>VZRS01009214.1:0-541242 GCA_013398055.1 Ifrita kowaldi
AGGGAGGGGGGAAAAAAATATTCTCGCAAAAGGGGGTTGCAGTTGTTTTCTGAAAAGAAAAAAACCAAAAAATAAAAACCAACCAAGGAACCAACAGACCAACCCTTTTGTTTAAAGCCGCCGGGCTGTGGAGCCAAGCGGGCTCCGCCGGGAAGAGCCGCCCGACAGCGCGTCCACGAGCGCGGCCGGGCCAGGGCTGCGCGGCCGCGGGGCAAAACTCCTTTGTTGCCTGACAAACGGGCAAACAGCGGCAAAAATCCCTTTCTCCCGCCCGACAGGGCAGCTCGGAGGTTCGAATGGGAGTCTTTCTAGGCAAACCCCCCGCGGTTTTCTCTCCCCCTGGGAAGCAATGTCGAGGGTGGTCCCCCGAGGGGTGGGTGCGCTGAGGGCCGGGCGCCTTTTGCGGCAGCCCCCGCTGTGTCCCGCGGCTCCCCGGCGGGCCAGGCGCGCTCCCCGCTGCTGAGGGGCAGCGGGACTCCTTTCTGAGCTGTGCGGTGCAGGGGTGGCGCAGCTGCGGTGCGGAACGGGAATCCCTGGGGCCCCGCAGCCGCCCTGCGCACCCTGCCCGCCCCGGCCCTGCGGGAATGGTCACCCGGCTCCCGCTGCTCCCGCAGGACTGCAAAGCACAACAAAGAATGTTAGGTTTTAAAATGTCTCGAGTCGAGCCTTTTCGGTGCCTTTTCAAGGCAATGTGACTGAATTATGCGTGTTCCCTGGGTCTGCGTTTGCCACCCCATTTAGATAACATCCGTGATTTATGTGCAAGTTGCATACATAGGCTGAATTCCCAAATTCCTTCTGAAGCAAATAAATCCTCCTCCTTCAGGACATGGGGTGAGCAGGACCAGAGCAGGGATGTGATGATTAGCCCGGGCTCTGCAGTTATCACTGTGGTGTCCTGCACATGCCACTGCTGCACAGCATCACTGGGGAGCCAGCCCCAGGCTGCCTCAGGTTGTATGGATGTGTTTAGAAATATGGACCTGTTCTGTGCCTCTAAAACAAGGATAATACTTCTAAGACTCTTTTTTTACCCTGTGAGAATAAATGTATCGCTGTGTTTAAAGAGGCTCTCTGCTCTTCTGATGAGCGCCTTAGGGAAAGCTGTAAATAATAGATCAGGATTTTTTGGGTGGAAAATCCAGTGTCCTCCCTCACTCTGGAGTTGTACCAGGCAGATGGTCCCTTTGGTGGTGCAGTCCCTCTCCGGTGTTTTCACAAGCACAGTGACCAGGTACATGCCTTTGGATTTGGGTCCATGTTTGGCTTGCAGACACTGTGGCTCACACTCCATGGCCTGTGTCCAGCTGCTTATCGGCGTGGGTCACCTGCTGTGGCCTCCAGATGATGCTGAGGCCAGTTCCTGGTAGCCCTGAGGGAACTCAGGTGTGGTGTGGAGGGGATTTCTCATTGCACATGTGATCATTTCTGCCATGGTGGCTGAAAGGGATCCTTTCCAACAGTCAAGTCAAGAGGATTCTGCTGAGTGAAGGGAACTATTCTGTATTTGGTGCAGATTTATGTTTTAAATGGAGAAAAAATCAAAAAGGGAATAATATGTGCTGGTTTTGAAGACTCATTTATTATGAGCCTTTATGAAATATGGACACATTTTTTACATTTATAACAAAGGGCATCCTGGCTATGTTTCTAGCAGCTGTATCAAAGAGTAACTGCACTTCTCATTTAAAGCTACTTTGAAAGAGATCACATGTAATAGGTATTAGGATATTAAGAGTTTATATGTGCTTTTTTTCTTTTTAATTTACACATCCAGCTTTCTAGTTCTGGGATGCCATTAATGTTCTTAGCCCAGAATTACTCTGTTTAAAGAGCTAGGTTTTCTTAGCTCTTGCAACAACACAGGCTTTATGAGATTTGAGTGGGCAAATCTTACCAGGGCATTTTTACTGTAAGAGCTTTTGTTTAGAGGAAGGCATTGGTGGCTCAGATCTCACAAATGTGTTGTTATCTTATTTTGAGATTAAAATAGTTAGCAGTTAGTGGCAGCTTTCTTCTTCTTTTTTTTTTAAAGTGCAAGGTAAAATACAGGGCAGGTGGCATGGTTTAGTCAAATAAATGATGACACAAAGTAGCTTGCAAACTAACCCTTATATCGAGCAGTGCCGTTGCAGGATTATTTCTGATGACTCATCAGATCAGATAATCCACAGCATGTGGATAAAAGGGGACGCAGGACTCAAAGTCAGTACTAAACCCAGAAAGCCACGCTTGGAAAAATGCAAAATGTGAGGTTAATGTTGTATCGAAGGTAAGTCCTGAAAAGAGCATGGCAACATGCTGCCCCCCAGCAGGGATTTTTAGGCTGGCATTTTTGAAAGGACCAAAGAGATGTTCAAAGGGAGTAGAATAAAATATCCCCGAAGGGGCCTTTGAAAATCCAAACTTTACTAGTTTTGTGGGGCACCACATTGATGTGAGATTCTGGCTAAGAAATGTGTTTTAATTTCAGAGTAGCAGTTTTGCCCATTTACGTCAACATTTCCTACTTTCTTAGAGGGGGAAGTTCTGCTCCTGAATAAATAAATGTTATACATATCCCAGAACGGATGAGATTTTCTCCATCCCTCAGAGCCAGGATGCCGCACCCAGGGGCAGTGTCTGTGGGCAGGTTTTCAAAGGCCCCTCCAACCGAGTCCTGCTTCTGCACCTCTAGCTTGGACTCAGAAGTGCTGGTGAGTGTCTCATGCTGCAACTTCTTGGATGGACCAGAGAAAGCCACTGAAGGCCTTTTTCCAGGGGTTTTGTGCACGCGTCGTTGGAAGCCTTATGCTGAAAATGTTTATTTCTATTTGTACTTGCTTGTACAGTGCAAAATTAGTGTCTGGAGCCCCATAAGTATATGAGGTGCTTTGTGGAGCAGTCACCCTTTTACAATAGCACTTGGCATGGCTCTAGCTAGACCTGTTTTGGAATTCAGCATACACCAATTGAGATATTCTGGCAAATACATAACGAACATGCAGAGCTGACTGTGCACCAGTGTTTCCTTCTAGCTTTTGAAATGGCGATCGTTCCCTTTCTGTGCTCCCAACGAAATCAAAGCATCTTGTAATCCTTTGCTTGTTTTTAAGTGACAGTAGTCCTCTGTTCCCTGACAAATATTGCCAGCAGAAGCCTGGTAGCTCCAGACAAGGTCCTTTGAAAGAGGTGGGAGGGGAGAGAGGCTCTGCAGGCAACTTTCCAGCAGCAGCTGTGCACTAACGGCATGGGAGTGTGGGAGGCTACTCCCGGGTTAGCAAGACAGTTCAGCAATGCAGTGAATGTGTGCTCCCAGTACATGACTCCTATTTACTTTTTTTTAAATTCCCTGACCTCTGTCTGACCAAGTCCATTGCTGAAACGCAGCTGGATGGGGGGGGGGGAACAGCAGCCAGGCTGTACCAAGGATCTTGCTGTGCTCGGTGAAACATGCGGCACTCCCCCAGGGAAAATGTTTAAGGCAAGTAATGAGGTGGCGAATTTTCTTTCTTGCTGAGAAAGTTATTTGTAGGTGGGTCTTATTTTACTGTACCATTTCTCACTTCCCATGGAAGTAACTGCCGTTAATTTGACCGACTGAGGTATTAAACAGCAACAGCTGAATGCCAGTCAAAGGCAGCAGTGTTTGATAGGGAAGTGCCAGAGAAAGAGGAGTTTGCAGGAGTCTGAGGTATTGTTCAGGGCCTTGTGATCTGGTAATGATCTGAAAATACAAGTCTTCATGGCTGGAAGGCAGAGAGGCATGGCCTATAGGGACAGTTAGGCTCACATTTTGATGAAGAGCAAGATCAGTCTGAGTTGCAGCTGGCCATTTTGCCTTTAGCTCCATTTTCCTTTGAGTGGGTCTCATGGACAACTTGTGTCCATGGCCAGGGGAAACAGGCAGTTTTGTTTTGCTATTTAGAGTTTCAATTTAGAGTTGCAGTTTAGAGTTCTCTGAGGCTGAGGGAAGTAAAGGGATGTGAGCAAAAGTCCTGCAGGTGTGGCTGAGTTGTCAAAGGGGAGGGAACATCACACACAAGGAGGTTTCAGTCAAACTCTGCAGACCTTGACTCCAGATTGTGCTGGAGCAGGGACCTACAGATGAGACCCCGAGCTGAAAAAGAGCTGATGAGGTATTACGCTAAGGACAATATGGAGTAGAGGAGAAAACTGTAAGTGAATGGTTGCACTTAGAATCCCAAAATTCCCTGTGTGATGCTCCTCTGAGTATCCCAGACCGCTTGTGGTTCCTGCTGAGCTCAGCCAGAGCATGGGTGCTCAGGCTCTCTTCAAATAAGCCCTGCCTAAGGAGGGGAACGATTTCTGCCCCACTGAAGAAAGGTAATGAGAGAGGGGGACTCTTTGAGGCTGGCTGGGCCATTGCAGAGGGTTGAAGCAAGGGTTCAGATTGTGACCCTTGTTGCTCATCTGCCAGGTTCCCCCAAGACTGATCAGTCAGCCTCTGCCCTGTACATCTCCACAGAAAGCTGTGCTTTCTCTCCTCTTTCTACCTTGCCTCCTCTGCTGCTTGGTGCTGGTCAGAAGCAAGGAGTAGCTGCAAAACTTGCATGTCTGGGTGAGCCTCCAGTCAGCAGCTGAGCTGACAGTCCTTGCCTACGTAGCAAGGCTTTTCAACAAAACAAGAGACTCCAGATAATAATATTCTTCCTGGCTAAAAGACTTTTAACAACTTTTACTAATTTCAGCACCTTTTTACACAATGTGTAATTAAATTATGAAGTTTCTTGCTGCAAGATGTTATGGAGGCTGACAGGATGAATGGATTCAGAAAAGGATTAGGCAAATTCATTTTGTCTATGAAACAGCTGGTTGGATACAACCTCCAGCTTAAAAAGTCCCTGAACCTCCAATTGCAGGCAGTCATTCCGGGCACAGAGAAGGTGATGCAGCAGAGGAGTGCAGATTGGAAAACTGAAATCTGCAGAAAATTACTCCAGTGCATGCTGTGATGGAAAAGTCAGAATCTGAATTTGCATGCCATCAGTCACTGGCCTCAAGCTATAACTAAGATTGATACCAGCTGATGTATGCGTGCCGCTACTATGTTGATAATGAAATAAAACTTTCCCTGGTTTATTTGTCTGTCCCTTGAGGAATTCAGTTTTTCAGACCTCTCTCACAGCCAAGACTACTTTTTATTACATTTATTTATGTTTGCTGGCCGCGAAGCATCTAAATAGTGTTTCATTAAAAAAAATCTTTATACGAGAAAGATCAGAAGCGTTCCGTGGTATTTATTTTTCTTTAAAGAGGGTATCTTTGGCATGCAGACAGGCTGTGGCTCGCCACTATAAGTTAGCAAAGGATCATCCATGAGATATTAGCCATAGCTAGAATAATATTAGATAACTAGAAAAGTTAGCTTTTAGTGGGATTTCATTTCGAGTGAGATATATTATTTTGAATTTCAGTAAACTTTTCTATTTTTCCTTGAATACAAATAAACACCTTGTTATTTTGAGCTTTCTTCCTCTTAAACACTGTGCATTTAGCCCTGATATAGGCATAGGATTCACCAGATTATTCTGTAGTAGAAGAGTGCTATCTTTAGTGAGAGCAATTAAGGCAAAGGGGCTGCAGGCCAAAGTACTGGAGCTGTATAAGAACAGCAGAAGCTGTAGATTAAGCTGTATATTAATTACTTGGTTCCCTACTTGGAGCTATGAACAGTGAATTCTTTAATTTTATGTTGCATTTTTAAGGTAGTTTGTGGTTCACTAAAACCCAGAGCATCAGGAGGTTTTGTAGGTAGATATTAAAATGGTGGAACTACTATGGATGTTTTGAAAAAAACAGCTGAAGCAAACTCCAGAGGTGGATCCAGAGGGAGGGTGCAGGGAAGCTCTTGGAGATTTCCAGGTACACTGCTTTATGCAAGCTCTTGCACAGGGCTGCAATAAGATGGATTTACTTCAGCCTCACCCTGACCTGGGCTGTGGATTTGGTGTTGTCTGAGTGAGTGTCTGATTTGGGCAGGAAAGTCTCCCCTCCTGCTCCACTCCATGGTTTATGGAGCTGCCCACACAGCCTCTGTTACACATGGTATGCTCTCCAAATTAACAGGTTTCTGCCCCAGAGAAGCTAATGCTCTGAAGGAAGTTCGTATCTTTGAACTTGTTTGAATTATCCTCATCTGGGGAAATGAAATATCCTTCAGCTCATTCTCATCTCTCAGAAGATCCTTGTCCCCTTGGTCACACTTTTGTCTCTCTCGTTACTGCTGCACATCCTCCCTGTGGACTCTTCCCTCATCTGGGGAAGCCTACAAGATTCCCTGGGGCTGCTCCTGATTCCCAGGCAGGCACCAGGGCAGCTGCCTCTCGCCCAGTGCCCAAGCAGGGGAGGGGGCCCTATTGATGTTCCTTTGTTCAGTTGATCTGGGTGTTGTCAAATACGTGCTTTCTAAAGTCCTGGCTCTGACCTGGGAAACAGGCGGCACCTTGTTAGCCTTTTCAAGGGGAGTTCTCCTGATCTGCTGTGTAATTTAGGCTCCTATGTTAAATATAACTCAGTGTGGAGCAAGGCCTGTAACCATCGTGCTTGGGCCAGTGCCTGCTTGTCAGTTCAGTGGGGCCCTGCAGAAATGCAAGAGCTCCCGCTGGGTGCCCTCCCACCAGGCTAGGGGTCTCTGCCTGTGGTGGCTGTCATCTGTCATGCAAGGAAAGCATCCTTTCTGCCTTACTCCCATCAAAAGCACAAACACCCATTTACTATATGGTAGAGGAGGAAATGGCAGCAGCAAATCTTCACACGGATTCTAAGATCCATCCCTACCACAGAACCACAGGATCAATGAAGCTGGAAAAGACCTCTGAAATGATCGAGTCACACCTACGACTGAACACCACCACGTCAACTAAACCATGGCACCAAGCACCATGTCCAGTCTTTCCTTAGACACCTCCAGGGACAGTTCTGACTCCACCACCTCCCTGGGCAGCCCATTCCAGTGTCCAAACCCTCTGATAATAGACATTAGTATAATATAACTTAGTAAGTGTGTAATCGTTAACATTTTACTTCTCTGCCCCTTTTCTTCTGTCAGGAGTCTAAATGCCAGCCATCACCTGGGTGATGTGGAAGATGTGTGGCTTGAGATTGACCCAAGGGCTGAGCTTCCTTCAAAATTGTTGTGTGGCAGGAGGATCCCAGAGAGAGACCTGGCCTACCATCAGGCCAAGGAAGAAAACGTCCATGCCCCAGCAGGATTGTTGGAAGCAGTTTAAACAATCTCTCCGTGGAAAGGCAAGAGGTTGCCAAACCAGGACATTTTATTTGTTGTTGCCTGCTTGCCCTGACTGAGTTTAGATCACGTAGGTGTGGGACAATGTGAGCACACCTAGCTGGGCTGGTGTGTCGGCTGCACTTTCCCTCAGCGATGGAAGGCTTTCTTCTGTGTAAGTTATCATGCTGGGCTGTACCAGTAACTATAGTGCTTAGCCCAGGAGGGTTTCTGCAAACAGTCCACCATCTCTTTAGTAAAGGTGAGGAGGTCTGGCCATTCAGACACACCAATATAACTGGAAGGCATTATCAGCAGGCATTTTCCAGGAACACTGATTTATTTAATTTACATAAAAACTATAAGGACAGCTCTCTAAGTTTGTAAGTCTTTAAAAGCTTAAACTGAATGAAATGATTAGAAGAACACAAACCTGCTCATTCAACTCTGTCAGCCCAGCTCCCCTCTCAGAAACCCACCTCTGCTGAATGCAGCCTTAGATAGACATGATTTACAGTGCATGATGAGCCTTTGCTGATGCTGTCCTGGGAAAGGTGAGAAGAGCTCTCCATAAAGCTGAAGGAGCCTCACAACAACTACAGTACCCTGGAGACCTTGCTCCTTCAAATTTCACAGCACCTGGCACAAGCAGCTCTGTCAGCTGTGATGGTTGTGGAATAGTGCATGCAGAAAAGCTGCGAGCCATTTGGAGCAAAAACCAGTGACACCTGACAGTATGATGTCACATGGAAATACCAGGGGCACTCAATAATAATTGCACCTGCATGCTATTTATCAGCCACATTTTGGGGTTGTGTTGGCTATTTCCCTCATGTGCATGAGGATCTTCTCCCCTTCTCCACTGCTACCAAATTCTGAAGTTGTTTGACGGGAGAGTCGGTCGAGTATACCATCCATACCACCAGGTTTTTGTGGGTTTTTCTGTGGTTTAACCTAGAAGTATTTTTTTCAGCAAGATTTTGGAGTAAGATTTGTTTTCAGTTTCTTTAAGGGAATTTGGAGCCAGAAAGGAACAAAAAAGGCTCCAAACACCAAAGGAAATGGTGCCACTGAACAAAGGGTCTCTTGTTTGTAAACTTCCATTTTAAACTGTTGGTGCATATTCTGCTGAACAGTTTTTCATTTTTCACTTACACAGTCCAATGTCTTAAACACTAACCTATTCAAGAGTCAAGTACTTTTTAGGGCCCTTTGGAGTGTCTTTTCAGTGCTGCGTCTGTTTCTGAGAAAGCTGAGCTGTCTTCACTCCTATGTATCGATCCTCTTAGATAATGTATCCAAGAGAAAAAGGAGAGAGTGTTTCAGTTCGCAGAGAAGCACAGCTAAAGAGACTGAGCTGAATCCGCCCTGCAATCTGTCATCTGCAGAGCTGTCCTCACTGAATGATCCTCACCTCATGTTTCTTGCAGCACAAGAGCAGGACTCTATTTCAGAAAAATAACAACACAGGAACAAAACCAAAAAATCCCACTCCCTTGCTCCCCCCTCAACTTTCCTTTGTATCTAGACATGGTCTAGAGAAATTTTTTTCTCTGCACTTCTACCTTAATATTTCTGCCTACATTGCTGTGCCCCTCTCTGCTGCCAAAGCTAAGTGTTTGCTGAATTAAATAAACCATGCTGCACTGACAGAGCTCGTGAATGCTGCTATTGTCACCAGAATCCTTTTTGCTGGTCTGACCCCAAATCCTAATGCCAGCTCTGGTGCAGTAATAAGTGAACAAGAATCGATCATGCTGACGAGACTCAGAGACTCTCCAAAAACTAATTTTATAGGCTGGTTTTGTCACCACGTGGCAAAACTTTGGGTATGTTACATCTGGTCTGGTTTGGAATCACTCCTGTCTGTCAGAAAAGGTTTTATAAATAAGCAAATGCTCAACACATTCAAGAAAACTCTTGTCATATGGCTAAAAAAAAACCCCAGGTAATCATTTCAGTTGCAGGGTCATTAATAATATTGGGTTTAATGGATTTCCAATGTTTGCATAATGCAATAGGGGATCCACAGGGAAATGGATTGTTCCTATTTGTATTGTGGAGAAGAACTTACCGCTGATGCAATATAAAGTCTCTAAGATGAAAAATTAGAGTAATTTCAGACAAGATAATTTTTTAAGTCCTGAAGAGCTCTGAATTTTCAAAACAGAACTATAATGATTAAAGTCTCCTAATTTTGCATGTCTTAAGTGCCTACATGCTGTTGTATGTTCCAGAACCACAAATTACTGAGAAGTTCATATAAAATACTGGGTGTACTCTTTTGTGTGTGAGTTCAAGAGACAAATGTGTCCAGCTTAGTCTCCAGTCGGTCTTTGTCAAAGTACCCAGGGAAAGAACATCCCACCTCAAATCCTCTGCAGTTATTCCCTCTGGCTCCTACTGTTACTTCTCCTTTTGGACATGCTGAACAGCAACAGCAGCGGCAGAGGTGCTTTGGGGTAGCTCTGGTGAGGAGCTGATAGTTCAGACCAGTACTGGAGTTCCAGAAGTGGTATTGGCCTGTGGGTTTCAATTTCTCTTCTAATACTTTTGCATGAGGCAGCACAATAAGCTTTTTTAGCAATGTTTCCCTCTTCACTTTGTCTTCCTTTCTGACAATACAGCACAAACCCCTCGATGTGGTTGTACAGAGAGCTGCTGCATGAATGACTCATGCTGTCTCCAGACACTGGATTCCACTGACATCCATCCTCACCTGAGAACTACTGTTTCTCCCAAAATGGGCACTTCCTGTGTGAGTTTTACAGAAATAAGGAGAATTTTCTTCTCCCGCCTTAAGGCGTGAGGAGAGGTGTCACAGTCTGTAATGCTTTCAGGTTTGTAAGCAGAAGCTCTGGTCCATCAGGGCTTACTCTGTTCTGGCTCTGGTGTCTCAGAGGATTTTGGGAGAGCCAGCTCTAGCGGGCTTTGGAGGCAAGGTAAGAGCATGGCAGGAGAAAATCCCTTCCTCAGCCAGGGGAGACAGAGACCTGCAGCTTTTACAAAATCTCTTGTTTAAACGATGATGCCAACCTGCCAACCTTGCCATGGCAGTGAGCAGCAGAGCCCAGGTTACCGTTTGACTCCTGCTATGCAAGCAGAGGCTGGTACAAACCAAACTGATAATTCACATCCACCAGAATTCAGATTGCAGCTCAGAAGTGACTCTTTAAAAGCTTCGGAATAATTATTTCACCTGTAGTTGGAATTTTTTTCTCCAGGCTCGACTTACAGTTTATAAATATGTGAGACAGGCGATTGGTAATTCAGTTTATAGTTTGTATGAACCCTGAAGCTTATGTCAATGCTGTTATCTATTATAGAAATGCAAACATGCTCTTTGATGTGTTATTCTCAGTGACTTGGGAGGATAACGGCGGAATACTCTATGGGCATTTGTAAAAGAAATTCAGAAATTGCAAGTCTACTAGGACCTAACAACATATTTTCATTTATTTTTTTCTCCTTTGCAGTGTGCTTGATTACAGTAACTTAAAAACAAGAGAAATATTGCATCTGTCTGGGTTTCTGCAGTAGGAGAGCCCAAATTGGTTTCCCTGCTATACCAAAAGCCCTTTTTTGAGTATGCCAAATGTGTTTTATATTACAGTGGAGGGGAAATTTTGTACCACAGACGTAGGATTTGTTCTGTTGGACAGATTTCCTTGCTATAGGAGCACCTCCTGCTGGCTCTGCCCTGCACTGCCCTTGGACCGCCTATGTTTCCCAGACTCGGGAATAAAGAAGGAAGCCATGTGAGGGTTCTCGAGATAGGGGAAAATGGTCACGGTGGGACCAGTTCTGCTGCTGCGAAGGGTGATAGGGAAGGCTCCAGTGACTGACACTTCCCAGTCTGCTACAGATAATATTTATATAGTCCCTAATGGAGTGTGGGTACTCTGCTAACTCAGTTCAGAGGTAACACACTGCCTGCTCCAACATTTCTGCAGTGACCCAGCTGAAGTCCACAGAACAGCTGGCAGTAAAACTCAGTAATAAGGAAGTGAGAGAGAGCAAAAAGACATTGTGTTTGTCCCTGGCATCTTCAGTTTGTCCATGAAAAATAGCTCGGAAGGATTTTCTGCACAAAATGCCTTTTTTTTTTTTGTTGTTGTTTTTGTTTTTAAAAGAAGAATGTATAGTGGCTTTGTGGCCATTTTAGTGAATTTTATTTGAAAATATAAAAGCAAGATGTTAATATGTCCTTTTTGATTACTGCCACAACAAGCAGCTTCAGTGGTTTTATTTCCAAGCAATTTCTTCCTTGCAGGTTTGTTTTATATATATTTTTTTAGGAGGCAGTTATAAAGTAGTTTTCAAAAATAAATAAAGTCGTCCTACAAATGATACGTTAAAGCTAAGTGAAATAAGCTATCCTGACCAGAGTGCTTTTCTCCCTTGGAAAACTAAACCAGTTGAAACTACTTGCTGTCATTGTGATGCACAAGAAAAATAAGTCCAAAATATCAACATTTTCCCGGGAATGAGAACACTGCCAGCTCTGACATGTTTCCTTTGGTGATCAAAGCTCTTGGGATGGCTGGAGATGACATAAAGAAAACGTGGTTTGTTCGTTTAAATGCAGTGGGTGGGGAGCATGAGAGAGCAGTGTGTTGTAGGGAGTAGGACTCAAACATAAAATGTGCAGTAAAGACCTGTTCATCAACGCCTTTTGCTAGTAGTAAGCATTAGCACTGTAGCAGCACTTAAAGGCTTCTGTTATTGTTATTTCTAGAGCCTATAAAGAGGCTGTTGAAATAGGCACCAGTAAACAAGCACGAGGAGACACAGACCTTGTCTCGACAGCAGTCAAAGTTTTGGTTTACGAAGGGACGACCCATGGTTTATTAAAAACAACATTTTCTTCTTTACTGCCCTGTTTTAATGTTTTGACACGCCCTAATGCAAACCCAGCAGGCCACTGCAGAACGCCGTGCTGTGCCCTGTTGTCATGCACTGTCTGGCTGGGTGTGCCCTCCGGCGCGTTCCTGTTCCTGCAGCCCCCTCCCTTGGTCGCTTGTCACCTGGGGCTGGCTGCCCGCTCCTGGGGACGATGCCACAGGGTTCAGCTGACACCCATCGCAAACGCCCAAGAGCCGGCCCAGGCAAATGCTCAGCCGGGACAGTGCTCCCGGTCCTAAACCCTGTATGGCACACATTTTACAGGAAAAAAAAAAAAAAAAAGATTGGGAAAAAAATTCGGAAATACTGTACAAAATGGTTTAAAACTTTTCCGGAACTATTTTGGTAAATCTTGCTGCTTGTAAAGCCAGACTCCTTTTATCTCATAGGAACTGAAAGGCAGAAGAAAATTATGACTAATATATTATTAAGAATTAGAAAAAATTGCCTAACCCCACATATTTGGAATATCAGAATATTACCATTTAAGGCTACAATTTTCAAAAGAGCTTATGGGATTGTGGCACCCAGACCTACTCCTGCCCCCTTGGAAATGCATATTAATTTGCTATCAACTTCCATGCGAGGGATCAAAACTCTTCAGCTCTCACTGAATTTCCCTGGGAGGCTGGTGGCTGTTGCAAAAATCCCAGCTCAAACCTTCTCGCTGTCACTCTGTTTTCAGGGGAAATTCAGTGACTATTGCGAAAATCCCAGGCTGAACAACCTGATAAGTCCTGGCTTTCAGGGCATGAAGCAAACTGTGCATCCTACCCAAAACCAGCAGCAATCTCTTCTCCAGTTCAGACGGGTTTGACATTTTTGCCTTTTACATCCCCCAAGCTGGACAAATAATGACCTGTCTGAAGGCTGTGATGCGTTTGTGTTATTTGGGGATTGAGAAGAATCCATGTCTGGGCAAGAGAAAGCAATCCTTGATCTGGCTGTTGCGATCCATTTCTGTTAAGTAGCTCCTGTTTGAAAGGAGGTCTCATGAGCTGGGCTGGGGGTGAAGATGGCTGGGGCGGTCCCCAACGTACATTCCCAGCCCATTTCAGTGCCACTGTCACACAGACGCCTTTATCTTTCAGAGGTGAGTGGCAATGCGTGCATTACTTTAATTGCTGCTGCGAGGTCTGTGCAGGGGCTTTGCCTCTCAGCACGGAACATCATCAGCTCCGGCCAGGGGGACGCTGCAGCAGCAGAGGCGGTCACTGTCACCAACCCACTTGTACAGTTTGACTCTGTGTGTGTGTGTGGGGGTGCTGGCACGGGGGTGCACACCCTGCTGCACCTCACACGTGCAGATGGACAGCAGCAATGAGAGGGACTGCTCATAGAAGAAACAAATCTGCTTTACACTGGGGGCTCTGGATCTCTGCTCGTTTAGAAACAATACTACTCGTGTCTCAAACACATAAACCAGCCGTGCTTGCCTGTGCTCTCAGAGCGATGGTAATTACATAGATTTTTGGTCAGTCCTGTCATATTTACTCCACCAAATTGATTAACCTCTGTAATGAGTACAGGACTATGACCAATACTGACCCCACATCAAAGCCTGATACTGCTGCAGTGTGCTGCTCTGAATTTTAATTGTTCAGTAGGTTTTGTAATTAAACCACAAATGTGCTAAAGAAGAGATTAGGCATTTTAGCTAGCAGTGGATGCATTTTTTCCCAGGTGTGCCAATTGTGTACAGTATAAAATGTCCAATGCCCGCCTCAATACACAGAGATCTAACAACATGCCATTTCATAGATGACTAAAGCCTCTTCTTTTTTTTTTGCTTGATATATTAAAAAACAGAAACAACGTAATTTATATCCTAAAATTTTCTATATACATTATCGTGTAGCGCTAGAGCTCATTTATAAAGGTATATAAATAAATCAACAAGGAATAAATTATGACTTCAAGTCTCTGTGAAGTTCCCACAGGCTTGTACACTTGGTCCTCGGAGTCCGAAAGAGCTACTGCAGACAGATGTGTTTTTGTTCTTCAGGATCATCGGTGTGGTACATCTGTTGCTTCAGCCAGTGGCTATGCCAGACTTGAGAGAAAACACGTTGCTCATTAAATGAAGACAACTGTCATAAATAGACAAGAACATTTGGAAAACTACCCATGCCTCGCTTTTGTTTGAAAGAAACTTGTCTTTTGGAAGCTCTTGCAACATAAAAGAGAGGAACTGCGCTGCCTCATTCCACATGATTCTTTCCTCTCTCATTTTGCTGGAGAAAAACACGTGTTGCAACATCTGAGTTTCCAGCAAATGTTGCCTTTTACCTCATGCGCCTGCTCCTTTGGCAAGGAGAATTCCAGTGTCTCTGTTGGTGCAGCTCCCTGCTTTGTTTTCGACCACACAGAGGAGATGGAACTAGAGGGAGGTGGGTTAATCTGGAATTGAGTGGGTTGTGCTAGAAGGGAGCAACTGGGAAGAAGATCCATCTTTCATTCATAAAATTTTGTTTGAAACATATGAGGACAATTAGGAGCTACATTTTCATCTGGATGAGCTGGGACT
Organism: Ifrita kowaldi; assembly: GCA_013398055.1. NCBI lineage: Eukaryota > Metazoa > Chordata > Aves > Passeriformes > Cinclosomatidae > Ifrita > Ifrita kowaldi. The sequence continues at coordinate 14,661 of VZRS01009214.1, forward strand.
TGGGAGCCTGTCTTGAGATTTATGCAGGACCATGAATCTGGTCTGAAACTATTCTTCTTTGGTGTGCTTGTACTTCTTCCATCTTCCTGTGATTTAGTCCATCTACCAGTGAAGGGTGTCACCAGGACTCACAAAAGGTGATTGTCTCAGTGGGTTTGATAGTGAGCAGGGAGCTTGGCTGAAGGAAGAGCAAAACCCAGGTTTCTTTCCTGCAGAAAGACTGTTGTGCGTAATAATGAGGGCAAGATGACAAAATGTGGCAAGTTTGGGGAGTAGCAGTCTGAGATACAGGCTATTTGTCTCATAGATTTAATGGCCAGAGTTCGTCTAGCATGGGCAAAAAAAAGTAGTCATCTACTGATACTTGGAAAAAAAGTAAAATTGTATGTAGATATGTAATTTACTGGAATGGTGAGACAGTCCTTATCTTTGTTAATTAAAAAATCACCCTGCAGACTAACGAGTACCCACCTGGCACTGACTAGCATCTGGTAGGCACTGATCTTAACAAGACACTGACAATGTGTTCTCCAGGGACAATCTCTGCTTTGCTTTTCTTTCCTCTGTGCTGCCCAGAAATCACAAAGGCACCTCTGGGAAGATTTTTCTTTCAATGAGGAAATGGTGTGTTCAGCCACATAGTTGAGTTCAGCAACTGGATGTGTTTTTCCTTCGCAGTGTGCTCCAGTGTGCCTAGATCCACACTGAGAGCCTCGGAAACCAGCTGAGCATTGCTTGGGTGTGAAGTTCCCTGCCTGTTTCCCAGCACAGGTTGCTCTCAGGCACAAGATTTTGCAACCTTTTTTCTGGCTGGTCCTGCCATGAAGGTATTTTCTGCATGCTGGAGTTTTTAAGAGTGCTGATTTATGTCATTTTGGCAACGATATACTGACATTTTTCTACCATTTTGCAATTGTTATTCGTCCATTTAAGCATGTGACCAGCCTTGATAAATAAGTGAGGACTCTTAAATGCTGACTGCTGGAATCTACAAAGAATGGTGCCTGCATGATCACACCTGAATATGCACAGAACCTTGCTCCCCTGCCCAGAGGCACCCTCTCCTCTACAGAAAATACCCTACCTGCCATGCCTGACCTTCTTGAATGTATTTGCAAGGACTGTGCATCAAGTAAAACACCTGCTATCTAAAGAAAATAATGTAGCCCCACTAAAAACACCAATGTGTTGTATTCTTTCAGAGTGACTGCATGCAGCTGTAAGAGCAGATTTTAGATTGCAAACAAGACCTCCACACTTTCCATCTGTCTTAAGCTTGCAATGAGAAAAGACCTTGCACTGCATAATGACTCCAAATAAAATATATAAATATGCCAGATAAATAAAAGTTTTTGCTTGCCAGAGTTCTCAAGCTCTATGAAATAGGTTTTGACACTTAAATTGAGACAACAGTTTTCACATAAAATTAAACGAGGTAACCAAAGACTGAAATCCTAATAAAAGAATTAAGAGGCAAGAAAAGTCATAAACAAATTACTGATATATAATTTTAAGGTAAATATGTTAATTTAAAATAAGTTTGCATACCCATTTGAAAGATGTAATTTCAAGAGAGAATAACCAGTTTAAAATTAATATAATTTATTAACAATTAAAAATTATAACACAAGCAGAGGGAGGTTGGAGGTGAAATATTGAGTTTCCTTTGATAGGTAGAGTAATTATGAAGTATGCTTTTGAAGTTCAAGAAGAGAGCCTTAGGACACAACATTTTTTAAAGTAAAAATTGGCTTGCACTCTGTTCAAGTGATTTATTTTGCACTAAGAAATGGGTGTGAGACATGATGTGATTTAAAATGTCATCCCTTGATGGAACTGCTTGAGGGTGACATCATTCTTTTTCTTTTTTCTCTACTTTTATTTATTTATTTGGCTGCTTTATTTCTAAAGTTTTCTATCTTAGAGAATCTAATGAAATCATGTAGATAGTAAAAAAACCTCCAAGCTATCAACACCTTCGCTGTCCCCCAAATAAAGCTTCTCCCTAAAGTACAGGAAGCTAAAAGCTAGACTCTGGAGGGAGCCCCTGGGAAGGAACAGGGTTTTCAGTTGCGTCTCTCATCTGTTTTGTGGCCAGCTTTGAGGAATACTACTTGTACATGCCACCAAACAAACGCAGGGAACAGAGGCTGTGGGAGTGTTGCTTGTCTTCAAGACCAGGTTGTCCCACATATCCCTGGTCAGGGAGGGCTGCTCCTCCTCTCTCCTCTCCTGCTTTTTTGCAGGGACCTGGACCTGGACCACCTGTACCACTCGTGCCAGGTTTTCTTAGAAGCAACGTGCTGTGCAATACATGTGGAGGTTGCCACCATGACTTTCGTGACACCTTTGCTTGCACAGGGCTTCACTGCCAGGGAGAGGCAAAGCTGGCTGTTGTGGCAACAGGCCCAGGGGACAGAGGTCGTGCTGTGGCAAAAATACATGCTTGCTTTGCAGATGCTCCTCTCGAGAAGCTTTTGCTTAACCTCAGTGGCGTTTTTGTATGCCTGGTGATTTTTATCGTAAATCTCACAAATTTTGTTCAAAGCCCTGGCTGTTGGAGGCAAAGGATTTATGTGAGAATGTCACAAATTTAACTTCAATGTGAATCCCATGACATTTTGCCTACAGGTAGCTGAACAGATCTTGCGGGTCCTGGATGGGACGAGCTTCTGGACACACAGTAGCACGGTTGGGCAGCTGCAGGGCAGATCCACCTGTGCTTGTTACACACAGAAATATAAAAAAATAACCCAAAAAACCACCAACACCACCACCCCCCAAAAAACTCCCCCAAAAAACAACTCCCCCAGAAAAAGAAACCCAAACCAGACAACAAACCCTTCAAGTTTCATACAGATGTGCTCTGGAAAGCCATGAGATATGGATGCTCACTCTCTCTGAGCTCCACCAGCTCTGCAGGCTGAACAACTGAAAACAAGGGGACTGTATTTCGTCATCAGCATGAAAAAATTATAACCTAATACACACAGGGCATGTATCTGCCAAGTAAGAGAAACCACTTTTCTCTTTGTCATTTTTTCAGATAAAATTGCCATCTAACCTAAAACATGGCAGCCTTGTTGAAAGTCTGTGAATTCTCTTTGTATGAGGAGCTGTAACAAAGTTCATAGCCAGACTCGTTATAAGAACACAGAAGTTAAAAATAGCTGTGCAGTCAGGGAGCAGGATCCAGCTCTAAATGGGTGGCCCAGTTTGCTCTCACAGTCAAGTACTATAAACAAAAGTCAACCCTTTTGTTTTTAGGCTGCTACTGATAGCTTTTTCTCTTGCATGGGGAAATATTGATGCTTCCCTATAATTTGAAAACTTTCCACCCTTTTTGTGGTCTTTGTGAAAGGTCTGTGCCAACAAAGTACCGGTGTCATTTTGACTGCAAGCAGGACTTCATTGGGAAAGTGTTATTCATGGAGGAGAGGGAGTAGCTTTTTTTAATTGAAGAATGTTGGAAACATTTCTGCAGGAACTTTGCAAGGAGCTCACAACACTTTTCTTCTGGGCCTGCTGCAGAATTTGCTGCTGCTCTGGTTAGCAGACAGACTTGCTACTGCAGTGGGGGATGGATTGGCTCCTTTTCTACTCTGACAGCCATGAGGCTGCATGAATTACACAGCCTGGTGTTCTGGGTGGAGCAGTTCCGGAGGATTCATCCCAGCTGGGTCTCACACCAGGTGGCAAAACAAACTATAAAGGGCTGAGGGGCTGGGGAAGTGGGTTCCCTTCTTTCCTGCTGAGCTGTGGGCAGGGACTGCTGTGGGTGATTGCTGCCCTCCTCGATGCACAATGGAGAAAGCTGAGGCTTTGAAAAACGAGGAGGGGGTAAGCGATATCTAAACTGGTGTAAGTCTGTTATAACTGGAAGTTTGGGGCTTTTTAAAAATGCTTGCTTGAAGAACTGAGTCAATTCTGTGTTTTCTGACTTGTGTTGATGCCCAGCCTGGATAAAGCCTGTGCTGTATTACTTTGCAGGCTATGTCTGTTAAATATAGCACAGAGAGGTCTCTCTATCCATCTGTGAAATGGGAGCATAGTATTTATTGGTCTTACAAGTTTTTTTTCCCCGAGATAATTTTTCCTTTATGTTCAGCTGTAAGCATTTTGAGGCTTGGTTCTTGCCTTGTATGGCTGCTTGGTGCCAAGCAGAGGTGGTGTTAGAGGCAGACTGTTAGAAGTGCCATAAAATCCACGGATGCAAGGGCTAAAGAATGAAAAGGCATTCCTTTATTTTAGGTGTTTAAAATGGTGGCAGTCCATGGAAAGCTGTAGGCATGTTCTCCATTACTATCTCATATTTTAATATGTGGTGTTATGGGAGCAAAAACATGTGCTATTTTCCTGGTATTCCTAACACTTTACACCTCTGATGCAGTGTCAGGGACAAAGTCAAAATATGTATCTGTTGCCCAAGACATGTTAGTTGATATTGTAGCCTATGGTGTCCTATTGCTGAATCAGCTCTTGCAAGAGGCTTGGAAATCTGTTACAAAGCTGGGAAACACACGGCTAATCCATAAAACCTTAAATATATGTAAAGCAATGTGCAAATGACACCTACTAACTGGAAATTGCTACAGATAAAAGAGATCTGGCAGCTGAATCCCAAAAATATTATTCAGAGTAAATACTTACACCAAATTAATAGCCTAGAAACAGTTCCACCACTCAAACAGCCTTCAGAAGTATCAACTGATTTGAAAGAGTGGGCTGGTGTTAAAATAATAATGAATCCAGCCTTGTCCTTTCTCCTTGGTATCCTCCAGGCTTTCTCTGGTGGGGTGTTTTGACTGCTGTGAGGATTTAAAAGATCTTTCTTATCACTGATAAATATCAAAGCTGGTGAGACTGCTGTGCGTGGCTGAGGGTTTGCAATATGAGAACATTAAATACTGATGCTATACTCGATGCTGTAACAATTTCTACTACTTTAGCAAAAACTATCCAGGAAAGATCTCTAGTCCTTTCCCAGAGGGGAAGGGGGCCTGTTAAAATGAATAACTAAGAACCTGACATGTTGTTGGCATAATCCATTTGCATATTCAGCCAAGGAAAATCTACTTGTTTTAATTTTGGTGAGGCTTGTGTTGTCCTGCAAGTGTGGTATCTTGCTTGGCAGTTCAGGAACTGCTGGCCATGCCACGTGAGGAAAAGCCTTCCTTCTGTTCAAGCCAAAAGGATGCTCAAGAATTTAGGGTGGTGATCTAGGACACGGCAGCTTTATGTTCACCACTCTGCTCACTGCCTATTTGGTGTTAGGCTTTGCTTCCCTGTTGAAAATAGTGAGGATACAGGGGTGGTGTGAGAGTGCTAAAAGTTGTCTTTTGATAGTACAGTGGTGCATACTTGCAGAGGAATATAATCTACCTTCTGTATATTAATATCTAGAAAGCTTGGCAGTGGGTTGAACAAAAGCTACTCCTACCATTCTGAAGAAAAATTAACAAGAATGTTACTTTAGTTTTTTTTAGTTAATGACTTCTGATGTGGTAATTGTGATAAAATTATCTAAGTTCTGCTAATTTTGGGTCTCTTTCAGTGTTGATAGAGAGTTCAACTGCTGAGCTTGATGCTGCCTAGTCTGGGCTGCTTCTGCTCTGGGAGCTGGGTATCTGCACTGCATTGCAGGGTGTACAGGGGACATGCCTTCAGTGTGTGATTTCCAAAGCACTGCTCCCTCACATGTGGCAGATATTCCTGGGTGGCTGCTATTCCTTCACAGGCTGTGGTTCAGGTATGCAACTTATAGAGCATAGGGCATGAGACATAAAAGAATATTAGATAGTGCCTTCTGAATTTCATGCTCATAAACACTGTGAAAGGCTACCGGGGTCTTACAGATTCATGAGAAAATTGTATATTCCTCATGCATTTCTTCCATTATGTGTATCCAGTGCTCAGCATCTCTAAGGACCAGGTCTGTTCTTCTGAAACGATAGCTAAGTTAAAACCCCAAATTTCTTAGGCTGAAAACCTCGTTATAACTATTTGATCTCATTATTTATTGAAGAACACTGTCAAATCTTAAAAAGAAGAAAATAACCCATATTATACCTGTCAGATGTAGGAGGGATACATCCTGGCACATCCGTGGATGCATGTAGCCCAGCTGCTGAGCTGCTGGCTCAGCTTGTCTCAAGGAGAGCTAAAGACCCACGTGGTGTCTCTGGGTGCTGGATTTTGTACTTGGGCCTGTGTATTAATGCTCATCCAGAGTGGCAGCTCACTATTGGACGTACATCTGAAGCGCCGCGAGAGTGCAAGTCGTTCCAGCAAGGGTCTGGTATAAATTACCCGTGGTAAATTGGCTCCAGATAAGCCTGGTTCGGACTGTGGAACATGAAGAACTTGTGTGGTGTGCTAAAGCCTGCTGTTTCTTGGTCAGACCCTGCCTTCTTGCAAGGAGCTGCCATCGCAGTCACAAAAATACAGATCTACAGCCTGGCAGGTTTGGGATGGCAAAATCCTGCTGGATCACATTTTGCACAAAGGCTGCTATCAGCCTCCTGGGCTTATTACTTAACTGGGATGCAGGCAGTGGGATCTAAGAGCTGTATCAGAATCTTCATTTGGCTGTAGCAAGCTGTCTTTAAGTGGCAGCAGGCATCTTGGTTTTAATACATGCAGGCTGAGATAGATGATGGAAGAGGTAGACGTGATACAGTTGTTTAAACCTCAAAATATGTTTTAAATAATTGATTTCCATGCATCTAAAGTAAAGATCATTTATTCAAAACATACTTATATTTGCAAAAAAACCCAAAACCAAACAGTGTGACAAAATAAATACTTATATATAATTTAAAACATATTTTGAGGCTTTTACTGTAGCAAAATATGTGCCTCCAACAGTGGTAAAACCTCAATAAATATGATTTAATGATTCTTTGTATTTAATACATAATTGTGCTATTGAGTAGAAAAAAAAATCGGATTTAATAAAAAGCTTGACAATGCGGTGAATGAGCTAGCAAAGCCAGCCTTTAAATTTACACCTGTTTAGTGAAAGGTACGTGCAATTAAAAGTAAATGAGGAGAAACTGGTGTTTATTAAGAATTCCTAATTATTGGTCCAGTGCTTAGTGCAACCCAGTGCTTTATAATCTGCTAAAGCTGTGTTGGGAGGCTTCAGGCTTAACATTAGGAAGCTGAGAGGGTGGCCAGACACCATAATAGGCTTTCTAGAGAGGTGATTTGTGTCCCAAGACAGTCAGTGATAAGGGGCATTTGCACAATGCTCTTAATGTGCGTTAACTTTTGGTCAGGCAGTTGGGCTGGAGGATCTTGGTATGTCCATTCCAACTGAGTTTTCTGTATCAAAGGATAAATGTTCAGTGAGGTTCTGCAGGCTATTAAGACCAAAAAGTGCAAAGTGAATTTTAAAATGGTTAGGGGTATCTAGAAGAGAGTTTATTTAATCTGTTGATGTTTTGACTGGTTGCATGCCGTGGTCCCCTTGCCCTGAGGAATTTTAGTCCTATGCCTGAATCTTCCCTACAGATGCAACCAAAAGGTGAGATATAGATCTTGTTTTATGATACAACAGGCAGGCTGGCTGCCCGTCCTTGGGTAGAGCTTCTACTGACTTTACTGGCTGCTTCCTTGGAAAAAGGACAGCAGAGCACACAGCAAAACACCATTTAGATACTGAACAGTGGGCTTCAGTCTTGCTTGTAATGTAATCAAGTTCCTTGCCTGTAATTTCCCTTCCTTTAGTAAAATAGCTGTTATTTGAATTCCGCTTCAGATACTGATGTTCCCTTCCTATAGTAAAATCAGTTCTGGCAAAAGTAAAGACAGACATTAGTTTTGCAGTCTGTAGATTTTGAGTTGGCTTTGACTGTGTGCCCATCATATGTTGTCATAATGCAGTTGGCTTCTTTGTAAACATTTGCTGATCTCAGTAAGTTGTAGGCTTGTCCACATGAAGTGTGCTTAATAACTGAGCTAGAGTGTGAATGAAACTGCATTAGCTTTTGTTCACGTCTCCATGTGGATGCTTTTGATCAGGCTACCTTAATAAAATTTGGGCTAATCCACATCCAAAGTTACTTAGAATACTAATCTGTTCCATGCTAACTTTTCCCATGCTTGGCAGGCTCAGAAATCACCTGTCTCTCTTCTTTCTTTCCTTCACCCCCATTTTATAGCAGTGTGATTACATACTCAGTGTTTCTGAAGTATTCTCAGCTTGGTGTTCCCCAGTTAGAAGCTAAATGTTTCATGTTGTGCTCTCTGTGAGATGATGGGTGTAGCTATAAACGTGTGAAACCCCTGGGTCTCTGCAGTGAAGAAGTTTAGGTGAGCATGCATCTCCCATACTGTTTTGTGTGCTTTTACGGAAAGGGTAATGCAACACAGAGTAGTGTACATGGGTTCTTCCAGCTCTGAATTAGTCTCTTTTATCTGTCTCTGACCACAACAGATGTTGGCAGCCTTTCTATTCCATATCCTTAAGTCAGACTAAGAATATAAGTTCCGCTTAGAGAAGCTGTAAGAGAAAAATTTAACCCTCTCAGAAGGATTTTTACTCTTCTTTTTTTCTTGAGTGCTCTTGACTTAATTTAAAGGGGGGGAAAAAAGGGTCAGCAAATGTCTGGATTGACATAGCCTTTGGGGCATCCTCAGATTATATCCCATAGAAGTGCTCGCTGGTCTCTGCACTCCCCTCAGCTTCCTTCTTACTGGGGACAGAGGGTAAAAAGATCATAGTGAATGTTTCTAATACAGTTTGCAGAAGAATTTCCATGGAGTGGTAGCAGTTCTGTAAAAGGCTTGAGTATAGCCTTCAGAATAGACACCAGAGACAGTATTGGCCATATCTATGGAAAATTAGCCAATCTGACCCTTCTTGAACAATCAGTTGATTCTGTTGCATTTATTATAGTATGAAACATCCTTTAAAAAGTTTGAAGAAGTTTATTTTGTCCTTGTAGGCAGAATTAACAGAAGCTTCACGTACCTAGATTCTCTTCAGGATAACCTTGGACTATTTGCTTTCGTCTTAAAACTAATAAAAAGCAAACAAACAAAAAAATCTATAATTTAAAATAATTACAAATGTGCAGGTATTTTATTCCTATGTTCTAATGAAAAAAAAACTCATCAGAGAGTCATAATTAAAAGAAAGCACTATATATATATATTTACACCATAATAATTTGAGAAGGGCTCACTATATCTCCAAAGAGCCCTTGCAGACTGTTCACTGCTGCTCTACAAGATGACTAGCTGTCGGAAAGACCTTGGCAATGGCAGAACCAAGCCAGCATTCTTCTTCCCTGCTGCACTCGTGCCTCTGACAGAGCCCTGTACAGCCTGATGTGTAGCTAGTTACTTGTCTTTAAGGGAGAGGGATGTAAGGATCTAATTTTGCTGACTGACATGGGCTGCAGAAGCATACACAGCTTGCTCATATCCTTTGTGGAGTTGGAAGCGGAGCCACCTTTTTTCTTTTTTGCTTTTTTTTTTTTCCACCACACAGAGACGCCATCACATATGTTCAGAGGCTGATGAGCTGAAAAGATCTGGGAGCCACATGTGACCAGCAGAACCAGCATCAGCAGAGTAGAGTTTCAGTGGGAGATGGCTTTTGGGAAAGTTCCCACAGAAATACCATGGTAGCATTTCTGTCCTTGCTCAGCCTGACTTCGTTTATTCTGAGGCTACTTTACATGTCCCTGGCACCACAAAAATACCTTTAATCAGGCATAAGGAGCACTTGAGATCCCACCAGTGCTCTCTGGCACCGCCAGAAGGGTGCCAAAGGGCTATCTGTGTCGAGGTGGACCTGTCCCACCCTGTTTATTCACACAGCAGCTTGTGCTGAGTCACAGCGCCTGCCCCACAGCGAGGAAAAGGAAGGGCTTGTTTTCATTAGGGGACATCAATGCTCTCTGGAGGTTACAGAGTACTGGGGTGTGGAACGTGCTGAGGGAGGGTCACAGAAGCCTTTTTGGAATGCCAAAGCAGGAACATGTTACTGTGGTGAGTGACAGAGTTGGAAGGCTGATATTTTCAATAATACAGCACAACAGTCTATCCTTAAGGCTTAATCTCCCAAGCACAGAAAGGGAAGTCTGGTCCCTCTCCTCCCATGAGAGCAGAAGCAGAAGGCCTCAGGAGGCTGGGATGACTACACGAGCAGGCAAGCCTTCAGCCAGTTCACCTGTTAAACTGTGGGCATTGCCTTCTTCATTGCCTGCAGGTCCCTGCCCTCAGTTTGCCTCCAAATTAGTTGCCCCTTCGGAGAAGGGAGCAACAAAAGCAGACTGGAGGAAATGTAGAGGAAAGGTCATATTTCCCCCAGGTTGGAAGTTTTTGATATCTTAGGTAAAGTTTGTTATCCAGCTTATAATGGATTTTCTGGGTAGACAGGATATATGGCAGGGGGAATTGGTGGCTGGGGGGGCAGTGGGGGTAAGTGCTAAGCAGAGTGCTGCTCTCAAAGGATTGATTTTGTTCATCTTGTTTGCTGTAGGAGATGGTGCTGTGGAAATGCCAACCTACAGCTGCTGCCTTCCAGCACCCTGCTAGATGTGGGCAAGAGGAGGCAAGAAGATAAGCAAGGGCACCCCTCAGTCCTCCTTCCTGATGCTAAGAGGGTGTAGCGAAGTCTAGAATCCAGAGGTTCTGTCTCTGGGGGAACTGTCCTGATTCCTGACTGAGGGAAAGATATCAGATTCCACTGATTACTTCTGGTATCTAAGTATTTCATATGTGAAACTTGTAAGTTGGGGAAAGCTGCAAGCTAAGCATTTCAGAGGCAGCCTCTCCCACCACTGTGAGACTGCTAAGACAGACCTGATTTCTGCCCTCTGTGAACTTGTTCCTGATTTATATTGGACTGTGTAGTGACCCCCAGCACCACCTTTCTGGATGTCCATCTCTGTAGTGCCAGGGAACCTCTAAGTGCCTCTAGCCAGCATAGTCCTGTGTACACAACGAGTATTTATTCATTCTCAGGCAGAGAAGGGATCTGAGACAGGCTGAGTACTCTAACCACTTCTGAGTAAGTGGGACATGCAGTGGCCTTCTGCAGTTCTGTGCATCTGGCCCTTTTCTTCACTTGATGCTTCTCCAAGCACCGGCAAATGAAACGTTTTGTACTGAAAATGTTTTGTGCCCAAAAGCTTGCTTTGACTGTTGTAAGAAAAATGAAAGTTTCAGAGGGGTTGCAGTCAAGACCTTCTCCTGTCCTCCCTGTTTTGTTGTCAACCTGAAAAATCAGCTATTCTTGCAATCCAAGCCCAGTATAATGTCAAATGTAAGGAACATATTCTAAATGTCTTATTGTGGTGAGGGCCTTGGAGCTTCTCCCAAGAGACTTTTCTTTCTGGGAGCTGTTCTCTCATGCTTAGTGTGTGATTTAAATAGCAACATATCCTGCAACTACTATAAAATAATGCTAAATTATTTTAGAGCATGCCAGGCCCGTTGGTAAATGTTTTGTAATAGTTGATTGTTGGAGTGTTTCTTAGTTGGTTGTGGTAATGGGGTCTTCCTCTTTGCAGGATTATAGGTCTTTTAAGTGGGATCCAACTGCTTTCCTCAAAAGAGTGGAATCCTAGATTCAGCTAAGAGACACTTTGAAATTATATTTGACCTAAGGCTGCCACTGTTACAGAACATGAAGGGATAATATTGTTTCTCTCTTCTGCAAATTCACATGCACGATTAATTGCATTATTTATCCATGACTAAATACTGTATAAAGCTCCATCTCTGTCAATCTCCATTGCAACTCAGAAGTGATACCTTTTTAGATGCTGTGTATAGTCTCTGCTAAGTGTTAATTTTTCTGTTTCATTAATATGTACTTTTGCATATACATAGAATTCTAATATACTGGAAGTCTAATAACTATTCCTTTTATGCTTGATAAACCTATAATATTAATTGAAGAATATGGACTAAAGATGGAATATGAGCCAAATGGCACAACTGAGAGAACGACATCGACTCCCTGTTTTCTTACTCTGTGTTTGTGGGATGACTTTCATCAGAGGATTCCTAAAAGCATGCAAAGTTTCTTCTACCTGCCCAAGAATATGGAAAAGTCCCATTGACTCCAGGTTTGTTTACACTGCTGTGTGGGACAGACATGCTAGAGATTAGCTCTAAATAAGTCGGATTAAATTCCAGAAGTGAGGGAGACAGTCTGGGATACCTAAAATTGGTCTAAGGGTAACACTTAAAGATAGGAAAGGTGAAAAAGAATGAATTAGGTACTCCAAGTTCTTTTGTCTCTGTTAGTGCACTCCTCTCTGTGGCCTGGTCCAGTGTAAACCTGGAGCTGACATATTTCTTACAATTTTTTTTTATTATCTCTTACTAATTAGGGACAGTCCATTTGTGTGAAGTAGGCTATGGTGTCAGGTAAACAGGCCATCAAGGCTACTTTCCTCCAGAGGTCTGTGAACCTGAAAAAAAAGCTGGCCTATCATCCAAATCGCGTTAACTTCCTTGAACACTTGTGTAGTGTTGGAAGAATACAGAGCTCAAGCTGCTGGATACTTGGTTATCTGTCTGTGGGCTAATTTTGGGGCTGAAGGATTCTGTTAATACTGGTGCATGTTCACATGAGGCATTGAGTCATGTTGCAATCACACATCATATTGCATTATCTAGGAAGGCTGCGGGTGAAATACACAAGATCAGATTTTCTGTTCACTAGGTTCTTCTGTCTTGGTATTTTGAACCAAGTTTTCTTGTAAAATAGTCCTGAAGTTAAACTCTTACTAACCTCCTATGGTAACTAAACAGTTTCATGAACTGGCTACTGAGATCCTTATGTAAAACAATCTGCACCAATTGACTCAGAGCAGGCTTTTTTTTAAATCATGGTCCTCAATGATATGAGACTTTGAAATAGTGTTTCAGTTTAATGGGCTATTTCTCTCTTCTGCATAATACCCCTTTCTTGCCTGCATATTTTTATTCTGGGATGTGCCTTATATTAAAATACATTTTGCCTCAAACAATGACTATTAAATCTTCTGGTTTTCTTTCTCTGCCTCTGTCTCGTTGCGGTTTGGACACAATGCTTCCCATTATGAATATTAACTACCCTGAAGCATATAATTCATACCTGACTTTGTTGTCAGGAGTTCTCCTCGGTCCTCTGTTCTGTGACTGTCCAGCAGTTTTTGGTTCTGGCTCCTTTCACCAGCCGGTAGGGATTTCCCAGCTCCTTCTTCCCCGGGGAATATTTCTTTTCTAGCTGTGAGCTACTTTTTCTTCTTTTTCCTATTTTTCTTCAGGGAAGTCCAAACTCTGCGTCCTCACACGGGACACCAAATACCGGTTTCGTGCCGTTTTTATTTTCATTGTTTTTGTGAGTCCGTTTTACTCAGAGTTTGAATTAGGAAGCAAGAGATGATGGTATTTCTTCTGTCTCAGATTGTTTGTTATTTTCTTATCTGTAGGATCACCAGCTGCAAGGTGAAAAAATGGCTACTGAATGCTACTTTCAAGGTCTTTTATACTCTAATCTGCCCAATTATAAATTGCTAAGTAATATGTTTTTACTTAAAATCCAATGAATATCTATTCGTGACCCGCATTGCGGATTTCTTGAACCAATACCAGAAAACACAGGTTGGTGAAGAAGAAAGAAGTACAAGCCCACACCCAAAATCCTCCACCTTGTTACATATACATATTACTATATTCCATAAACCTAAATTTTCTACATCTCTACATATTCCACCCAGTGACATAACAAACTTCTTTTTAATTACACAGCAACAATCTCAGTGCTGTCACATAATTTGGGAGGCCTTTCCCAAGGCCTCAGGTCAAATGCAGTTTGCTTTTGAGGATCACTGCCTGTCAGCACTGAAAAACTGAAATTCTCTGAACTCAGGGTTCCAACAAATGTCCTCTCTTGCAGACGAATGTAGCTTTTCTGATATTTGACTTTCAAGGAGAGTTCAAGAATAGGACATAGAGTACCCCTGAGTCTGTCCATCTATGAACTTCAGCAACATTTGGCCACCTGACTCTGTAGATAGAAATTTCTTCCTATGATAGTCATGTTTCCTTTCATTTCATGCCTTGAATATTGCCTCCATCTCACTGAAAAAATAGGGTTGGAAGAGAAGAGTAGCTCCCCTCTCCTATTTCATTGCCATCTGAGGTTTTGGCTACAGATGGTGGCTGACTAATGATGAACATCCTGTTCCCTTATGCTGCAGGAAGTCCTCACAAGAGAGGTAAGAGCACAGACGCAAGGGCAGCCTGCTGGTCTCCCCACCCTTCAGAATCTGAAAGTGGCAGCACTGTGCTGAGCTTCCAGAAACTGGGAATGACACAAGAGATTGCCATGTAACTCCTGATGCTTTGTGAGTAATTGCAACCTGACTGACTGTTTTTTAACTAATTGTTGCAGTTTTCTGAGGATGGCCATTTTAACCCATGGTCTGAAATTTTTATGGCTTTTTGGAGAAAAATGGGTCCATTGTGACCATATCTCTCCTCAAATGTGATTATTCTACTGGATGAATGTGAGTAAAAATAAAGCAAATCTTCAAAGCAACACAATTGTTCAACCTGGAGAAGAAATCCCTGAAGATTTCAACTCCAAGTACTACTGTGCCTTGTCTGGGTGGATGGAATAAAGAAATAAGGAGGCTCTGAAATGCTAAGCTCAGCAGCAGCAAACTCACCAGCTTTTGCCTCAGAAGATACTGCTTCTTGAGCTATACAGTGAGCAGGAGCTATTTAGTCTCCCTTGAGACAGGAAAGCTGTGAACTTTCCAAACAAATCCATAATTTAATCCAGTTCTGGAGTAATTGCAAGGGCCCTGAGCAGAACTTGAAGTTGTCTGGGCTGGATATGCTGAACTACTCTTCACTCTTTCTTGTCTGGGCAGCTTGGAAACAGGTGTGTTCAGTTTCGGGGATACTGATCCTCAGAAGTGATAGAGCCTTAATGCAAAGGTCATGTCAGAAAAGGTATACAGTGATTATGCTCATCCTAGCACGAGGGTTGCTCATTAACTAGTCACCAGTTAGTATTATTTAATGTATAGGAAAAGATACTAAATTTGCAGGCTAAGTAACTTCTCTGTTTTAATGCTTCATGGATTCCAGTGTTTGGCATAATAAACTTCATGTGGTAAATTACACTTAGGTTCTTTTCCTTAAGATTTACAGGTGAGTTTTGGGGACTTTATTAATGTAACTTTGCAAAAGCAAAGGAAGTTAAAAAAACTTAAGTGTCTAGCTAAGAAATTGTAGCCTGAGCGATTTCTTCTTTCTCCTACCTGCCCCTCTACTACAAATGCCTGATGTTCAAAAAGGAAAAAAAATTAAGGATAAACTGAAGCTAGTTTTAGGAAGCTATATGTCACAAGCAGGTAGATCTAAAAATAGGGTATATCTGCTATTAGTGATAGCTGCTCTAAGCCTCCCAAAGCAGGCTAAGAACTCCTTAGGGCTTCAAGGAGCAAGATGATGGATGTTGAAGTACTGTCATTTTTAGGCATTTTTCAAAATAAGTGGCTATTTTTCTTGCCATTTGGTGCTACAGAGCAGTATTAATGGTAACTAATGCATTGTAGGTTTAGATAAAAAGTAGTCACAGCACAGCAATTTTAAAAGTCTCTCCAACATTATCTGATATTGTAAATAAATAGGAACACATGATCACATGACCTGATTCATTGGCACGAGTATGGGATACTCATGTTGCCTTAAAGCATAATAATTTAAAATAACTTAAAGAAAAAGGTTTTCCAATGTCCATTCTCAAGTATTCTGTATGTACAGTATTTCAGTGTTTGGCTAGATATTGTGCAGTTTCACAAGTGCAGTCTTTCTGGCAAAGTTCATCAAGAGTTAGACATTTTACAAGTATCTGGTGGTTTGTGATCCTTCCGTTATATTAATTTTATTCAAGGTCACAGGGGAAGCATTGTTTCTATGCCTTGGGAAAAAGCTGTAAACCTTCTAGTAGGGCTGCTCTATAAAGTATTTGCAGCTGTTGATTTTTCTCCAACACCCTTTTCTCCTGTTTTTTGACACTTTCTTCAAAAGGTTAGTAACTTTCAAGAAACACTGTAATTCTATGATATATTTAGCTTGTGAGGTTAAATTTGGCAATCTTAACTTCGAGTAATTCCTTTCCCTACAAAGAGGGAAAATAGAAGAAGACTGAGTGAAAGAAATCTGCTAGGCAAAAATTTACAAATAATATTGTTGAGAAATAATGTCATTTTTGATTTAGAAAATACAGGTATTAAAACAAATAAACAGGGTAATTATTATCATTGTGGGGAAGCTATTCTGTGAGAGTTGCAAAAATGAGGATAAGGGTCCACGCTCAGGGGAGGGAAGAGGAGCAAAGACAGGATGTTCAGTTCTGAGTCAGGCGAATAATGATACTTCAGCATGTCTAATTGTCTAATGCCGCAGCCTGTATAAACTAGGGCAAGCTGTATGTTATAAAAATTAAAAGCAAGCCAAGGCTGTCAACTTCTTCTATGAGTTCTGCTCTACTGCAGAGAAGCTGGCTTTGGTGGGAGTTGTGTTTTCTGCCTGCTTGCTGCTTGGCTCTCCCAGTATGGAAGTGGGGATGTCATTCAGTCAGTTTCGAAAGACGCGGTTGCATCAGCGCGGTATTGCTGCGAAAGACTTCCTTTATAATTTTGTCTTTGAATTATCTCCAGCAGTCCCTCTGCCTTGCCTTCAGAAATTTAAGCTGGCAAGTGCTCAGCATTGCTCTAAGTCATGTCTTTGGATGTGAACTGAAAGTCATCCTTGTGACCTTCCAAGCTGGCATGTGGAGTGCTGTGCATGGGATGTGCTAAAGAGAACAGAAACGGTGCTGGAGCAGGGAGGCTTTGCATCATCTGGCTTCAGGCACTGGAATTGTGTTGACTAGGAGCTTAATCTCCCTAACAGTGAGTGCAGAGACAGACTCCTCAAAGGAGACACTCAGAGAGCCTACAGCAGAAGCCTATCTCTTGCAAATTTTTTTTTGAGTTTTGGAATTACAGAATCTGGAACAACCCTCCTAAATATATTAAGACCTGAAAAACTCCTGTTTGTGAAACTACTGAAAGAGATGGGAGCTGGCACTGAGGAGAGAAATAATGGAAGCTAATAAAGTGTAAAAGATTGCAAATTGCAAAGAATAATTAGCTTGGGAACTTCTGTTTTCCCTGTGTCACAACATTCTGCCTAACAAACTCACTATGCTATATCACAAAAAGCTGTTCGTCAGTTGTGTCCATGGGTATTTATGTCTACTAATTGTCACTGTCTGCTTTTTCCTCCCCACATCCTTTGAATCTATCTTTTCATCATCTTGTTAAAGATCTTAATTTAATCTGTATATTGTATTTGGTAGTAAAAGCTGGCTAATGAAGAAGTTAAACTCAGCTAATTTTTCTGCAGTGGGAAGGGCTTGATGCTTGCGTCACATTATGTTTTCTTGGACTGAGTCATTCAGAGTCTATCTCTGTTCCAAGCTTTTCCTAGATGAGGGTACTGTCAGATGCTCGTGTGGTATGCTAGTAAGCCTCATGCATCTCAAGGACTGAAATTATTTTGGCTCCAGCCTTAGCAAACATTATTTATTTTTTTTTCCATTGTAACTTAAACCTGTGCAAAAATTAATACAAATTAACAGGGTACTTAATGTGAGAGGAAATGACTTAGTATGGCATCTACTTACGGAGCAGAAATAAAACAAGCAAGCATTTTGGCAGCATCACGTTAACTGGTGCAGAAGCATGGAAACAGTATTGTTTTCACACAGGCTGTCAAAATATCAGGTACAGACTTTGGGTTTTGAGAAATGAAATTCAAGTTCTGATTTTGGGTACTCTGCTGAAAACTAAGTAGCTGCTGGTCATGTATCGCTGTAAAAACCAGTACCTTGGAGAGACAGGAACATGGACACTGTAGAGGGATTTGCAAGATCCTTATGCTTGGACAAGGATTAAACAACTGCCTCTGCTCCCTGCTGCACCAGAACTGAGTTTATCTGTGTTTTTAATCTTTATAATGTCAGGCTCTTTTTGGTTCTGTTTGGGACTGGAAGCGTGAATGGGAAAATGCTGAAACCTATGAGAGGGCCTTAACCCGAGGGGCTGCCTGGTTCAGGCTGAAGGCTCGCCAGACAGAGGTTATTAAGCCATCAAATTGGAGAGTGTTTATCCGAAGTAAGCAGACTTCTGAACTGCTTGAAGTTGTTCTGTGAGGAGCTGAAGGTCACAGGTCAGATCCTCCATCAGCTTTCCCTGCAACAATCTTTCAAAGGTGAGAGCCAGCACTTTGCAATCTGCCAACATAAACATCTCCTTTCGTATAATGCTGGCAAGTGTCTGCATATGCAGATATATGCATATGTCTCCAATTACCAAAAATCCTTCCAGGGTCAGTGTAAAAAGAAAGCCACAAACCTGTATTTTTAAACACCTCGATATAAACGCAAGGATCTCAGCACACATGAACTTTGGAGAGTTTGAAAACCTTATACTCATTTGGATTTTGTCTGTAACACATCCCTACTCTAGTCAAGTTCAGTGTGCTCATGTCTTTTAGTGGTTATGCAAGAAAATACCCAGAGACAGATTTCTGTAATTAAAATCCTGATTACTGAGTAGATCAGCATGTGATGAGGCAAGAAATGGTGGCTAATATCTGATGTTATCTTGCAAAAAAGAGAGCCCTAAGCTTGAATTTGTTTAATGCTCATTTGGCTTCCCATATACAATGATAATGATCATCTTTTGACAAGAACAGCTGTGATAATGGGGGAGAGCAGCAGCGTTGCTTGCTTTGGTTTGCACTGCCAAGCATGACATTTAAAAGCAGGGAAAGGCATTTGCTTCAAACCTTTCAAGGAGCATTTTCAGAGTCAAGCTTCACCTTCTCACTTCTGTGGCACTAGGTGCTTACAGAGCTGACCAAGTGTGACCCAGCATCAGCACCTGGCCGCAGACGCCTTCTCTGCTGCTGCTGAAGGACACCTCTGTAGCTGGCACTGGCTTAGGTACCTATCTGTAAAAGATGTTGAATTATGTGTTTGACTTCTGGAGCACGGGACTGGATTTAATGACCTTAAAAAACCATCTGAGAACAAGATATACTAGTATATAGTCAGCGTTTCTCATGAATTGGAAGCTTGGCAAAGAAGATGACCAAAATTACTTTATTCCCTCTGAAATTTCAGTGCTTCTGAAAATCGCATCCACAGAGAGCTGTAGTTAGACACTGACAAAGAAACCTTGCCTTTAATTAAATTGTAAGTATTTCTGGGTAGTGATTACAGTTATTTTAATTATTTCCTCTAAGTACAATACCACTGGCTCACACTCGAGCTTTTCAAGGTACATCTCTCTACCTAGAAGGACAAATAGTATGCTCTGATCAGTGAACTCATGTGATTTGGAGATGCTGTAGTTAACAGGGATTAGTGTTTCTTTTTTAAAGATTTTAAAGATTTAGCTGTCATCTTTCATTTACTTTTAAATCTCACTTTTCTTCTTTTTATCCTGAGGGCATTACAGAAGGAGTTTCTTGCTAAATTTATCTTGGAGTTATGCAAACTGAGAAAAGAAAATTAAAGAATACTCATAGTTCCCACAAAAGGTATAGAGATTATTCAAGCTTTATTGGGAGGGGAAAAAAGGCAAGAGAAGAATGAAGAAGATAAATAATTTTGCCACATAGATTAAGAGGGCAGCCCATCTTAGAAAATATTGTGTAGAGTGGAAAAATCATCCCAAGTGCCTGTTGGTGGGTATGGCTTGCTGGAGCTCCCTGTTGAGCAGTCCCCTGGTCATGCTTATTCATTCCCTGTTGCCCCAACTTTAGAACTGTGCAAATCCCCTCCTGTCACACGAGCAAGGGGATCTGCTCCTGCTCTTCGAACAAGATGGCAGCATTGCTCAAATGAGGAGCACTTGTGGTGCCAAATAATGGAACGTGTCCTTCTGTGTTAGGTTGCCTGACAGTCCTTACTGTCTCTGCCTAGGGGATGATTGAGGTGGGACCCAGGGAATACCTCTAACTGGGTACTACGCCTCTGGTCACACCGTAGATGCCACAAATATGACAGCCAGTATGCATCAACAAGTTATCCCCTTTGAATATGGTTTAGCCACTAAATTCAGTATTTATGACAATAGAGCTTTAATATTATTGTCTATTTCCTCCACGGAGAGAAAAACCGTAGTGTGAACTTACAAATGCAAAATAAAAATCTTTGACTTAACTTTGCAAGAAACCAACCCCTGCAGAATGCCACTCATCCCTGCTCTCCACTTGGACCTTGGGCCATTGATCACAGCTGCCCTGCAGCCAATTTCTTATCCATCAAGTGGTCTATCTGTCAAACCCATATCTCTCCAGTTTAGTGATGAGGATGTCATGTGGGCCAGGGATGTAACTTTAACCTCTATTTAACTAGAGGCAGTAATTCCCTAACATGAGGAACCGGAACTTTCCAGAGCTGGTTACAAGTAATGCAAATCCTACAAGGTGCAATGGAACATACAGAGTAGATGGAGCAGTTTCCCAGATAGGGAAGGAAGGTGTTTCTTCTTCAGAGAAAAGACTGACTTGTTGTGGAAGGGTCGTATTTCAGTTTGTATTAGCTCCCCTAACGCCCTATGAAGTACTGGTTCAGTGAGGATGGTGTTGTCTCTGAGGATTGGTCACTGGTATTAATTCCTGTAATTTTTTTCTCACTGTCTGAAATGAAAGTAATTTTTAAGTGCTCTGCTGGGTGACAGTTGCTATAATCACTTGTTCTTCTAGGTTTCAAAATTAGTGTATCTGTGTTTTCCTCCTGATATTTTCATACTTCCCAAGGGGTCTTTTAAAGTGCTTCTTTGACATTGTCTAATTGTCTTTATGTCATAATCCCACAAACCATTTATTTATGAAAATAAATGTCGTTCTAGCTTTTAACACTTCCATATGTAGCCTTGCCTGTAAAATAACTGAAGAGAAATCAAATACTACTTCCCACTTATGCAAAGTTTGTTCCTCATTAGGGTATTTCAAAAAGGCATCTATTATGGTAATAATTCTAGCTATTCATATCAACTTTCTCTCAAAATTTGTGCTTCACCTCTTTCAAAGACTTGCTGAAACCTTTCATCTAACCCTCCTCCAACTCTCATCTTTACTCCATTTGATTTTTTTTTTAGGTTTTTTTTTTTTTTTACCTTGCAAACCTTAACTGGTTCTGCCTTCTCATTTAGTTTCTTCCTCCTCCTCTATTTCCAATACAGATTATTCTCTGTCCTTGGAGCTTTGTGTGGTCCCATGTGAACACTCATCCGTTGTTACTGCTGCTTTGCTGACATGAGTGTTGCAGCGTGCAAAACAGGAGAGTCAGCAATGCTTGGACCTTGATTATGAGAAGACCCTCCCCCTGCTACTTAAAATCTCCCTTGCAAACACTGGAGGGGAGGGGAAACACATGGTGGAGCTGATATATTAATACACATACAATAACACCAATCGCCTGCAGGAGAAAAAACCCTGAACACCTAACTTGAGAACAAAATTAATTTTAAAATGTAGGTCATATGCTAATACAGCTCCCAGTGTAACCTGTGTAGCACCACCAAGCATAACACAGGAACTGACTGTGCCTTGTTTCTCTTGCTTGTTCTTTTTGCCACTTTCAGTGTGTTTACAACTAAATTAGCTGTCAGACTCAATGGCCACATTAAAGAGAGGATTTTTGCATCTAATGATCAATAACAAAATGTTTTGCATAATTCTTGGGGGGGGGGCGGTTTGAGAATATTCTTCCTTCATTACTGATGAGTGAAGAGAGGAAAAGTAGGGATTTCTCCCATGATCACTGTGATCCTAGTGAGCAGGCTGCGTTATGCTGCTCTCCTACGTGTCCAGTGCTCTGCAGCAGCTGTGCCCAGATGTTCTGGCCAGGGGGACTGATGAGTTTGGACCTACAAGCTGGTTGTGCGTTATGGCTGCTTTCTGTGTGGTGTGAGCAGACATGGAGCATGTGCAGAGTATGACTTGATTTACATGCATAGAGTAGACCCAGTAAAGTTGGGCAGCCTCTTTCCTGCCTGCCCTTCACAGTTTGGCTCTGTTGGCTGACTATTCAGCTCCAAGGGGATGGTTTTCTACTGCTGTCGAGGTCTTACCTTTATCACACGGTTCAGACCTTCGCAAAGTTCGGGACATTTCAACAAGGGCAGTCACAGATTTAGGGCTGCACAATAAAAACTTATGAATGTCATATGCTGACTTGGGTTATTGGGCTGTTTACTGCATAATGATATTGTTTAATTCAATACAGAGGGATGGAGAGAAATAGGTGATAGAAAAAGATCCAATAGGGGGCAATGCCAAAAGAAGAGTCAGAGCTCCTCAAGAATGAGCAAGCAGATGCAGAAGTGGCATTTGAGAAAAAAGCCCAGCATCTCAAGACAGAGGGATGGCTGGCTCTTTGAACCCCTAGAGCACCTATCTGGAAAAAGACTGAGTATCAGTGTCTGAGCAAACTGAGCATACCTATGTTAGTGGCTGGAGGAAACGAGCATGTAGGCAGATAGTGAACATAACAGCTCTGCAGAGCTGGATGTACTTCACAGTGTGCATTACAATGGGAATTCAGTGATGCCAATTAGTATTACAGAAGTTTATTTTTGTCCTGTTTGGCTTTTTTAAAAAAAATTGTAAAATAATGTTTTCTTCTAAGACCATTTTAAAATGTTGCCATTTTGTATCAAAAGGCTTAAGAAAATATAAATCAAGCAAGACATTGTTTCAGTCAAGTAAATTGATTTTCGCTTGTCTTTGCTTTTCACTTCAGCAATAAAAATAAGGGGATTTATGCAGAGCAAGTCCTCTTGGATCTTCCAGCAAACAATCAGTCTGTACAGCTGTTAATATTTGGTTTAGTACTTTAGAAGCTGCCTCCTCAAAAAGCTACCACAGATTTTCTTTTAAAAAGGCTGCCAGACTGATCACTGGCTAGGTGTGGTCTGACTTTGATGGAAGAGCTGGGAACTGGACCTGGTAAATGAGAGCAGAGGCTTTAATGAGTACTTTCAGCCAGTACAGCAAGTGCATCAGAATAATGCATGTTCCCCGTGCTGCCGACTCTGGGCTGCAAGCTGCTTGGCTACCTGATGTCCCAGGAGCTGTGGCCCCTGCTGTGCACATAAATGTTGGATTTTTTGGCAGACCTGTAGCAGCCCACCTTGATCTCCTTGTATTTGGATCTGGAGTAGCTTGGTATTAGTGCTAGCATGTCACAGCTGGCATTACTGAAAGCAGCAGAATTGAGAAATACTGCCCTGAACAGACATAAGTGAGTCCCTTGGAAAAAGAGCAGAGAAGAGGGTGGTGTATCTTCCCACAGTCATAACACCAGTTTCAGTTAGAGCAAGGACTCCTTAAATGTTGCGATTCAAGGACTGATAGCCATTTTGTTCAGCTGCTTCTAGTAGAGGTGAGCATGTGGCTCCTGGCATGGAGCATGTGAGAAGAGTGTGAGAGCTCTAGTATTTCGTTTTTGCACTTAATTTGTGAAAGTGGCTGGATAAGGAGGTGTTGAGAAATGGCTTAGGTGTTGTGCACCCGAATGGCCATCCTACAGAACAAGCTACTGATGATTTAAGTGTCTGCTCAATTATGGTGGCGCCAGCTTGTCCAGTGTTTGTAACAGTGTGCCAGCATTTTTACAATAAACCTTCATTATCTAAATTTTATATTTGTCCATAAAATCTTGCTCTAGGCAAGTATGTGATATGTAAGATAGGAGGAAGGAAAAATACAAATACCCATTTAAAGTTAAGTTATAAGTGGGCATCATGATTTTGAAGAAAATATTGTGGCTTGGCTCTACCTAGTAGACTGGAAATAAAGGTATGCCTGCTGTTGAGAAGAGCTGAGGCCCTTGTTCTCCTGATTCAGTGGGAAGAGGACGGTCTTTCACCTTGCTGGTGGCTGGTGGGGGGTTGTGTGAGTCTCACATTGGCTGTCCTGGACAGACTGACAGCTGGGAGTCGTACTCTGCATACTTTGGTGTGTTAGCCCTCAGCTGAACTGTGCTTACCACATCTGCTGTGATACAGCTCTCTGACCAAGTCTTTTCATGTCTCCACTGCATAGCCATACTCTCAAATCTTGCCTGAGATGACATGACACATTTTCCATCCCCTTTAGCTTCTTTTGTCTTTTCCCTCAGCTTTTATCTTTTGTTTTTGAGTTTGGTTTTCTTTTTCCAAAGTAGGCAAAACAAGAATTGTTTTATGATGTTTCTCAGCATCAGTAGAACTCACAAATGAAATATTCAACAAACCAGTGTTACCAATTCCCACACACCTCTCTGTTTCTCTGTAGTTCTCTGCTCTCTTTCTTAGAGGCACAGCTTTATGTGCTCTCCCAAAAGAAAGGAGTAATTCAGAACAAGAAGGTCTTTCCCTGGTTGTCGTCTGCTTGACTCTCTTTCCTCTCTCTCAGCTGTCCAGTTGCTTCTATAGTCCCCTAAACCCAGCTGTGACTGGCTCACATCTGCTGAAGGGCCTGCTTGTTTGCAGCACTCTGGTGACATGGACCCATTTATTTGACCAAAGATAGCCCAAACGAGATGTAATGACTTGTTCAAAGGAGGGCAGCACAGACAGCAAATTACTGTCATAAGGAAAAGGCACCTTTCCTTCACTTCTGGGTTACTCATTGTTTTTAAAGAAAAATTTGAGCAAGATATCTTTAAAAAGCACTAAATGTTGTGAGAATACCATGTCATACCTGAGTTTATAGTCCTACCAATAGTGTTTCCAGATTTTTACGTGCAGTTTAAAAGTGCATTGTCAGTTTTGTTCACTCATTTCTTACACCTGCAAATGTTCACACTTGTGTAAATCAGACGTTTAAGTGTCAAAACCCCTTATACAATGATGTCTTTGGTTCATCTTCCCCAAGTTGAGGTAACTGCAGGGGCCTCTGATTATTAAGTAGTGGGCATTAGGAAGACAAATGTAAACATTTGTTCAAAGGGCTTGTACTTGGAGACCTTAATTAGAGGGCATGAAGCCATTAAAGAGTAAAAACCGGCTGGCCTGGGGCTGGCGGGGAACGCTGGCCTTCACGGCTATAAGCCCAGCCAGCTTCTCTGCTCTCTGCCATTTTATTTGTTTTCACAGAGACATAGCTGGAATACCATGGTTTTTTCACAGTTAAGGCTCAGACACTTTTTTTCACTTCATACCCAATTGATTACTTTATGCAATGTTTGCTTTCAGCAGTGTCCTAGAAATGTATCTACATGCTTCTTTCTGGCACCTAGTCTGGCTGGCATTGAGAGTTGTGGAGATGCAAATTCTGTAAAACTTTTTGCATTTCTTCGTTAAAATTCATGCAAGTAATTAAAGCATGGCCTGCAAAAGGTATGGAGGTTTTTAATTGCGAAGGAACAGCACTGAACCTCAGTGGCTGGTGACTTCTCTATTTTAAAACATACATCCTGAAGAATGTTAAGCAGAATATCTTACAGACCTTTTTCAAGATTTTAAAGAGTGTGACAAAACGGGGAAGAAAAAAGTCTTGTCTTTTGCAGGTTGAAAAAAACCCAACCCACAAACAACAAAAATCTGCAAACAACATTATAAAACATCTCCTAACAACATTATAAAACATCCTCCCCCAAACCCCTAAATAAATCTGAAATGAAATGAAGAGAAACTCTTTGCTGTTAGTAAAATACAAATCTTTATTTTACAAATGTTACTTTTGTGGTTAAAGAGGATGCTTAGAGCAACTAGGTGCAATAGAGTTAGTTTGCTTTGTAGAAGCTTGTATGGGGCTATGTTTTGGATCTGTTTGGATCTGTGAGCTCTTGGTCATCATATCAATTCCTTCTGCCTTGTTTTTTTTTCCTGTTTCCTTGTTCCAATAATTATATGAAACGTCTCAAAGGCTATGATAATGATTTGGTTATTTTTTTTATTCATTTATTCAAGCAACACACAGAAATCATTCCTATTTGGGGTTCCTATGGGATTAAGATTGAATCCTTTGTTAGGGTCTGATCAATGAAGCTGTTAGCCTGATGCAAAAAATTTAGTATCTTGTACACAGTTGTGAGTCCAAGTGCTGGTGCTGGATAAAGAGGACTGTCTGGGTAGCAATGTTACTAACAATGCTACACGAGTGCAGTCCTGGGGGAACTGTGTCTAAAACACATAGTGGAATGAATTATAGCACATGACTGAATGGAATGAATTGGGTAAACCTAGTTTGATGGCAAAATGACTTCAAATGCATGCCTTCTTCCTGCACCAAAAGGCTTCGGCACATCCGGTGCGTAGACTACGATCCACACCCATACCCTGCAGGGTCATTTGTCCACCTTGTTGTTTGGTGTGAGAGTACTCCCTGCAAAGTTCCCTTTCAGGTGTCCTTGCAGCATCGTGTGTTAGAGATTCATGGGGAAAATCCAGCAAGTGCTGCTTGAGATTTTCAAATGACAGGCAGATAGCTATTAGCATTAATCCTCTTTCTGTATTCTCCAAAGAGCTCTTTGACAAGAGTGCGTGCAGGACAGGAAACACTCGACAGGATTCAGCTCCCACTCAAATTCCTACATTAAAAATGAAGAAAACAGAGACCCTTTCCATCATCATCCCCGGCACTGGTGCAGACAGCCTGGCCTGGAAGGCAATCTCTCCACCGGGATATGTGATGGGGGATGTTCTCCAGCATCTGCCTAAAAGGCCACCCAGTAGTTGTGTAGTTTTGAAGAGCAACAGGCACTGAAAATTTTGGTTAAGGCACAGGCCTTAACAAGCATCCGAGAGCCCCTGGAAGAGCACTGAGATTAGCACTGTGTGGGGTCATGTGGGCTCCATGACACCCAGCACTCCCACCTCTCTTCTTCCCTTGCGTGTGTGTGACGGATGAGGTGCAGTGAGGAAGCTCTCCCACCACTGCTAAAAGAAGGGTGATCCCCATTCAGTCAGCTGGGCCCCCATCAAGTCCCACAGGTTCTACCCAGAGCTGTTGGCTCCCTGAGGAAAAGGGGAGGGGGAATCTCAGGGGAAGGGTCATCTTAGCTTGAGAGGTTCTGCACCTTTGGCCTGACGGCAGTGTGGGTCAATCTTATTTCTAGAGGATTGAGTAGGTGCTCGTGCTGAGGTTGTGTAAGTGGGACTGGCAGTGAGGCTGGGCCTAGAAGGAAAGGGCCATAAAGCATTCCTGTAAGGAAGGCAGCCAACTGGCATGACCACCTGTGACCATCAAAGTGTTGTCCTTCCAAGGCTGTCTGAGACTCACATGCTACACCTCACAGCTCTAGGAAGGGTTACCTACCACTTAACCACAGCACCTCAAATCCCAACGTGTTGAGTGAGAATTTACCTTGTTCTGGCTTTTGTTGCAATGAACGTCAATTTATTCTAAAGAAGCATAGTGAAGTTATGTATTTTCTTTAATACATATAAATATTGCTTATAATCTCTACCTTTAATAGGTAGAAAAGGGAAGAAGTTGACCTAATGGGTTGGTTGTGGTGAAAATAACCAGTGTTACATGTGTATAATTAAGTGTACTGTGGACATGAGCAACTGGAGGAGTCTGATCACAGTTCAACTCGTGTCACTGAAGCTATGAATTATAAAAAAAAAATCAGAATTTGTCTCACTATGGCCTTCTTTGAATCCACACTTCCTTGAACCATAGTTGTAGCTGATTTGCAGTTAGTCAGTGACTCCATAATTCCAGACTTTTCTGCCAAAACCCATCAGCCTTCCCCATGCAGATCTAAGCTTTTCTTCGGGAAGGAAATAATTTAGTTAATTTGCTGAATAAGTATGTGGTAGAGTTTTGTGGGTAAGCCTAAGGGAGGAGATTAAAATCACAAAACACATTTGAGCATCAGCTGGCTGTATGAAATACAAGACAACAAACATCAAGACAATGACAACAGCAATTTAATAGTTTATTTAAAAATCTGTAGCGTTTTGCTACAAAACTGCATATTGTTCAAGTTTGTGAAACACCTGTGTGTATGATGAGGTACTATAGCACGTCCTACATGAAGGTAATACAACAAAAATAACAACTGGAAGAGCATTAGTCTGTAGAAAGTCTGAGGATGCTCTTCCCTCCTTTGCTGTCTAATGATCAGTCTAGCTATTGCCACATGTGAACTCTTACATCACCCCAAGGAAATCTGCACTCAACATTTTCATTAAAGGATCCCTTTTAAAAAAATTCTGGCATTGACCATGTGAGAAATCCTGGTTTTACAAAAGCTTGATTGTTGTCTGCTTCTATGGACATTGTATCTGTCCCAGAATGCTTAAAGTTGTTGAGCTTGAGGTTTCAGAAACGAAAATTTAACTATGAAACTTTCACCAGACCATGTAGCTGACTTGAGCAGGTTTCACCATCCCTTGCAGGAAATCCCAATCTGCGAAACAAGATTGGAAGATACAAGAGAGTTCAGGTTCTCCAGGGGGAAGGAGTATTGTGGGACCACCCTGTTCCTTACACTGCACTGTTTTTTTAAAAAAACACTGAGCCGAAACCTCTTCCACATAGAAGCAGCTGGTTACATTAATGTTACTTTATGTAGATCCAGTAAGTGGTTCTGACCATGACGAGATCATCAGCTAGGAACAAGGCTGAAGATTAAAGATCAAATAGGTAAGCCCCAGGAGCACAGAGAAGCATTGTGTTCTCATTACATTGCTTTTTGGGTGTACTTCACCGGTAGTGCTGCAGTCTTATCACTGCAGATGGACACCATCAATTCAGCTGTACCTTATTCATATTCATATACCATTCTGTGAAATATCTCCATCTCAGCCTCAAGGATGCTACAAAAAACAAGAGCAACTTGTTTGGGTGGTCTAGGAAAACTAGCCCTTCTGAATAGGTGCTCGTGCTGAGGTTTTGTAAGTGGGACTGGCAGTGAGGCTGGAGGGAAATGAACTTCCCCTGCTTATTAAATTAAAAAGGTAAAGGAAATGGGGCTTTGGAGGGCTTCAAGAACAGGGTCTTTTGTATTTGGCCTGACTGTGGACAGGTGACTCTCTGACAAACTGGAGGCATTCTTGACATTATCCTAGTAGATAAGATTTAGATTTACAATGTTTAGGCCTCTTGAAATATGAATTGAGGTTGTGATCAAGATTTTTCTTGAAGTTGCTAGCAATAACAATGCCTCTGTTTTTATAGAGTCTGTTTAAAGGAGGATGACGAAAGGGAAAATAAAGCTAAACACTCAGATGCTGCCCTTCTTAATACTTGCAGGTATCTCAAGTGTGTTACAAAAAAATCACAGGTAAAATAAAAAATAGCTTGAAGACCTGATTCTAGAGTGTTTCATTTAGGGATCTCAAAACCACTTCTCCTGTATGTGGTATTGCAATGTCTGTGTTCAAAGGAAGGCAAGCTCTTGGATTAGCTCATAGATAATATGGCCACTTCTCTAGCCCTCCTGAAAATTCAAGGCTCATGGCATCACACTTTATAACAAAGGGAGACTGAAACCTTTCTTAGTTGGGAGCTCTTTTACAGGATCTTATAACTTCAGAAAAGGCCGTAAGAAACTTTAAGTGCAGGACTTGAGATTGAATAACTTTGCAGTATTATATTCTACCCTGTGGTTGAAATGAGGCAGGTATATTTCATCTGTCTGTGACAGAGAAGCTGAGACAAGGCACAACCATGTTGTCCCTCTCAGGATCACAGCGTGGGGACAAACCCCACTGTTCCTCACTCTGGCCCTGTTGCACTGGCTACTGAACTAAAGAATCTGCTGTGCTTAGCTAAGTGATGCTTAGCTTAACTTGCTTAGTTAACTGCTAGGAATCTCCTTGAGGTTTTATCTTGGTTCTTTTGGTGCTTATTGTGGTTTACACTATCAAGATTCAGAGTGCGTGCGAGTGGCATTTTGTAACTGAAAGGTGTTTTCCATTTGCATTTCCATTTTGTTCATAGCCCTTGAATTAAGTCACCATGGAAAAATGCCAAATAATACACCCTTTTTTTGGCAAATAAATGTAAAAAACTTGATGCCTCAAGCATATTACATGCTTTGCAGGAAATTCCCAGCCTCTTACAACAAAGAGACAGCCAGGCACCGTATCGGCTCTTCAGAGCAGATCAAAATTGCAGTTACTTGCAGAGTTATGGAGCTGAATGTCAGAACTCGCCTCTTTGAGCCCCATTTACATGCACCCCTTTCTAGGGGCCTGGTATCCGAGGTGAGTTCTGTGGCCACTGTTTGACTTTGAGGGGCATCGTTAAATGAACCAAATATCCGTGACAATTCCAAAATGCTAAGAAGAAAAATAGCGTGTACATCTGTATTTGTCAGTTATCTCAAACTGGGGACCCCAAGCATATAGCATGTTACTGAGGTACTGCTGCATATTTCATTAGTAATAGAGCTCTATAATGGAATACTTTAATGTGTTTGGGGTCAATAGGTAACTTCCATCTCACAGCAAGGAATTTAGGGGTTGGACACCCTGTTATACAAGGGTTATTTGATCTGTATCCATACAGCTTGTGCTGATAAGCCCAACTGCATTTTGATGAAAAATGGCTTATGTGGGATCAGACTGTGTAAAGCAGAACTGCCCCAGACAATGGGCTGAGCCTAGAAGACACATTATTAATAATGTCACTTGTGGTCTAGCAGAAGGATGTAAATTACCCAACCCATGTTCTCTTTCCATTGCATCAGCCTCTACTGCTTGTTTTTGGCATGGCAGTGAAAAAGTTTGGGAAACTGGGCTCTCATACTGATGCAGTTCAACACATAGCAAGGACTGAGCAGTTTGAGTATGTCCAACCTCACATGACATTGCTTGTCTCAATTCTCTTCTCCTGATTTCCTGGGTTTTACAGTCTGAAGGGTAGGATTCTCCCTAGGGAGGCATGAGGCCTTTGTGGTGTATGAGGACTGACCTCTTCTTACACAGGCTTCAAACAAAACTAAACTCCATGTCCAAACAGCTCTGATTTTTGAGGGAAAAAAATTCAGAGCCAAATCTGGACTTTGCAATTCCAGACCCTAGGACAGCTTAAAACAATAGTTGTATTTGAACTGTGACTCACGCTTGGGGCGTGGGTGGATGACTCCCTAACTGTGACTGAAGAGCGAAGTAAAGCCAGGGGCAGGACTCCTAACCTCATCCTTGCATTTCATTGCCAGGCAGCAAAATCCTGTTCAGAAGCTCAGTTAAGCTGATACAAAGGGACCAGTGGGCTTCAACTCCTGCCACAGCTGCAGACCCCACTGTGTATTGCCCTGGACCGGTGAGGCTCATCCCTGAATACCTTTGTTTAATGCCAGCAAAAAAATTTGGACAAAGCTGATCAAAGGGAAAACTTAATTCACACCTTCCTCAAATCTCTCAAAACTAACTTCTGTAATTTTTTTATTGCTCTTATGCCCTCTTGAGTTACTAGAGTAAGTTTTTAGTGCATTATGGGTAAAACAGGTGTCTGGACACTGCAGAATGTATTTTTTTTTCCTCTATCAAATGTTTTGTTCAAGATGGAATGACCTCATTTTGCTCTTCCTGTTCACCTGAACCTTATTTCATGTGGCTGGGCACTGAGGTACCATATGGTGATGCAGGAGTGTAAGTAACTTCCTCCTCCTTAGGATCTCAATGCTTTTATTGTGTACTTGGATTACAATTCCTTGCTTCAGCTTACTTTTTCCCCGCCACAACTGTTTGAAGACCCTGGTAAAATTTGGACTTTTAGCAGTTTCTGTAATGTAATATATAATTTTATCAGATAAATGTGAATATCCTATGGAGCCTAATGATGTAAAGGAAGGCAGCTGTGAAGGAGGTGCCAAGTTCAGTGTGTGAATATTAGTAGCTTTAATGACAGGGTTCATGGTGGCAACCCTTTGGTAGAGTTCTGTGCCACTTAGACACAAAACCTTCCCACTCTGACAGTACAAAATTTACTTTGTCTTCATCAGAAGCAGGATACAAAACTTTAGTTTCATAAAGGAGCTGAGAAGTGAGTTACTGATATATATCCATATGACCAGAAATTTACAGTTATAGCTCAAAGGCTTTAATTGTGCAACGTGGAAAAAGTGCTCAGGAAGGCTGCGAAAAACTTTTCATTTCCATCCCTTTTTATTCTCACTTGTTTGATAGCCCGTGGAATACTGTCTCTGAGTTGTCCATCTAGGAATGCCAAAAAGTGCGAGCTTTCTTCTTAGACTTAAAATTTGGAAAGCGTTGTATGGCTCCGAAGTCAGATTTTGCCGTTACTTAATATTTGTGTGGCCCCATAGGTGGTTTGCACGGCCTCTGGCCCAAAGACATTGCAATCTGAATGAAACTCGGCAGCACAAGGTGCTTAGGGAGATAACAGCAAGCAAGGAAATGGAGGAGGAATCTGCTGGACAGGTTTATGGACTGTTTGGGAGGCACCATTACATAGCATGTCAAAAACTTTGCATTTTTAAAAGTAGGGCAGTGATTAGCCTGCTATTATGTGGAACAGCGTTGTGGATTACGGAGCTGTAGGAAATAGTCTTAAGGAAGGAGTTGCATGAAGCCTATGGAAGCAGATCCATAATAATCAGACTGTGTGCTGCAGGAATAAATATCCTATTTGACTAGAAAGCCTAAGATTTTTTTTCTATGCTGAAATGGGCAGTGCACTGCTCAGGAGCATTTGAATCTAAAATGAACATGTGAAGCACCTAATACACTTGGATTTTCTCTTCCAGTTTCTTTTGGATTTTCTCTCCTAGTTGCCTTTGAATTAAACATTATCTAAATAAAAAACCTGCTTTCTCCTGTTCCACAAGCATCAGCTCATACTCAAAATAAGTATTTCTGTAGGTTAAAAAACCTGACCATTTTATTGTTTATTTTTATTATTTATTGTGCTTCCTTTACTAATTTGGATTTCTGAAAAATCTTCTGATTTTTGAAAGACTTTTTTTCCTCTGAACTCATTGCTGCTTTGCTTCTTTTTTCCCTACACCAGCTTTTTTTTTCTCCATCAGCTCTAACTTTTGGTAGCAATTACAGGCATTTTTTCTTCCATGCTTCTGGACTGATGATGTTGAGAGCTCCAACCCCTCTAAATATTTTTCTAGAGGAAACTGCCTGTTTTGTGCTCCTTGCTCAGTCAGAATATCAAGCATTATCTCCACTGTGCTGACACTCTTGGTTGCAAGGCAAGATGAATCTTTTAAATGCACTCATAGTGTTCAATTTGAATGTTTTGTGACTATTTGGAATTGATAAAATGTCTTGATAATATAAAAACTTACATAAAAAGCATACATGTTCTTATTTAATCAGGAATGTATCATGCCATGTAATCCTGAATGCTTACAAAGTATTGGTCTTCAGACAGGGAAAAAACTTGGGTGTTACTAAATTTAAAAAATTAACTTTTTAATCTGAAAAAGACTGTACATGTAGAAATAAACCCAAATAATTTTTATTAAAGCTACTGCTCTAACCTGGGATTGACAATGTCGTGGCCAAATTACACTTATAAGCAGATACAAAGAGATTTCCTAAAGCACTGAGCATTTTAATTCTCTCACAGATGACTGAGTTAACTCCTTCTCTGCTATTGACCCTTATTTGTTCTGACATCTTTTAATATGTCTCTTCCTCCAGAGTGCTTAGATGTAGCATGACCTATGATATTCCCAACAGTCTGACCTCCTAACAAGGGCATAATGCTCTGCAAGTTAAATAGGAATTCAGGATAGTTTATCTACCTTGTTCTCACATCTAGCCAAGGCTTTGATTTTTGACAGGAAATTATGCTGGAGGAAGAAGTATCTTACCTACCAGTCATGTAAAAATTCAAAATGAGAGAAACTTCCTACTTTATTTTGATGACAAAAGCAAAGTTTATTGCTGATTTGCAATGGCAGCTTTCTGTTACCCCAAAGTAAGTATGAACATAATACTCTGAAATAATTTTCTGGTTCAGGCAAGTTGGCTTTCCATTATTTACTGGATGATACCGCTATTCTTATTCACTGTTAAATCCAATTTGGGCTTCTGGGCTGAGGGTGCCGATTTTAACTAATCTGACACATTCATTTTACTGTATTGCAAAATATACTAAAAAAAGCATGCCCCTGGCCATCCTGGTAGTGCTGGACTCCATCAGAGATCCCGCAGAACCAGGCTGGCTCTCCTGCGGGATGCAGTCCAGCGTAGGGGAAGGGAAAGGAGGGTAGAGGGAGATGAAGGCAGCCTGGAAGCAACTTCATGCCTTCTGTTTTCCTGCTGCTCCTGCCACTCTTGTGGTGTCTCGTGATGCTTTGTGGCCCAGTGAGGTGGCCCGGAGTAGTCTTTAAGAGCACGTACTGTGGACCTTGTTTCTGCCTCTCCAACCTGCGGTGTGTGTCTCTGCTGGGGCTTCACGGGAGCTTGCCCATGACAACTTGTGGTTGTGCCATGTAGGGCTCATTCGAGGGAATCAGCACCATCAAACATTGCACTGCCTCCCTTACCTGTGGGAAGAACTCAGTCATTTATAGCTAGTTTGGCAAAATTTAGGGAAAGCGACTAAAAATCATGTCCTCTGATGTAGGTTTTTGTGGAAACTGTGCTTTTTGTGAAGGGCACAGAGCCAGTCAGTTTTGCTGCATCTCTACTAGGTGTGTGGATGATAGTGAGCATGTCTTACATGTTTGCACACCAAACCTTCAGTTTGGAGTGCGCAGTAGATTGCCAAGGGCCATTCAAATGTCATGGATTGCCTGTGCACCTCCGTCTGTGAGGCCAGCAAGCTCTGTGGTGGGCTGCAGGTCAGAGCACGGGCCCACCACAACTCCATCGCTGGCCTTCACATGGGTTTTCTTTAGATAGACGGCAGGAGGACAGTGGACAGCCTCAGGTGGACAGTGGGCCTGAGGCTCATCAGCATCCAAGGTAAAACGTGTATCTGAAGTGGGAAGTGCTCTTAGGATTCCCTGAGAGTAGCCAGACCCACTGAGACCAGTGTTTGGTTGACTTCATTACACCATCCTTGGCAGAGACTTGTAAATGGAGGAAGGAACCACTCACTGATTAGGGAGCATGAAATATGAGCACAGCTGGGGGTTTTTCTCTTCCTGCTGCTTCTGCTTGGAGCCACAGCAACATTGTCCTAACTTATAATTTATGGCTGTTCTTTATAGCAACAAAAAAAAAATCAGAAAGAAGCTTTCTGGCACCATTTGCTGAAGTACTCTTTCTCTTAACACAGTCAAATGATTCATAATTAGAAAGAGTAGTGTACTTTACTTGCTCTGTTCTGGTTATACAGAAACTCATTAAGCACCATGCATCCAAGTGCACTGTTTTATGTAAACAAGACCTCTCAGAGAGATATAGATGTCTGATAAAGATGAAAAGAAAAACGGACTAATACCAGGCCACATTAATAATGGCCATGTCATGTTCTTAGAAAACAAAAGTCATCTGCTGTGCAGTTATTGCACATTTCACAGCAGGATGGGGGCAAGGTAAAGAACAGAGATGTATGAGGAAAGGCCAGTTATGGATTTTAGATCTGAATTATTTGGTTGCAGCCAGGTTTGGAATTTTGCATGATTTTTCTTCTGTGATGAAATGGGACAGTCTCTGTTGTGCTTCTAAATGCTTGAGACTAGTATTTTGTGGATGTTCTTTACTGAGACTTTCACAATGCAGTTGTAATTCATACTGAATTCTTCTAACCTTCAGCAGATGAAGCTGACAGCGTTTTTCTTGTTGTGTCTACATAAGGTTTAGGTTATTGATGCATTTAGCTGTGGCCTCCGCTGTTAATAATGTATTTAAACTAATTGGATGGTTCAAGCTTAAAACTGTTCCTCTGGCTGTGTCCCCTGGTGCTGTGTGGATGTTCGAGCTCTCTGAATTAGTTTAGCTTTTTCCATAAGAGGCACAGGCTTCGACCACATGAGCTTCACAGCACTGCTGTGTTCTCTGTGGTTTTTGGAGGGGGCAGCTCTTCCGAGTTGAGATCAAAATTTGCTCTGCTTCTCTCTGCTTTTTTTTACATACACTCTGATTCTTCCTTTTGGAATTCAGAAACCAGAAAAATTACATGAGAAAAATGCGAGCAGAAATGGCATGGGGAGGCTTTAAACCCAGTTTTATGGAATTGAGGGAATGGGGATTTCCCTGTGTAATGTATTCTTGGGTTTGCTTAAATATTGAAAAACAGAAGTCAGGCCCCCAAGCTCCACAACCTGTGGAAGATCATCCAACTTGCTTAACCTGAAGTAGCAACGTCTCAAGACCGTAAACACCTCTATATTATATAGCTATGCATAAAAATAGTTATGCAATGCAAAAATACATGCATACGAAGTGGCACCTAATAAACAGTATGCTGTTTTCTAGTAGAAAGCAGGGGCTTGGGCTTGACCAGTGTGAAAAGATACAGGGTGTAACTTCCACCATATGATTTTCTCCATTCCAAAGTAAGCTGAATTTAACTGAAAATATGTCATTAACAGCAGCTTGCTTTATCCACGTTAAGCGACGTAAAGGTCAGGCACTTCCATTGAGACTAGATAAACATGCCAGAAGTATAACTTCTTGCATTTGAACTGAGATATTACAAGCACAGTTTGCATAAATATTTGTACTAGTGTACTTTTATGAACTGAGCCATCTTAACTTCTTCCACAGATAATAATATAAACTCAGTAAACTCTGGGCTGTAGGCACTTATGCCATGCCTTTCACTGACAACAGTGCTCCTGTGTAGCATAATAGGCCTGATTACCACCAGAGCTGAAGCAAATGCTTCAGCCTCTCTGAGTCTCTTTACAACCAAACTCTCCAAGGTGTTTTCTGAATAAACTGTTAGTTTCTTTGTTCCCTTTTCCACACATTTAGTGGCTGTGGCTGATGCTATGTGTTCATGACCAAGAGCTCCCAGAGCTCAGACTTTGAGATCACAACATTTCTTCAAAATGATAATGAAACTTCATAGGGCAATTGGGTGTTAAAATAAAGGCTGGATGAATATGAACATAATTGATAGATTTTGGCCTTTTAGTGTACATTACCCGTTCTTCAAGGTAATTTGGTGGATTTAGTTGAGGGTTTGTTGTGTTGTTTTTTTCTTCTGAGGGCATGGCCTGAAGTTGCGTCAGGGGAGGTTTGTCAGAAAAAGGTTCTGCACCCAGAGGGTGGTTGGGCACTGGAACAGGCTCCCCAGGGAAGTGGTCACAGCACCAAGCCTAGAGAGCTCAAGATGAATTTGGACAATGATCTCAGGCAAATGGTGTGATTCTTGGGGATGGTCCTGTGCAGGGCCAGGAGTTGGAGTCAATGGTCCTTGTGGGCCAATTCCAACTCAGCATGTTTTGTTGGTTCTGTGATTCTTTGTATTGTTGTTCAGCTCATTTTCTACCTGTTAAATTTCTGATGGTGTCTAGAAGTGACCACAGTGCTCTTGTCTACAGAAATATCTTCTGTTAAAGGTACTTGTCACTCTTTCTACCTCTCTGTGATCAGAGGCTAACAGTCATAGAAATGACAAACAATTCTCAATAAAACTGAGACAGTGTCCGCTTATTCCCTGGAGCCAGAAGGGTCCAAGTTCCTGAAACAAAGATTCCGTTTCAAGGAGTCTTCCTTCAAGGAGTTTGGGTCTCAGAAGAGGTATTTACAAGAATTGCCCTGCAATCCAATTGGGGATGGGAATCACAGTGCAAGGCGTATCTGCATCCTACGTATTTTCTGCTATTGAAGATGCATAAGCAATAGATTCTCAGCTGTTACATAAATGCTTCAATAAAAAACCAGTAATTCTCCAGTGCTACCTCTGAAGGACGCTCAAGGAGAGAGCTGAGATATTGCTGGGGTGTTAACTTGAATGGGTTGAGCAAGGATGAGATAATATTTGCTAGGTAGAAAAGGTATTGTGCTGGTGCTAAATGATTAGTGGACAATTTTGCTTCTCATAAAATGAATCCAGCAGTTTTTACTTCCTCAGCTTACATGTAAAACTGTATTTTCCTGCTCTCAGATGCCAAATGACACTCCTGCTGTCACTCCCAAGAAGTCTGACTGAACGGAGATATGAACCAGGTGAATGCACTGAAAAAAAAGAAGTAACTTTCTTCTCCCAATGAACTGAATACCAAATTTCTCAAGTGGCTGAGAGCCATCCAGCCTGTATCTTGGAGACCCAAGGAAGAGGAAGCAGTGCTTGCAGTTCACCAGATGATCATGATTGTGACCTCTCACTGCAAAACCAGGAATGGATGGCATAAAACCGCATGTCAGAGAAACTTGGCAATACCGGCCTGTGCCCTCCCTGCTGACTGATGTCCCACTACAGATGCCATTTTGACTGGCACAGAAATCATGATTGCTGAGCTTTGTCCCTGGAGATAGATTCATCCTCAGCCTGAGAGTGCGTTTGAGCTGCCTGCAAACTGCACATATGCAAAAGGCAGAGCCCAACAATCTTTACGCTAACCTATGTCTGTGCTTATGAGACTCATAACACAGAGTCCCCCTCAACGAAGGCAAATCAAACCAGTGCTGAGTGTGTTTGAGCACCCTCCTTAGTCCCCAGTGTATTCAGTTTCCACTGCTCCAAAATGTAGCTGACACAGAAACACTTCTGTGTTGTTCCCCCACCTTTTTTTTTTCTGTTTTTATTATTCTTCTCTCCCCGTATTTCTATCATTATGCTCATTGATCATCAATGACATACAGTTTTTGGCCTAAGCTTGATAAGCTGAATCCTGAGGATTTGTCTTGCTCATTGAATATCTGTGACTCAGATTTTCTTGGGGGAAATCTATTGATAAATTAGGCACAACAAATGAGTAGTCTTATTTCAATGCAATGCTATCATGGAACATAATACTAAAAGCATAATTTTCCCCTGTTGAATACTTGCAGACGTAGTCAGGTGGGTTACTGGAAAGACTGTGAATTAAGGACCAATGTGGTCAAACTGAAACTGAAACCCTCAAAAGTCAATTGGTCTTTTGGTTTTGTTAATTGTTTGCAAAGACTGGGGTTGCTTGAAGTAACCAAAGTGCCAGTGTTTTCCAATGGAAGAACTGAAGTGGGCCAAGTGCCTTTCATAAGTGTCTCCAGAGGATTTATTTCAATCACAAGTCAAACATAGCTAAAAGTAAGAAATGCTGCATGCCCATATGATCCAACCACAATGGAGTTAACAATGAATTGATTTTATGCCAAACTGTGTTAAGTCCCAAACCAGCAGCAGAATTCAAACCCACTTCTACACTGGGAAACAATGCAGCTGCCTGAATAGGATTCTTCCTCCCTCCATGGTTGCAGCATAGCGTATGTTTTGAAAGATGAGGGCTCTACTTTTGCCAAAGAAATTGTCATTTCTCTTTGCAAGTTTAAAGGCCAGAAAAATCAATTAAGAAAGAAAAGCAAACAGGCCATGCAGTGGCAGCAGAATGGCCTTACTAGAAGGCACTTGGCACAAATCAGAGCAAAAGAAATGCGCTGGTGGCAGCTTTTAGGGTAGCCCTTGTCCCCTGTCCCAGCCCCTCTCCTCCCTGTTCCATTAAAAAGTGTCTTGTGAAGAAACTGACTTTTTCATCCAGTGTGTTGAAATCCAAACACCGCTGCATGCTGGACAGGTATGTTGCTGCTAATCTTACAGATTTAAAAATGAAAATGTGAAAGCAGAGGGTAATTGGTCAATTTGTAGCCAGGAGGTGGTACTTGTTTGAGATACATGCAGATCGTGCTTTTCTCCATCAGTGCAAAAATCCCAACAAATGATCTGAAGGAACAGCCGGCACTGGGGTGAGGATCCGTGTGTGTGTGTGTGGTGTGCCTGGTAGGGCTTTTTTACCCGCTCTTGCAAAGCACAGGCCTTAATGAGTTCCAGGGGGACAGTGGCTTGTCAATCACAATATACTTTTCAAGTAATAGTCATCTCTGCCCCATCACAGAACCACAAGGCATGAAATAATTAGAAAGCCCAGAGTAACTGCTCTGTTTTACAAGAGCAAAATCCTTGTGTGGATCATTTACATAAACTTGTCACTTCCCATTACGGTTCTAATGCAAGCTGGGTAATAATCATGGGACCAGGAGAGGGGAGGTCAAGGTATGATGCTCCTTCCTCCATGTTTGAAGCACAAGGTATGCATGTGCCCAGCTTTCCATCCCCCACTGAATTAATGTAAAGTATCTTTTATTTTCCATTAAATAAGAACTATTCATGCTGCTATGGTAGCAGACCATGTGCAGCCTTCTCTTCTTAAGAGAGAAAAAAGGCTTTTGCGTCAAGCCATTGTTAGGGGAGAATTCACTTTGAGGAGCATTTCAAAGCTGATCCGATTGGGGAAGGAATAATGTTAAATATTTGGTATGAAATATTTATAAGATGCACACATGAACATCTGACAAAGTAGCCTGGAAAATACACATTCTCAGCTTTGACAATTTTAGCTCTTTCCCTCTGAGTGAGAGGGTGGAGAAGAGGTGTGTGCAGAGGGAGAATTGTGTGTGTGTATAAATGCATCTAAACACTCGCACACGTACACACTCAGGGGCAGACACACTCGCATATGAACGCCTGAATGGGTTGATGGGATTTAAGGCAATCTGCATCTGAATACTGCTCTCCAAAGATGGTGGCAATAAGGGCTTGCTGAAGTCTGTTTTAATCATTGTAAAGGAGGAAGCTCTGCACTAATGCCTATCACGAGGGGCATCCGTAGAGTGATGGAGGTGATGGCTGCTGCTGTTGCTGCTGCTGTTTTCTAGCAACCATTTTGTTGGTGTTCTTCACAACTGTAGTCAGGAACATTTTTGTCACATGGAAACAAGACTGCTTTTTGCACAGATTGACTTTCCCCTCATGCATCCCTGCATGACTGTTTAATTTCATTTTATTTTAAAAAAATGAGTATAAT
The DNA here is from genome assembly GCA_013398055.1 of Ifrita kowaldi. Lineage (NCBI taxonomy): Eukaryota > Metazoa > Chordata > Aves > Passeriformes > Cinclosomatidae > Ifrita > Ifrita kowaldi. Next base: position 55,579 of record VZRS01009214.1, read on the forward strand.
TAAAGATGTGCAAAGAGCAGATTTACTTATAGGGAACCAGAATTGTTGGGGTCTTTTTATATTTTCATCTCTTTCAGATAAAACAAGGCAAATTTTTTTTTTTCCAAGGGTCTGGAAAGGTTTCGGAAAAATGGGTTATCACCTCATTCTCAGTCCTTATGACAAGGGATAAAGAGAGAATGTAATGGCTCACTCCTTATGGCAGTCACAGTGAAATGCACAGGGGTGGCATATATTAAATAACAAGGATAAAGGAAACCATGTGATCTGCTCTCCTTGTAAGGGGATCTAATAGCTCTCTTTTAGAAACCTTATTTCCTTTTTTTTTTTTTGGGTTGTCTCTTCTTTGCCTACCCCACTTGTATCAGCTATAGGATGTTGTTGTTCTCTGATGTAAATGCCTGCTTGGTTTAGACTGTAAACAGGTTAGAGCAAGACCTTTGTGTCTGTAAATATCCTTTTTACACATCAGTGCTATACACATATTAATAGCAATGGTCTTGATGAAATAAAAGGCCCTATATTTCTCTTCCTACAGGCTTGGGGATTCACTCTCCCTTTAAAAATTGCTAGATCAAATGCTCTGGGCAGGCTCCATGCATTGTACAACATGTTTTTATGTGAGCAGGCAGCTCAATAGCAAGGCAGCATCGTTTGCCCTCATCTGCCAGCTTTTGTCTTTGAGTGGAAGTGTGGGGCCTGGTGAGAGGTAGGATATGAACTGTGTCCAGACGCTGTTCCTTATCTCTGAGATCACCAAGAGGGAGGGCATTGTTGATGGATTTAAATCAGCTTTTTCTCCCCTTGTGCACAACAAAAGTCTAAATCCCTTTTCAGGCCAGATTGCTCCATTTCGCTGCATGGGCTAGGCAGATTGGAAACATGTTTGTCACTCAGCTTTTCTCCCAACCTAATCAGTAGACACTGGGGTGGTGGGATTTCGGTGCTCAGTGTATCACCCTTTAATCTATGGAGTTGGCCTTTAAAAGCTGCTGATGCTGTTGCTGCTGTGTGAGCTGCTGCTGTCTTTCATTTCTGAAGACAGATATAAAAATAATGTTAACCACGAGCATAAGCAGAGGGTTTAGCAGGGATTTGAATCCAAAATGTGATACTTAACACTGACCAACTTGATTTGGTCCAGTAGAGCAGAACCCCTTATTCTGTTATAATAAAGTGTGTTGTATATGGAGATGATGGCAGTGGGATTTACTGCATCTGTATTTTAGTTCTGCTGCTGAATGGGCCTAAATGGTGAATAACCACAGGACACAGGAATCTATGGTTGGAAAAAGGTGGCTTGGCAGATTTGTCTTTGAGTTTCAAAGGTCTCTCTGATAAACCCACAAGCTCACCAGTGTCTTTGCACTTCTGAGGTCCGTGGCATGCCATCCCCATCTGTGCCTGGTACCGCAGTCCTAGGGGGACAAATTGTCACACCAAGCAGGTATGAAGACGCAGGCCAGCTCTTGTGAGTTTGTAGAGGTCAGAAGGATGCTAAGAGGGAGAGTTTTGTGATATGTGTGATGAAGGTTGTTAAAAGCACTAAAAGAATGTAGGCTCTTCAGGGCAGAGGCTGCAGCTCTGTTTACACACAAACAAGTCTGTATCTGCGTGCACACACAGAGCTATTTGTTATGTTAAGCACAGCCTGAATCAGATATTGACTCAGGTCTCTAGACAAATACAAGGTAATTCCTTCCAGGAAAGATATAATTCATTGACTAGGTATGCAATAACATTTCTAGTTTTTTTCTGCCACTAAAATACTCTGCTTGAGCTACCTTGCATCCTATTGAGCCGCATTTGCACTGTTCTGTGGTATTGTAAGGCACAGGTAGCACGCAGGATTGCCCCATGTAACGCCTTGTTTGGCCATGAGAAGCCAAGTACAGAAGGAACAAGGAACTGGGGATTTGTGAAGCGAGGATGGTTCAACAGTTCAGCCCAAATGTTCAAACTTAACATTTTGCTGTGAGGACAGGCTGGCTGGGTTTTTCAAGAACCCATTTTGTTCGCTGATAGATGGGGAGGAGGGCTTGCTCCTGCCAGTCTGGCACCCCAGATTCCCAATAGCTTGCCCCTGGGGGTGTCAGGTCCCTGCCTGGAACTCCAACCAACCTGAAAGAATAGGCAAATTTTTCATTTCTTCTTTCTCTTTTCATCATTTAAAATACAAAAGCATTTTTGAATGGAAGTTCCATTTTCAGCAAACTTTAGTTCTTTCTTTTTAGTGGTTGTGAACTATGCCAATTGTTTTAAGTGCTGAATAACTCAGTTTAGTTTTGGCTACCCAAGGACAGCAAGAAAAATACCAGTCTTCTTTCCGAAACCCTCCTTTGTTTTTGGGAAAGAACACAAATTTTTCAAGGCTTTCCAAATTCTCTTTACCCCCAGTAGAGGAGAAGAAATATAAAACAAGGCATAAAAAGGCAAATTTCCCCAGATGTTTCTACTGGTGCTGATTGTCCCAGCCCTTGTTCCTTCCTGATTTAGTAACTGGGAATGTTTAGCAACTTCCAATGTTCAAGTACAATATTTCTAATGAGATGGACAATGTCAATATCTACAGTAAGAGCCTGTGGCCTCATCGTGAGTTAGCAATGATCTTTCTGAAGATGCCATTCCAGTGGGTAACTCTAGAATTGGGAGCTGAGGAACTTGATCTTAAAGGCCTTTTCCAGCCTAGAAGATTCTATGATTTCCATGCCTTGCTGGATGGGCCAGTAGCAGAGAATAATTGAGGTAGATCCTAGGTAGGGTCTCTGAACAGGTGAGAGGCCATGATGAAAATGCTAACAATGAGAGAAAAAACCGTGAAGGGGTGTAACCCATGTGTCTTGAAAAAAATGAACTTTCCTGCTGGTCATAGTATAGTCGATGGAACAGGTCCAGCTGGCTGGCCAGAGAGGTTTATAACCCATTTGCCTGGTGAAATAAGTGTAAGCAGTCCATACAAGGACTGGACGATATTGAGAGTCTGATTCCGGCTATGGGAAGCAGGGAAAGCAGGTGGGCTCCTAGCTGATCTCTCTTTTAAAGCAACATGTAGATATGTATTTATATATATTTATAGCCAATTAATTAAACAAAATTCCTTACAAGCTGAGACTGCACAAGACTCAATCAAGAGCTGCCTTTTTTTTTTTTTCAATTCCCATGTTCAAACAGAAGTCCCTAAGAACGGAGGGATAGATAATCCACACAGAAAAGTGTTAGCTTTTCAAACAGATTGTTTACAGAAGGTTTTAGTTAAATCATCTCATTGATTAACAAAAATTTGGTCTCTGCCTATGTGAGCGATGGCTATTTCCAGCTGGGTTGGCAATTAAATGGGGAAAAATTAGAGAAGGAATTCAACTCAGGTTAACTGAAAATTTTAACAAAAGTTTTACTTCTGCAGATTTTTTTTTTTCAACTAGGATGTAAGTGGATTTTTCTTATTCAGGACTAAATAGTGTCAAATGTAACATTTTGTTTAATGGCCCCTTTAAGGAGAGGAAAGGACAAAGTAAATGCAATCCATTTCATCCTAGATTTTGGTGATTAAGGCCCTTAATTTGTGTGCGGGAGGCCAGGATCACATTTTTTCTCCTCACCTTGAGGACATTTGAATCGATATCACTCAGATATGAGGGCATTATTTAAGTGGAGAAGAGAGAAGTTCTTAACTCCTCTTACTGCTCTAATTTTATTGGGAAAATGCTTGAAATATTTTGGAGGCCACTGAGAGAATAATTGTGGGGCTTAGTGCACTCACCTGGGAGGAATAAGATCTGTGCTTCTGGCTGCGTTACACCACTACTTAATTTAAGTGTGTAAATGTCTCCTGGAGCAGGGACTGCAAACCTTTTCTTTTTTTTCCACCATGACTCATCTAGCTTTTTGGTGATGAAGTTGTTTTGCTCACTGGGCCCTGAACAGGATTTTATTCTATGTTAAATATGCAGATTGAGCAGGAGAGACTGTGGCTGTGTGAGCCCACACAGGCAGCCTGGCAGGTGGGTTAATGCCTGCAGACTCTGGCTCAAACACTGTCCAGACAGAGCAGAGATGGTACCCAGGTCAGCCTAGTGCCTGAGTGACAGCTCTGCAGTTACCCTGGAAGACCTACAAATGCAGCAACAACTTTTTCTTTCTCTTTTTTGTTTTCACCAGACAAAGCTAAAAATATTGGCCTGATGTTAAAAAGAGCTGTGGGAAGATAAGAAACCGCAGTTAGCTGAAAAAACCCTTTGCCCGGCTCTTTTTTTTACGTCCTAGTCACAACTGCAACTTGAAAAGGACAACTAATAGTTACCTTGATTGCTTGGTCGTTTGCTTAAGAAAGGAAAACTGAACTTTAGTAAGATCCTAGCCTTCTTGTCAGACCAGAAAGTGTATGAAAAACATTGGGACTATAAAATGAATATAGAAGACAAAAAGTAAACAAGCTTTCTACTTACAGGAGAACATTTGTATTGATTTCCCTTGTTTCTTTTGTTTGGGGCTGAGTCTTGGGGCACAGCTAGAAGAGTTGGTGCAAGTAGCATGATATTAGCAACAGAAGCATTTTAATCAGAGATGTATCTCAGAGATAGTAGATTGTTACAGTTTCCTTTCCCTTGAAGTCTGAAGGGAAGGAGGGACAAAACACCTGAATTGTGGCAAGAGCAATCCTGTGTGGTCAAAGGGATTATCTAGATGAAAAGGACTTTCTCACAACTTTTAACTGTTTTATTCCTTTTCTTGCCTTCTTATACTCCCCAAATAAAAAACACTGAGTCAGATCAATTTTATCTTTTTTTCCCTGCTTTTGCACTATAAGACTTTCTTCTGCTCTCATGTTAGTGCTTACCCTGCTTTCTTCCAAAGCACAGGTCCCTTCCAGAGTGACTGCAATCAAAAGATTCCCTAGCTGAAAAGGATGCCAAAATAAACTGCTTGAGGTCCCACCTCCCAAGACTTTCAGGAATCCTAGTGGAGACTGATGAGTTAGATTTGGCACCAATTTCGTATTTTAAATATATTATTTTTCCCCTCTAGGTCATGGATATTTAGACAGATGTGTTCAGAGATTTGCAAAAATTAAGGGAGTGACAGGATTAGCTTTGTGTTGTATAAGTGACCAAAAAACCCACTCATTGCTGCAGCAAGTGAGGAAGCCATCGGGGCCCAGCTGTTCTAGGCTGTGATTGGAGTTTTTCTTCTTTCTGGTAGTAACAGGCTCTGTTCAGCAGAGGTGTTAAGACCCTTATGGCCTGAATTCTTGCCAGTGTCATTCCTTTACAACAACTCATTACACCTTTGTATTGCCTGAGTTGCTAAAGTGTTTGCTCTAGGCCTGATGAGAGACTGAACCAGGCATCTGACACCACCTGTGAAAATCCCACTTGTAATGGCTTCACCTCTGCACTTCTGCTGGAAGCAAAGCCTTTTTCCTAAGCAGAGGTGTGATTCTCACTGCTGTGCCTTCAGAGAAGGAAAGCCTTTTAATCGAAGTGTTACACCTGAATGACTGTTATCCCCGCAGGAAAAAGAAATAAAACCCCTCTCATGGGACCAACAAATAACTCATGAGTCTTTCTACAGAGGAGCAGCAAGAGAAGCATGTCACCTTGTCTTGTTTGGCTTGGCAGAGCCAGAATGCTCATGAGAGGTGAAGCTGCTGTGACTTGCCTCCCCTGCTCCCAGAGCCACGCAGCCTCTGCTGCCAAAAGCGCTCTTCCGTTGCAGCAGCGCGGCAGGTGAGCGTCTGCCAAATGACAAAACACAAACCTCCTAAAGAGCAGCTGAGGGTAGGGTGGGGATTCCAGATAGAGACAAATCTATGTCCCTCAGGAGATCTGGTGCAAACCGATCAGTATAAGAAGTATTTCACTGCTAATTAAGTTTTGATCCTTTGGCTTCACTTAAAACAGTTTGAGAGTATATCAAGTTGGAGAGCAGGTGCTGACTGGCTTGAAAGCACTGGTCCATCAAATCAGGTAAGGGTTTTATATTCAGAAACTCCCCTAGAAGGGAGACTGTAACTTGCTAAGTGATAGATATACCCAGACCCTTTCAAGTATAATGCATTATTGACAGAGTTATAATGCTTGAGACTTTTATTCCCCCAAATGCTTGCAAAATTCCCCTCCGCTGTGAAAGAGCCTCCTCTGTCTCATGTTCTGTCCTCTTCATTTGTGTGTATGGAATGAATGCCGAGGGAGATACACAGCCAGGTGCAGATAGGAAGTCCCAGGAGTGGTTGCTTCTGGTCTCCCTGCCTTGATTTGGAGTCCAAATTCATATAGGAAAGTCTGATTTTAGAGGACATGCCACCTCCATTCCATTGTCTTCTAAACTTCCAAAGGTTAAGAGCAGAAGAAGGTTGGATGCATAATGTGCCTTCTCCCCAGCTGCCAGAATACACAGAGAAATGGTCACCTTTTATTAGTAGCTCTCAGGTGTTCTTGACTGACCAGAATAAGGGAAGGCCCAGCAAATGTGCAACTTAAAAATAATTAGCTGCATATGCAGGGAGGAACTGAGATAGAGGTCATTAAAAATTTGGGTTATGTTTTTCTGTATCTGAAAAACTTCTTAATGATCTCTGTGCTACAGAGAGCAACAAAGCAGATTAGAATAAATAAAAGCTGTACCATGCCTCCCTACTGATACAGCTGCCTGAGGACTGAATACAGAATGGTACATACATACAGCAGGTTGCAGTATGACCAGCTCCAATTGTTCCCAATTATAAGTTGCCTTAGAATCACATTTAAAATTTGGATCTCTTATGCTCACTTCTTAAAAAAAGAAAAATTCTCCTATGTCATAGTACTTTATTTCTGGGGCCAAAAGGATTCTTCACCAACCTCAACAGTTGAAAGAAAGGGAAATCTAAGAGATAGAGACATATTTGCAGTTACAGAAGTCATTCTTTTACTATTCCCTATTGCATGGTTAGTGAACTGGAAGTAAGTAAGTGCTTATTAGAATTTCTGGTGTGCCTTCAAATTTATGCTGTTCACACTGAGAATCAGAACCTGCGAGTGTACTGGTGGCCAATACTGATAAATGGATTTCCTTCATCGTAGTAAGGTTTTGAGTAGGGTCTTCCCTCAAGTGTTGTGGTAGAGAGGCAATTGTCAGCTTGTTTCCAGCCTTGTGGAATTTGCAGGCAGCTGACAGTAGGAAACATCTTGGAAAACGCAAAAGAAGCAGCACAGGGGTCTTTTCCTCCCCAATAACTTGTCTTGTCCTGAGAAATCTTTGCATGGCTTTCTCTGTCTTACTGTTGAGTAGTGCCCTTCGGTGGCTTGAGGTGTGTGGTGCTTTCAACACTTCAAGAGGTTTTTCACACTACAGTCTCTGAACAGTTAACACAAGGCTAGTGGGACAGCTGTTGTCTAAATCAATAGCATTTTTTGGATGTAATTGGAGGCAAAATTTCACTCTGCAACAGATAAATTAAGTCGGGTGTGCCTTGTACTGAGCAGCAGATCCATGTTCTTCAGGCTCCGCTAGTAATGTGTCAGTCAACAAAATCACTTATGCTGATTTTGTCATGGGAACTCTTTGTGTCTGTGCTTCAATCATAGTCCTTTCCTACCTGAATAGAGAAGTCTTCCTAACCAAACAGAAATAGTGGAAGGATTTTGTTTTCTATCTACAGATCTGTTGTGAACCATCCGTTAATAAGCTATGACAGCTACACCCGCTGAGTATTTCACTGAGTCTAAATATTGTGAGTAAAGAAAGTTGCTCGGTGTGTTGCATGGATAAGAAGTGGCAGAAGTGTGGTGTGACAGAAATTACAACGCGTTGGTGCATATCCAGAGCGTCCCTGTTTATATCACAAAAAATATGCATCAGTGCATGTCCATTGTTATACAGTACCTCTGACATAAATGCGTGAAGATTTTCTGAAGAAAGTGGGCCTAAATAGTTTGCAAGGTGAAGGATCTGTGGAAGAGTCCTGAGAACCTCTTTCACCTGAACCACAACACTACAGGCCTGATGTGGTTGAGTGAATTTGCCTTTTCCTTTCAGCAGGGGAAGTGAAAGAGGGTTAATAAACTAAGCAGAACATCCAACAACACTAGGCCATCAGCTCTAGTGGTTATACCTCTCGTTTGCTTTTAATTTGGAACAACAGGCGGTTGTTAGTGGTGTGAGCCCAGAAACAGAGGTTGGGAAGGAAATAAGAACATAAGAATGTGGCTCTCCAGCTAAAATGCATTTGTGATGGCAGTTCTCCATCCTGCTGTAGTAGTTTTGTGAGGGTGAAACAGTGAGGATGAAGGCTGCTTAACATTAATCTCCCTGGGCTTCGTTTTGGGGTGTGGTGATTTGAACATGAGGCTGTAGTCAGGTAGTGTGCCCCTTCCAACCCATCCCCTTTGAGGTAGCACCCAACTATTTCTAGCCACAGGGCACCATTTCTTCCTTTCTCAAGGCCCTTTTAGCCAGGTGAAGCTGGCACGAGAGGTCATGGAGCAAGAGAGAGGCTTGGTGTCAGCTTCTAGAAACATAAAACACATTATGGATTAGGAGACTTCAATCTTGTACACAGCAACTGAAATATGTAAAGTGATTTGGGCAAGCCCCATGAAGGCACCTTCTGCGCATGGTCTGCCAGTCTATTGTCCTTTTTCAGCACTGCCACCACACAACCAGTGATCTGTTGCCTTGCACTTTCTGGTTGCTGGAGACCCTCTCAGATCTAGTTTAAGTTAGCGAGTCTGTTCTAAAGTGAAAAGGGTGAGAAAAAGGCCCCAAGTTTGCTTAGTTTTTTCTTCTTTTTCTTCATTCATGCATTTGGTAGAGCTTGGTTGAAATAGTGGATTAGTGTCACTGGCTCTATTGCTTTCTGAAGTTATTGGCACAAGGGTCCAAGCTTTGGCGTGTCTAAAAATGATCCATCAATTCCAAACTGTAGCCACACTGAGTGGCTCAGCCAGTGCTGTGTCAGATACTGGCAGCAGAAATAAGGCATAAGTTATGCTCACACATCCCTGTATTGAAAGACTATCTCAGCTGAATTCACTGAGTTGTCTTCTATGCTAGGTTCTCCTGCATGAGGCCAAAAAAAAATCATGCATTCAAATCAGTGTTAGGGGCCACTAAGTCTTTCCCAGCTAATACTGCCCGAGTCTTTTGATGCTGATCAGGGTGTGGATAATTTCCTGTGGAAGAATTGCGAGATGCTCTTCACCAAGAAATAGTTTTTGAATTGTTTCTTTTTACTCCGCACAAGTTTTAAAATAATGTTTGAAGCTGGTGTGCTGGAGGAAGCAAGCTAAAATCACCTCAGTTCTTCCTGGCTTTAAATGCAGCCCTTTCCTTGAAAGGGGATGAGACCCCACACATTGATGTACTTCTATCAGTTCTCGGAGAAGCCTGAGTAGCCTGAAAAAAATGTTGATGCAATCAGCACTCTCCTCGCCGCTGCCTTCCGGCCTCTCTGAGATGGATATACAGCGCCTCCAAGATATGGCAAATGTCAAGTTGCTTGCGAGGCCACGTCCCCACGTTCGAGCTGGGAGCTACCAGCTGGCAGTGGCAGCAGCCCCGTGCAGCCCGGGTGGTTGCAGCAAACAGCTTTGAAGTTCTGCCCTTCAGCTATCTCCTGTTGCACGCAGCTTGTGATACATGAGTCTGTGTCCTGCAGCTGTCTCCGTTTAAGTCAGCAGGCGTTTGAAGCAATGCTGGCCACCCCGGGGAAAGGGGCAAGAGTTGAACAAAATGTTCATCTTCAATTAAACCGTTGAATGCCAGTGCAGAGTCTGATTCCCTGCCACTTTCTCCTCTAAAACCAATGTCATGTCTGAGCTTTTTAATAGGGAAGAGCAGAGGCAGCTGTCAAGGGCTGCCAGTCAGTTCAGGTTTGAACCAAAAGGAAAGACCAGTTATGCTATCAAATGATTTGTAAGGGGGACAAGCTGAGTTTTAGGCAGTGATTTCAGCAAGCTCCAGCTCCCCTTTAGACTACTGTCTTCAGTTTGAAACTTTGCTGCTGAATAGGTTAGAGGAAACCAACAGGGTAATATCCAGGAAGCATAACCAGCAGAAGGGGTTAAAAATGTTTCCTTGAAGTGAGCCAAATTCAGCTCTGGTGTAAGTGCAATTCCTTCTAAAGTCAGTTCTGAATCTGCTGCTGAAGATGGGTTGAAACCAGCAGTCCACATCTCTGCCTTGAATTGAGCTATCTGGTAGTCTTCACCAGGAAGGACTTAATTATGGAAAAGATAAGATAGAGGAAAATATGACCCACCTGGCTGCTGCACCCATTTAGTCCTGGGCTGAACTTGCTCAATTATCTCTGTTTTTTGTCTTTCTTGCATATCAAGTATGGCTGCCTGTTTGGAGCCACAACAAAAGCAGTAACAACAGACTTTGACACCTGTGTTTCCTCCAGCTGTGAGTCTCATCTTTTTTTTCTACAAACAACTTTATCCGCTTCAGAATGTGGGACCAGTTCTCAGAATTACAAAGGCTGCTCTGCAACAAATGGTCTCCTAGTTTGCTTTGTCTGTTCGAACGTGTGGTTTTTGGTCTAACTTCACTGTTTCTATGAACTTTACATGCTGCAGGGTATGCTCCTGACTTATGGAGAGAGTCTGATACAAATTGCATAACAAAACAATTTACAGTGTAGGCTCATATGTTTAAATCCATGGTTATGTTCTTAAGGATCTGACTTTTTCCTCTCCCTTACCAGCTGTCCTCTGTTAGTGACTAGTGCTGATAACAGCCCTGCTGAGAAAGCAAATGCTGGAAACCAAATTGCTTCTTAAAAAAAAGGCTATGGGGGGAGTGCAGGAGTAAAATGGAAAAGAGGGCCAGAAAAAGTTATTCTAAAATATGAACTACTGTTATGCCTGGATAACTAGACTGGCAATCTTTGATAAGGCTGAAAGTTTTGTTGTCATTTGCAGCAGAAGAGTAGCAAAGGAATTTATGGTATGACAGTTGTCTGTCTAGTAGTGCATCTGTATACACCATGAGCTGGGCCACTTGGCAGGCCAGGAGATTACGTAAAAAAAAAAAAAAAAAAATCTTGGAAAGTCTGCTGTCTTTGTTCAATGTATTAGAAATGCTATTCTTCCATAACCAGAGCAGCAGCGTGGTATCAGAAATTTTAACAGAGGGTAGGGAATATATGCAGGAGGAATGAAAGCTGTCATGAACTTTCAAAAAGATGCTGAGGATAGAATCAGAATGGTATGGTGGGCAGTAACATAAGAGTAATTTCTGTAATTTCTTATTCTGTGAGAAGTATTTTATGTTTACAAGAAAAGGAGACAATCCAAATAAAATTGCATTGTTGTATTTGCCTGTTGTGTTGCAGCAGGAAAAAATAGTGAGGATATAAGAAAAGTCCCTGCAATGCTCCAGAGAGTGTAGTCCTGAAGCCAGGAATGTGGTATGTAGTTGAAACCTTTTGGAAAGCTTTGAAAATCTAACCCTTAATTTCCAACACTGAATGAAATTTAGGTCATTCTGATCCACCTGCTTCCCCTCAATGGGTCTGAGAGAGGAATTCTGTCTGGGTAGACACATCTCCCAACCTAGATAATTAATTACATTCATTTATTTTAATTTAATTAAACCAGGAATAATTTTACATCACAAATTAGTTGTCACTATTTTATTTTTTTTTTAGTGTTCGTATTTAAGTCAGCTGGAAAGATCAAATAGACTTGTTCATTTCCCTCCTCGCTTGTAGTTGTTTTTCAGTCTGCTTCCTGTGCAAGTTCTTATGCACATTACAGTTTGCTTTTTATTTAAACTCTACTGTATGTTTTCAGCAATATTACTTAAACCGTGTCTAATCCTGCAAGCTTCTTTCATGCCATTTGTGGTCTACTGGACTTTCCAGTCTCTTTCATAATTATTTGGAGCCTTAAGCATGAATTGGTAACTTCAGATGTGCAAAAGAGCTCACTACACTGGTTAGGACTTTTTTCATTTGAGTTATGTCTGATCTGTAGGACACCATTTTATAGCCCAAATACCCAGTTTATAAATATGAACAGCTAGCAGGTGATCAAATTTGGACAATTGCTACATTACTGTTTTGAGAATTAATGGGCAACCTGGGACTCCGATCAGCCAGTCTTTAAAATGCTTTGTTCTAGCAAATAAAAAAGGGTGATCCTGATAATTTCTCAGTCTATTCTAGGCCGCCACTTTCCGTATCATGACAAGAAAGAAACCAAACCTTGAAAATACGCTTAATTTAACCTGGAATATTTGTGCATAGATAACAATCTCATTCCCAACCTGTATGCATCTTCTAGTCCCTTTATATTACTTTCCTACAGAAGGTGCAGAACACATACCAAGCTCAAAAATATATTTGCAGAGACCTCATGGTCTTTATGTGACTATGTTTTAGATGGTTTTTCCCCACAACAAACAGAACTAACTTGTCAAAAGATATCAAGAGAATTTTTTCCACAGTGGGTGCCTCAGGTAAGCCTATACATAAAAAAAAAAAAAAAAAATTGGTTTTTATTTTGACAAACATAGTAAAATTATCTCATTACACTCGGTCTCAGAAAGCCTCCACAATTTTACATAGTCTGTCTTCATATAGAAACTTGTGTAACATGATCAGGAAAATATTGAGTCCTTTTTTTTTTAAGTTCATGAGCTTTCTTCTCATTTTAATTTTGTAGGACTTTCCTGTAAGGATGGAATACCTGTAAAATATTATGTTACAAAAAAAAAAAAAGAAAGGGGATTTTCTGCTTGAACTGTTTTCTGTCAGGGCTGGTTCAGATAGGTTGGGCAATGAAACTATTGTAAATTACCATTTTTGCCTCTGTTTCTGACTTCTCAGCTGGTTCTGCCCATCTCTAATGGGCAATGGTATTGAGGGCTGTGCACTTGCCTCTGGGTCTGTCATGAGGCTTGGCTGGAGCTGGACCTTCTGAGAATTGGCACAGCACACTTTCACACGCTGCAAAAATAATTTCTTGTGCTAATCCCTTGTGGCATTTACATATTACACAAGACCCTCTTTATAGAAGAAAAAAACAATGTTTTCCCATGACCATAGTTAATGTACTGTAAATCTGTGTGCTGTTGGATCTGTGAGCCACATCTCAGGATACTTTTTCCTCCAGAAAAGGACTTGGAATAGCAGTTTGCTCTCTATCACAAAGTTCTGGCGTGGTTAAAATATTTGTTCTAGGCTCTAGAGGTCTGACTTAGAATTTCTGCTCATCTACTGATTGCCTTGTAAGCAGATGTTAGGGCACTACATGAACAGAAACACAATATAGGTTACCTCTGAAAGACAGAAAATTGAAGAGTTTAAGAACATCTCTTCTCCTCTGTCTAAGGGCTCAATGAGCCCTCCATCCAGGTGGTTACAAGAAGGTGCACAGAAGAAAAGAAGTAAGGAAAGAAATATACTTCCTGCAAGTACACTCCCAATTCCCAACATTTCATAAACCTAGTGTGTGGTTTTTTACTGTTTGATAGCCCTAAAATATTGGTTTCTTTGAGTTTCTGGTACAGGTTCCATGTCAGGCTGTGTAAACTTTTCCCATCCGCGATATCCTTTCGCAAAGAGTTCTGTAACAGACAGAACTGCCATCTTTTATTTTTCCCAAGCCTTGTTACTGCACAATTCGTGTTGTATCCCTTAGTTTTTGAGCTGGAAGACACAGCATGCAGTCAATTTTCATCCATTTTTTTCAAAGACAGTCTTTAATTTGTTGACCTCTGTTGTGCCTTACCTGTCCAGGTTGTCTCCTCTCCAGGCTGACAATTCTTAACCTACTCAGCTGTCCTGTCAATTGCATACAGTGATGGCTGTAATGCATTTTCTCTAGTGAGAATCCCAGAGAGGATTTGGCAGTGAAATAATTTCTCTGTGTATGTATATATTTATACATATATGTACATATATATATATAAAAAAAAATACAATGAAGGTTTGAAAATGGTACTATGCAGCACAAGACTAGTTTTAGATATTTATTCCAAAGCTAATATTTACGAGATAAAACTATATAATTATATTCTTTTGAAAACAGGAGGAAAAGTGACCTCTACCTTGTAAATTATTTTGTAGCTTCCCCCTGCAGGCCCCCTCTCTTACCTGAAAGGTTTAAATGCCTATTTATGTAAAAGCCGGAGGTCTGGCAAAATACCCACTGAGGGCAACTGTGTAACCAGGCAAATGCCCAAAACCTCTGTCATGCATTTATTGAACTTGTCTCTCAGCACAGTCGATTTTGTTCAATCTTGTTAAAGAAAACAAAGTCTGAACCTCACTGCTGCTCAATGACTTCTCACCACTCGACTCACAAGTGAAATCACAGGTCAGGTGGGGTGTCAAAACCTTCTGACTTTGTGTGCTCAGGCTGAGTGCATCATGTACATCTCTGTGGCTTAGGGGACAGCTGGGGAAATGCCCACTGAAGGCTCTGAAAGACACAGTAAACTTGTGATGCTTGGCTTGGTGCTAGTACCTGCCATGTTCATGTTCTGTGTCAAAGGCAAGCAAATTCAGGAAAATGTTACAGAGGCTCTGAAGATCCAGTTTTCTCCCCAGTGACCCCAAGGTAAACACCCCCCTGATTCCTTACTTGGGCTTATCATTGCTACCCCTTGCCTGAGCTGTGAAACCTATTGTTTTTGCACTGAGGGGATAGCACAACCCAGGGCAGGTAAAGTGTGAGAAAACCTTCAATTTATATGTGATATACAGAATGACATAATGGTGTTCTTCGCTGGGAGCTACAAAAAAATCACAATATTCTACTTGTTTGGTCGGCTTTCATGGGGTTTTTTGGTTTGTTTGGTTTTTTTACCATTCCTGACTGCTGAACTGATGCTTAGGAAAGGCAGTTCAATAGTATTTCCAACCCAAGTGAAAAAAAGCTAGACCCAGCATGGGCAGTAGCAACCTAATGGAGCAAATGAATGCCTGTTCTTCAACAAATAAATTGGGTTTTGACAGATAACTTTGCTTAGATCTCTATTGAATTAATGTAATTTAATAAAGGTATTTTTGTTGGTGGATTTGGCTAGGAAGGGGTTGTATGCATGGGAGAAACCCTTAAAAGGAGGAGCAAAAGGTGAAGCAGATGAAATGGGGCTGATGTAGACTAATGGAAAGAGTGAAGCTCATGTGAGGACTAGGGTAAGTCCCTGGCCGGCAGCTAGAGAGAAAGTCCTGGCACAGCCTGAGAAAATCTTCTACCCCAGCTCCTTGTGCTGTTGCTCCTATAGGAGGAAGGAGTTTCTTTTTTTGTGCTTGTTTCCTCAGTCTCTGTTCAGAATCGCTCGTATGGGTTTGAAAAATGGAACACAACTTCTCATTCCAGGACTAGGGTATAGCAGGGAGCAGAGCAGAGGTGCTTGAGTAGAGTCTAGTTTTGCCTGCCTTCCACTTGTGTTTATGCAGCCATCTCTGCCTTGCTTGGTTCTGAAGCTGTTTTTTTCTGAGATTGCAAAAGGCATCCCCTCTCCATTACATGAGTCTCACTTATTTAGAAACTGTATGTAAGGCTCTGCTCTCCTGAAACAGGGCAGAAATAATGAGAAAAGTATTTGTGTTTTTTAACTGCACCTGTTCCAGGAGTTCTCTTTTTAAAAAAAAAAAAAAAAAAGTTCTTTTTTCTCAGAACCAAATTACAAGTATCTTAGTATATTACAAATACCTTATCTTGCTGTTTCAGGAGTGCAGCCATGCTGAAATCTTCTCCTCCTCTTCTTCTACCTTTGCACAGACAGAATGAATAATGTTGTGTATTTTGTCCACAAGGTGATAGATGCAGAAACTAGTTAGGTGTTTGAATATTGGGTAACAGGGTACCAGATGAGTGCAGAAGCTAGTGAGATTATTTT
Organism: Ifrita kowaldi; assembly: GCA_013398055.1. Taxonomy (NCBI): domain Eukaryota; kingdom Metazoa; phylum Chordata; class Aves; order Passeriformes; family Cinclosomatidae; genus Ifrita; species Ifrita kowaldi. The sequence continues at coordinate 71,416 of VZRS01009214.1, forward strand.
TCTCCTTTTTTTCTTAAGCTCTTCGTTTTTTTATCTTTGTTCCTACTCCTGCACCATGATTTGTGTGCCTGTAAGCTGCCTAAATCCAGTGGGGTGGTCAGTGGAAATGAGGCCCTATCGGATCAGATAAATGCTTCTCCCTCTACTTCGGTGACACATTTCTGAGCTTAGCTCAGACCAACTTTCCTGTCCATCAAAGAACTTTGCTTGAGCTACAGAAGAGGAACAATCCTACAGTCCACTCTCATGGCTCTGATGGAAAGGCTCTAAATCTCCAGCAGAGGATCACCAACAAACTAAAGAAGGGCTACTTGATGATGCATGAGTTTGTCTGGGTCCTCAGTCACTGCTAAAATGCTTTTGAATCCTCTGTGCACAAGTGCTCAGAGTTGCTGTGGGAGTGTCACAGCAATGCTCCTGTGCTCCCTGCTCATGGCAATTGCCTTTCTAGAAGTCTTGAGCAGAAAAGCATCATGACAGTGAGATGCTGACTTTGACTGATCCTCCTGAGCTGTTCTTGATCAAACACGATCTTAAGCCCATGGCCAGGAGTCTTTTTTTTTTAAAAAAAAGCAACAAAATAACAAACCAGAGATCTCTTTTAGAAGTAAAGATCCATCTTCTAGTAAAAAAATAGAATTTTACCTTCCCCTGGAATGTAATGGTTTCAGCTAAGGAACACAGCCTTTCACAATACTCAAATAAAGTATGTAAAAATACAAGCTTTTGTGGTTCTTATCTCCCTCTGCTTCACTTCAACAATAACCCTGCGTATGACTCCGTTCGTTGGCAGACTGCTTACAAGAAGGCTGCCATTTCTGTTGCTGACATATCTCTTACTTTTTACTCCTCCAGACTGTGCAGCATATTTAATTAAATTTTTCAGCTTTGGTATGAAGTTTAGGAAAAGACAAAGATAATGTTCATGGGGAGAAAAAGCAATTCTTTTAAAGTCAGCTTCATTAACTATCAGGCTGTAGAGTGAGGGTCACTTTGCCCAGACTGAAATAACTGGATCTCCCTAATTGCATTTTACTTGAATTATTTCTTTATTTCAAACATGTTATGCTTGTTAGTGATTTAATATGACTGCAAGCACAAATTAATTATACCTGGTAGCTAATTGTAGGAAAGCTATGGTGATCAATGTTTATGCTTTTTTTTTTGATGTCTACCTTTAGTATACATACTTGGATCAGCTCCCTCCCAATCATGAATAAATATTTGCTGCTTATATGTTCCCATGCAAATTGGATTAATTTTGGCATATTCGTGGAAGGAGGACATCACTGCCTACCCTCAATATTAAGCTAGCTGAACAAGCAAAGGTTGGGGTTTTTTTTCCCTGCTTAAGTAGTGAATGAATGAGACAGACAGAAAATTCAGCACAAGTTTGCTTATCCCAAATGGTTTGGGGGCATCCAGGGTGTTTGGAGAGATGGAGGTAAAGTCAATCAAAGAATTGACAGAGAAAAGCGACTCTTCCTGGGGCCCTAACCTTGAAGAATTTCAGTTAAGCACTGCTCAGCTAAATGAAATGGTAATTGGATAAAGAGAGTGGTGGATGTTTGGGTCTGGATATGGACAGAACTCTGCACATGCCTGTAAGGTTTTCTCTATACATTTGCAGCATCTCATGCAGCCTTTGTGTCTTCTCTGACACCACTAAACTGCCTCACATTCTGTGGTGTAAGTGCACCACAACTTTGGCATCAAAGACTCTCCTTTCTCCCCATTTAATTACATGCCATTTTGGATATACTTTTTTTCCATGGGGTTGTAAAGACAAAGGAGCTATACCTTTTCTGAGCCATGCTCAGCCCCTGCACACTGACTCTGGGAATGTTGGGAACTGATCCTGTGTGATGCTGACTCTCTTCTTGCAGGCAAGCGGTAACTTTTTCCCAGAGCTACGTCCTGATGGTACCCTGTAAGTTGTGTACTTTTCAGGGGTTTGCTTCTCTTTTCCCAGTTCTCCTAAAAATATGGGTGGGTCATCCCTTACTGGAAACTGCACAGTTGAGAAATCCTCATGTCTGCATTTGTCAGCTGAACAGAATTGTGGAATAAGCCTTGAAGTGGAAAGCCTTTTTAGTCAGAGATGTGACTTTTGGCTTTTTTTTTTTTTTTTGGCAGATTGATTGATTGTAGGAATGCTGTTCCTTCTGAGACAGCAAGTTGCTGAGGACTTGGACACTGATCTTGTGCTGTGATACAGTACCAGGAACAATCTGGAGACAAAGGCACAGGGGTCAGGCAATGTAGCATGAAAGTCAGTAGCCAGCTCTGTAGGCTCTGTACCGTGGAGACTCCTATTATTCACTTACCATTGACTGAGAAAGGCATCGTCATATAACAACATTTTGGGTGTTCAGCACTTAGATGAGGTGGTCGGCACAGGAATTTTAGGGTCCCAGCTCTGGGCCAACAGGATTCAAAAACCTCAGCCAGGATTCTGAAAATACCTGAGAAAATACTGGGGTTTTTGTATCATCACTCAGACTTACCCTTTCAATGGTTAACGTAGCTGGATACATACTGTATTTACTTGGCTCCTGATGTCTTAGAGGATACAAGGCCTCTAGGCCCATGGGAGAAAGGACAGGAACAAATTCAGATTTTGATTTTGAGTCCCTTAGACTTGATCTTTGACCCCAAAACAAAAGGATCAGTGCTTCTCCTGCTCCTGTGGTGAGTGCTGCCAGTGCGTTGCTTCCCATCCTATAGGATAGGAAGATACAGAGCTGAATGATGTTTCAATGCTGAGCTGATGGAAAGCTCAGCAATGAAATGGTCACCATATCATAACTTCCAGTCCTCCTCAGAACAGCAAATCCGACGTCTCTATACGAGCATGTGGACGTGCACATGTAGGTGATCCATGCTTGGGCAGCTCCTCCAGAGTATCTTGTGCATGCCTGCCTCCTGTGATGCCTGTGACTCTGAACTCCTGGGATGCAGCAAAACCTTGTGTGTGATATGGAGGTGGTTTTTGTGTGGTTGGTGGCCGTTTGTCTGAGATTTCCAGATGTTACAGCTGTTAATTGTCTGGAAATCTGGTGGAATACTGCCCAAAGCAGTTGAGTTGGCCGGCATGAAACGCCTTTTACATATCTAATTAATTTAGTGTGCATGTAAAAACCAGGGAAAAAAGTGTGAGTTATTAATAAAAAGGCTATAAATTAGAACTCCAGACCTTCATTTTCACATTTCTTGTATCAGTACTACTGTTCCACCAACGTGCAATAATGAATTTTCAGCAAGTGTACTTGTATGTACATGACATCTTCTGTAACATTTTAATTTTTTTTTTTGCGTATGTTAAAATTCATTTGCTGACTCTGTCTGTTTCCTTTCTGCCCCACACTAGATTAGATATTTAGTGATGACCCAAAGGAGCACAGCAGATCCTCACTGATTACCATTGCAAATGACACAGGATTAGGGAAAAAACAAAGAATTATGAAAAGGCCAGTGAAATAGTACTTTGTGCATGAATTGATAGGGTAAAGGAAATGTAATTATTTGAATGTTTATACAATCAGGATAGGATGGAACATGAAGGTAAAAATATTAAAGCTCTGACAGCAGAATGGGAGACTGCCTGAGAAGTGATGAGTTTAGAGTGTGGTGGAAATTTTCTAGTCAGAGAGAGTGTAGCGCTGACTTCATGACATTCTCTAAGATGTTAACCATAGTTGGAGATATGAGCAAGGAAAGGTAAGATGTAAACAGAGAATGTCACAGCAAATCTAATTGGGAATTCTCTGCAGTGTCACATTCTGCTATCAACAATTCAAAGAAACTGATGATAAGTTGAAGACAATTCAGGGAAAAGATGAGATTGCTCAAGGAGAAAAACTCCTGTAGGGTGTGTAGGAACTCTGAAACTCACTTCATAATTTACCAAAAGGCCAATAATATGAATTATCTTGGTCAGTGTCTGCCAAGACCTAATGCAGTACAAAGTTTGGAAATAGACTCTTCCGTTTGGTAAAGGATCTCACTGCCGGAAATTGAAGCAAATCACGTTTTAACTAGTGAAAATGTGTGTATTCCTAACTGAGAGGGTGACATGGGAACATGTATTCTTGATTGAGGAACAGTTACAGACTATGCAATTCCTTTTAAAAAAATAATATATTGGCACCATTTCTTTGGAAGCAAAACTAAGGGGAGTATTGTTGCCTGTGAAAGGGGACCCATTCCAATTCTACAAGAATGCTTATTCAGCTAAGCTAATTTATCTTGACCGAAAGTATATAAAATAGGAGGACTTTTTCTAAATTTTCTACCATCTTAAAAATTCCAGTAAATATTTAATGAATCCATGTAGTTTGATGCTTGTGAGTATTTTGTGCCTTACCCCACTACAAAGTATTGAACTATGATAGGGTTTTAATGAGCCATGGAATTTGGTCCAGGTTTGTCCTGTAAGTGTCTCTCTGTGGTCAGCATTTCCCACCGGATCTTCAGCCACAAGGAAAGATTATTGCTGGTGCCTGTTATTGGTAGCCCACTGTGAGATCCTGGCGTTTAGAAAAGAGGGAAAATAGTGAACTGAAAAATCCTACCCTACATTATTCTAGAAGGACTTTGTATTCCGAAGTAACTATTTAAAGGAGCTGTTTAGCAAGTGCACATTTAAATTTTTTTTTGGGAGATCAAGAAATATTAATCTAGACATGTGGGACCCAGAATTTCAAAGAAATGTGGGGTTTTTTTGAGTGCAGTTAACGTGACGTACATGATAGAGATGCAAAACTAAACAATTTAGAATCATCTGAGAGAAAATTAAAATCTCATTTTATGAAGAAACTTTTCATAGTCTCTCTCTTTAAAAGCAATCGCTTCTAAAATGAATTGAAATGTGTATTTTCAACCACATTTTCTAATGCTCAGTCATGCTGACTTCTTCAGCAGTCTGCATATAGAATCAGAGATTGCACATTGTCTTTTAGGAAACTGCAAAAATATATCGGAAAGGGGTTGTGAACATAAGGCAGAACCATGTTTTCTGTGCCCTAGTCTATTGCACCTTCAGAGCTGATATGCAAACAAATGCTTTTCCTGGTATGCTAGCCTTGAAAATGCAGTCTGGATCAGAAATTCAAAGAGTCTTTTCTCTTTTAGCACTGCCTTATTATCTTGTTTGTCTTCTGTCCAAATGGGGGAGGAAGAGGTGAAAAGGTTGATTTAAAAAAAATTTAAAAATACTCATAAAGTAATTAAAGATTCTTCTAAGTAAACCAACTGTCCTGCAGAAAAATCAGCCTTACTTCTCCATATGTTTGCAGTAGAATGGTTGGGCTTGCTTTAACTTCTGTGATCCCTGGCACGGATTACTCAAAACTCCTTGGTAATAGTGGCTGATACTAGACGTGGGCATGCCCTGCTGTGCAGCTGGCAGTTATCAGAATGTGTTGCCTGGTGAACTGTTCTATTGACAGTCTGCTTTCATCTTTCATTTCATCAGACTGCATTGTTTTCCAGAATTTTAACAGGATATTCAGTGGGAGACTCTCTGGCCTGGAGGGCTGTGGTGTGAGCATCTACGGTGGGAACCTCCCTGCTGTCAGGTCACTGCTGTTACCCCAGGAGCTGTTTTTGAGGTCACTTCTGTGGCCACAAGGGCTAGAAAGCTGTTGTAGTTGTTCTAGAGTGAAGAAGAGTATGTCTCAAAAATAAGGGGCTCTAAGGAGGAGGAGTGGAAAGCAGACATCAAATATCACAACATTGACAACAAAACTATGCAGGGTGACCATGCTGCTTGCTCTCACAGTAGGGTTTGTCTGGACCTGAGAATGACTGTGATTTCTGTTAAATCAAAAAAAGAAAACAACATCACACTCACTAAAAAAAAAAAGAAAAAGGCAGTTCAGTCTTTTTCAGGCTGAGGTAGACCTCGTATTTCTTTCCACTTGCCATGTTTTTTTGTCTGCATATGTGGGTGATTGCATTGTACACGAGCAATCTTGCTCCCCTCTTTTTGGCTGGCTGCTGAGCATGTTTTCCTCCTCAGTGACAATGCTTGTCCTCCTGGAGCTGGTTGTGCATTAGTACTTGTCACGGAGGGAATGCCTTAATTCCACCAGCAAGGCAGAGGGGATAGCGTGCCTCTGACTTCAGCCCTGTGTTTTTGTTAAAATGAACGCGTGCTTTCCCATTGATACACCTGCCCATCAGATAGGTTCCACCAGGTCTGGGCTTGACCCATTGTTCTACCAACAATACAGTCAGTTCAGGAGTTAATGCATGCGTGAGATGAAAGCTGAAAATAAATATCTCTGCCAGATATAGGACATGTTTTAGTGCTCTGCTTGCTACAAAGCCAGCATACTTTATGGTATTCAAGTTAGAAGTTGTAGGAGTTGCCACAATATTTTTCAATGCCAAAGGTCGTGTCTTTTAATCTTCCAGGATAACAAAACAAGGTTAGCCCTTATGAGAAGAAAGTGACATCACCTTGCCCTGGTAAATGAGCTTTTAAACAGGTAGAGTTCAACTCATTGTTGGCACCAAAATTCACAGCAAAAGAAAAAATTAAAATTTGAATATATACTTTTGAATCAGCATGAATAAAGAAGAATAAAAAAGCGGGCAAAAATAAAATATCAAATGGGAGGTAATTAAGGCTAGACTTACATGATGTTTCAAAGCATGAATTGTCATATGTGTTTAAATTATGACCGTTCCTTTATTCTCAGAATGTGGGTTAGATCTTGATAGCAGAACAAGAACTTCGCCTTTTTTCAGAACCTGAATTCTTAACAAATTATTCTTAAAATGAAACTGTTTAATGAAATTGCTTTTTAACTGCTGTATAAAACCATGCATTATTAACAGATGACCATGCATAATACAACACAACATTGCGAGGTAACAGGAGCTCTGCAAGCTTTATGCGGTTTTGAATGGTACCACTTTTACTTTAAAATAGAATGTAGGAGCATTCAGTAATATATGGTCTTTGTTGGAGGTCAGTGACATATCTAAAGCACAACTCTTCTGGCTCAGCCTCAGCTCTGGGAAGTTCAGGGTGTTTTGCAGTGAGCAGGTGGGTGAGTAAGGCGTACACTGCAGGGCAGATTGCACAGCTGTAAGATGTGGAATTCCCCTCAAAAGGATCGGCATGTCTTTGAAAATGAATTCAGCATTCAAATAAAAAAAAAGATTTCTGGTGCAGGGGAAGAAAATGGGATTTGATTAGTTTCAGGTTAATTCTTTTTGTGTTTATTTTGTCTTCATTTCCCTGTCTTTACTCCTTTTTCCCAAGAGATGGTTTTCAGGAGAGAATACAGGGAACTTTTAATATTTAAAAGGTGGCACTGGACTGTCGGAATAAACTCTTCAGTGCAGCCTGCTTGTAAACAGAGTCTACTGGAAGGTAGAGCATCTGGAACACTGGATTCTGCAAACCCCATGTTTCTCTCAGTATCTATTAGGAAATATATTCATTACTTATTTTCTTCTTGGAATTCTATAAGTAATTATTTTTCATTGTATATTTTTGTGGATGGTGACTAAACAGTGCACAAATTAGGAAGAATGGCTGCAAGGCATTCCATGCTCCATGCTCTAAAGGGACTTGTGAGTTTGCAGCACCTAGCAGGATTTGAAATATATATTTAGCACCATAAAAATGTGTTCTTGCTTATTAATTCATTGGCTGCATGAATGAAAGTACTGGGATTTAAATGCGAGATTTCTTTCCTTATATCCTTGAACTGACTTGCCATTAGCAGCAGTTCAAGTTCCAGTTAAGACCTGAGCAGACACACTCTTCAAGTTTTTTGCAAATGCCATAGCTTTCTCCCTTCAGAAACTACCGTAGGTGGGAGCTAATGATGATAGGCCATGTGGAAACAAATCATCTGCCAAGAACTTCACAAGTTCTTATTTTATTTTGAAACACCAGAGATTTCTCTGCTCTTGCTGATCAATGTGAATAGTTTCATGGCAGTGCAAGTCAGCCAAAAAAAAATCTCTCTTTTGCATCTGATAAAAATTTTATTGCCATATCAAGCTCCAAATAAAACTCCTACTCTTTAAGCAATTCCTGAAAAACACAAATTAATTTGGGTTTGAATAATACCCCCAACATGTTAAAGCTGCCAACGGAAAAAGGAACAGATAATTAGGAGATGACAACAGACAGCACAGAGCCAACAGAGGAAAAACTGGAACACAGCTAGACAGCAACACTGGCCATCTAATCCATTAACAGCCTCCTAAAATTGTTTTGCTTTTGCATTAAACTGGTTTAAGCACAAAAAGACATTACTGAAGTTTTAATCTCCGGCAAAAGAAATCTCCTCCTGCCTAACAGCACGCAGCACACACACAAATGTGACTTCAATTAGCACTGCCGTTAATTTTAATTTAGCACTTCGTAGGAGCATTCAGTAATGTATGTAAGAAACAGGGGCTGATGCTCCATTAAAGACATTCCATGCAATTATCCCATTGATCTGTTGATCCCTTGATTCACATTTGTGGGGTGAACAGGAGGGGGGAGGATTTAGGAATTTAGAGCTTATGAAGAACACTGGAAGAAGTTTTTCCCCTGAAGTCTTCTGCACCTTTTCCCTGTAGCTGCACTTTGCCTGTTATCAATGTGCCACTGCCACCTTCCTGATGCCTGGGGACTCAGCTGTCCTGTTTCTGTAGAGGCTGGGATGTTGGGAGCATAGCAGCACGGGCTCTCTCATGCTGTCCAGCCAAGCCCGTTGCCCTCTGTAAGCAGAAAGTTGTTTTATTACCATGGAAGATTCAAAGACCCATAACCCACCCAACCTCCTCTTTGCAATTGCTGCCATTTACTGCCCTTGAGGTTAGAATTTTGTCTGTCCCATGGACACCTGTTTTCTCTAAGCGTGACTTGGATGACCCACGGCACACAGAAGCATTCTCATTTAATTTTGCACATTAGCCTGCGAACCTGACAGCAGCACAACAGGTTAGTAGTGTTAATTATTAACAATGGTGTGCATTTCAGTGCTGCACAGTGGTGCTTTCTGGTTGTGACCGTGCAAAGTTGACTTGGAAAGTCTCCAGTATCCAGCTCTGTCATGGTGCACCTGGTACTCCTTTTTTGTAGGATTATCTTGTGTGGGTAGCACATAGGTTTAGTTCTAGCAGCCAGCTGTGATTTGGGTTTAGCACGTTAGAGCACCAAGAACTTCTTTGTTGTTGTACAGAGTTATTCCCTGGTGGCGATGCTTATTTGTGTTTAAACTGCCGATGCCCACATTTATACAATTTGCATTGTTTAAAATGTCACTATTATTTGCTGAAAAAAAATTCTGTTAGGCTTGACAGAGTGTATCCTGTGATTTATGCTACAGCCTTGTGCTATGCCATTTTAGTGAGGACCTTGAAATAGGGCCCTGTGGTTTCTTTTCCCCTTTTGCTGTTTGTTCTGCTCTTTAATTACATTCATATCAGCTACTTTGAAGTTAATGAGACTGTTGGGATATGTAAAAGAGAATCCTGTATTGATTTCAGTCCTAATATCTTATCTTTGCATCTTTTTCTTCCTGAGTGTAATGTGTTCTGAGTCACAGCTGCTGACATGTTGTGATGGGTGCAATAGTTTTGGCCTGACATAGAGCTTTATCTCACAATCCAAATGTAAGAGGAAATAGATAAACACAAAAAGCCAATCTGCCTTCTCATTTGCTTATTAAACCTGGCATCTAAGGAGTATAAGATATTAAAGTTGCTGGTTTCATATTCATTCTAGGTTATAAAAAATACTTCTTTTCCTGTTACTTTACAAACAGGCCTCCTCCTGACTTCTTGTCTTCCTTCCCTACTCAGAAAAAAGGCAGAGTCATGTAGTATATGGCAGGTGATAATTACAATGTTTGGATATTGGTTTTAGGTACAATGCAAGCAAAATAATTGCTCTTATGGCCATAGGCTAGAGCCAGGTTCTTCAAAACAGTCAGAAGATGACAGAAGATGGTCTGCTAACATGAAGGGTACAAGTCCAACACCAACTGCTCACATAACTGCTTTAGTACCAGGGAAAGGATTTTGTAAGCCATCAGATTTTATCAGACTTTTTTTTTTTCAGCCGAACAAAGTAAATAATTGCTTTGTGGTTCTGGAGCTTTATCGCTTTGTGGTTCTGGAGTTTTTCTGAACTTTAAGCTCAAGTTCACCTGTGCCACTATCAGATGGAAATCCCTGCAGAAATGTTACTGAGTAACTCTCTTCCAAATGCTTTTCCTTGGTTTTATTCGGCAACCCAGAAATGCCAGGGGCCAGGAGCTCAGCAGACACACATTCTACTCCACAACCTGGCCGACCAACTGAAGAGAGTGAAAACTAATGGCATATTTTTAAATCAAAGCCTTCATATAATGCCTTTCAGCTTTCCAACTCTATTACGCATGTGCTCTCATTCAAAAAGACTCTCATTCTCCAGACCATTCAGCACAAGGCTTATTCTATCTTCCTAAGGGATCACCTTGCATTGTCTGTATTAGAAAACTTTTTATTTCTTGTAGTTGTTTTACTAGAGTGTTGCATGGGAATTAAAAGGCAGGAATAAGGTTTAGAAAGTTCACTCCTGGCTGTAGAAGTGTTGTAGAGTGGCTGGGACCCTGTACAGGAGGGTATGAGCAGAGTAAAGAGATGACTGGGCTGTAGGGGCCTGTTAACAACATTCTGTTGGATTTTCTATCCAATAAAAGATTTAAGGACATTCTCAATGTGAAGTAGGCAAGGATTTTTTGTTTATGTTCTTTATAGAGTTGTGTTCTTCTAGTGCACATACAGGTAGAAATGCTTTGTCGTATTGGAAACTAAAAGTATATTATACCCAAGGTTTAAATACAATAGTCAAGTTTCTGTCTTGAATATTCTTGAATATCCTGTCTTGAATATTGGCATTTGCAACTTTCCTTTTTGCTGCACTGAAAAACTTCGTCATATTTCAGGAGGGCACCTAAAAATTACCTGTGGATGAGGATGACCTATTTAATAGTCAGTGCTGAGAAAGGCAGTATGTTCAAAATCAGTTTCAAAACTAAGTGCAAAAATCAACTGGCCTTAACATGAAAGTGTATTTTTTTTTTCCCTGTGAATAAGAAGTCTTCCTCCAGCAAAATGAAGCAGCTTCAAATCCCAGAAAAGGCAGTATCAGTTGGAAACTAGGGTAAGAGTTGCTATACTGCAATCTATCAGTGTTCTGCAGTGAGAAAAATTCCACACACTCAACACTGTGTATTCACTGTAAGGTGTATAATTTCAACGTGTGAGACCAGACTCTGAGGACAACTCTTTTTTATCCTATGCTTTTTGAACATGTAGATCACTTGAAAGGCCCCTTCCCTGGTTTCTGTCTGCCTTGCTCCCTTGCAAAATGATGTTCCCCATCTTCAGAAAGCTCTCTGAGATGTCTGGATAAAAATCTCTCCATCAAGTCTTAAGTATTTTCAATTATGTAAACACACACTTGCCACATGTATTTGGATGGTATAATGTTTTAATGATTTCCTCTGCTGCAGATTTCTGTGAATTCATTGTAATTTATAAAACTCTGTATTTTTCTATTCACAAAAAACCCCCTAACCAACCCAGCCCTGCATAAACTCTTCATACACATATTTATTTTTCATTTAAAATAAGATTATGCCTAGTACAATTCCATCTGTAAAAAGTGTCTTGGTATGTCCTTTTAAAATGATCTTATCTAGCCTATTAATCTTTTCTAAAATTCAAGCCTTTCCTACACTATTTTGGGGTAAGAAAATATTTTAACACAGAAGTGAAATTCCCTCAGTACAAAGTGTTTTATTCTATAAAGTTATGTTGTCAAGCAATGATAGAATAAAGTTTCCCCAGATAAATTGGGCCATTGTAGCATTTTTTTTCTATTTCTATTCCAAAATATGGATTTTATGTATGATTAATCATGTTTTTGTTATGTAGTGGCAGGAAGCTGGCCTAAAATTCTACAATAAAATATGCTTCATTGTCACAAGGAAGTCTACTCACCACCTGAACTGCTTAGGATTTTGATTCCTGTACAATAAATATGAGGCACTTGAGGCAAGAAAAATTATGACATAATTGGCACAAGTCCCATCTCCAGATGGAAGAACTTCTAAGACTGACACATTAGACTCGCATAATTTATGGGAGAAATAAAATAACTGAACCCACCTCTGATTACTCCACCCAGAAGCAAGATTTTAGCAGTCATGTTCTTTGAATTAAACCCAAATTCTTCCCTGAAATCTTGATTGAATACAGAAAACCTTGTTCTAAAAGATACACTAAGGGCAATTGCTGCAATTAAACCTAAGCTGTGGGACCCAAGTGCAGTTCTCAGAGTCATAATAGATTTGTTTCTGCTCCTGCAAATGCATCTGAGAGATTTGCATTTCTCCTGCTCTTCTAATACCAGAGTTCCTACCAGTCTCTCTTTATTCTTAGACAATAGAGGATCATTCCTCAGACGGCCAATGGTCGGATGCAATAGTGAAATAACTTGTTGGGGAGAGAGAATTGAACCTGTGCTTCATGTAGAAGACCCTACTGTGTCCTTTGGGCAGCAGCTGTGCTGGCTTATGCAGAGCTTGGGCTGTGTAAGACCAGGGTGCCAGTGCATGGTGATGCAAACCACGTCTGTGCCAAGCCAGCTGGATGTGTCTGTGCACAAGGACAGGCTTACCAACACTGGGGGTGGCAGGCAGGAGCAATATTTGAACTACCTAGGAACTGAGATGATGGTTTAATGAAACCGTCTCATACCAAACATCTTTTGGGGATTGCTTGAGAAATGTCAATGCTCACTTTTCTTCCCATCTCTGACTCTCTTTGGTCACAGAGAATACAAGCTGAAGAAGAAACATGAGTATGAGGCCAGTAAGGGTTGGGAAGCATATTTTGATAAGTGTGTTTTCCTAATCCTCTGTCCTCAGTAAAGGCTGTGCTTGCTTTTGTTCAGACAAAAAACGCTCATTGAATATTTTTCACTAGCACTCAATATCAGCAAACTTGGATGCCAATGGCCTTCATGGTAGATTGTAGGGTGCATTTTCATGACAATTCTAAAATAAAGGGTTAACTATTTTGTTAGCTTATTTAAGAAAGTATTACATTCATAGCTTGCCTCAATAGCCGCACAGATATAAGGAGATGACTCTTTCAGTACATGCTGGTGCTTAAAGCAGAAACAAGCGTTGGGTGGGAGGCCAGACATGGTCTCACAAAGTCTACTATTCGTCTGCTGTGCACATGGCAGTCTTGCAGTTGAATACAGTCATTAGAGTTTAAAAAGAAATTTCCTTGTTTCTGCTCACTGGCCTCTGAAGTATCAACAGTTTGAATCTATTTGTGAATGTCCAAACTAAAGGTGTGACATGCTTTGTCTGCAAAGTGGCAGGAAGCTGGCATCCTGCCTAACTTTCTCTCTGTTCCTAGCTTTTATGTGGTAAAAAGATTTATGGGTTTTTCAGTCGCTGGATTGTTTGGGTTTAGTTTTGGTTTGGGGGTTTGTTTTGTTTTGTTTATTTGTTTTTTAACTATTTAGGCTGTGCTCTTAGCTGAAGGGTGACACTTTGGACTGGAGGGTGTACAGGAGGAAATGAGATGGCTTTGGTTTGCCCCTCTCTGGTAGCTTTTCCATTGTAGTCACCCTGGAGCACAAGAGTTGCGGTACTCAGCCACCCCCTGCCCTGTATCCTCTTGGGATGTAAAATTCAAAAGATGTTTCGAGTTCTGAGGGTGTTTCTGCCACACCATCAGCCAGTCACAGAACTGTGATGAGAAGTGTGGCGTGAAGGGAGGGCCACAGTCTTCTGGGTCTGAGCCTGAAAAATAGGAAAAAGAGGAAATGAGGAGGAGAATGGGCACAACTGGAGGGGTGCTCCTCTGTCTAATAGGGGTTTGAACAACTACTTTGGGAACCACCTGTGATTTTAACAACCAGTTCCGCTCAACTGTACTGAACTGCCCCCAGAAAGCTTTGGCAAACACCTTTACAGAGACATTTGTCGGATGAATAGACAGCAGGGATCCGTCTTTTTTCTTAACCTTACAATTTAGAAGTTGGCTTATGCCCCAGAAGTTGGCAGATTCGTACTCCCTCCAATCTGATCTTTTTATTTTATTAATGATATTTCTTTTTTATCTCCAGCTGTTGTGATTCTTGTCACCCACAAAACTCTATGATCTCTTCTGAAAATGGTGTTTTGCTCTTGGTCTCTTGGAGGATACAGCTGGAGGATAGGAGATCCTGTTCCTCTAGGGATCCTATTCATGTGGAAGTTTCTAAAAATAATGTTTATTTCACACTTTAATTTGAATTTTAATTCAATGACCATGCTCACATCTTCTCTCATCTCCTTTCTATGTGCTTCAGTAATTTTATTTTCATAATGTACTTGGAAATAAAGGCTGTGAAAGGTTTGAACTAATGATCTGCCTGGTCAGGTGGTCTGAACATTTGGTCTGTAATATAGTGCTAGTCTGGATCATACAGTACCCTCTAGGGGTCCTATTGTCCAATCCCTTTGTTATTCCTATAAAGACTTACTGAAAGGTCCACCACTGTTGGGAAAGGACTCCTTTGAAGTGGCTTCTTTAAATATAGCTCCACATGTGTAGAACTAAACTGTGGCTTGAAATAGGGAATATAATATTCTATTAAATTCTGGTGTTCAAATATGTGTAAAAGTTAATTCTGCCTTCAATTGCAGAATACATTTCTACCTGGTAACAGGATTCAGAAGAGTGAGCTAGCTAGAGATCTCAGGAGCACACCTTCTTTTGGATGTCAGAGATGAGAGATTCAGGAGTTATCCCCATACAGTGGGAATGTATTCACTGCTGGTCTCAGCAAGACATGAGCAGAGCAGGTTGCAAGACTTGTCTTCACGATGTGAAGAGAAGGGCATGAAGCCCTTGCAAAGCCATTTATACCTCACTGCTGGGCTGGGTAACGTGCACTGCAATGTAGCAAGGCTGGGTGATATGCATGGAGGCCTTGGCTGTAGCCCAGTGAGGTAGCCCTCATTCAGTATGCCTGATACCACAGCGAGTTTGTCTTTTAAAAGAGGGAACATGCCAGCCACAGCAAGAGAATTCATGTGTGCTCCGAAGGTGGTTTTCTGCAGCCTCTGTAGAGTGGAGCATGTTATTGTGGGTTGCTCTTTCATCCTCAGCGCTAATCAGGTCAGCTCTGTGCAATCCCCCAAAGGTGCTGTGACTCATGTGTTTGTGTTCTCCCTGTAGCTCACTTTCAAGATGGGTTGAAGCCTAATTCTCCTAGTTTTCAGTCTCCTTGTGCACATTAAAACCTGGGTGGGATTAGCATGCAGCGCAAATGTGACTGCTGAACTTTCATACTGACTGCTTGAATGGAAGATCCTTGAGCTGTTACTATCTGCCTTCCTGCAGTCCCCTTTTCTTGTTCTTTCATGGCTTGTAACCCTGTGAGGCTGGTAATGCATACACTGAAAACTACCAAGAGACCTCTTGTGATCCTCATTAAGACAAGACTTAAAACTTCTTTGAGATTAGTTGAAAGTCTGATGAACACGCCCCCCTGAAAATACCAGCAGGAATTTTTATTAAATCTTACTGCATTCATGCTTAGGCACCTGAGCTGTCTGTCATTTGGCATTTTTCTTTGCTTAAAATTGATGAAAAGTACTTTTATGTACAGTGAAAAGGACGAGTATGGATAACAGAGAGAGACTCGGAGTACAAGGAATGCTGTTCTTTGTGTGAGCTTTGCAGGGTTTTGGATGGCAAAGCTGCCACCTATTCCTTCAAGAAAGGAGTCACAGCTATTTCATGCAAAAATTCAAAATGAGTCGTGTCATCTGTACTTCCCTGCAAGCAAAAGGCCTATGAGGAAGAAAATCTACATCTAGTATTGTTGGTGCTTCTATAACACATTGTCTCTTCAGAAGCTTAGTACAAACATTAATTCATTGAGGTGATTGCTTTGCCCAGGATCACTTGACCCCTTGCTTTCAGTTCTAGAGCTGATGTTGTAACTGAATTGAACTGCCAAACACTCAGACTAAAAGCACCCCATGAAAGTTACATCCAGTGAGCCATCAACCTGTTGAAGGATGATGTGGGTTGTGTAGGATTTATGGAAATTATAGAACCTCTGGAAACAGTATGTGATTACTCTAGCAAATAAGAGCAGGTAAAAAGATGACAGAATGCAAAATAATTTTCTATTTGCTCTCTGGGATGATATTAATAAGCGTCTTCTATTTCCATGAGGCCAGTTTTGTTAGAAATTCTATTCAAAGGCACAGCTGGCAACAGCTGTCTGTAGTATGAAGTGCCTATTTTAGTGCTTTTAATTCTCTGATGTCTTAAGTTAGAAACGTTGCACATTCAACGTGGTTTCTTTTGCATGCAGGCTATAAGGAGTAGTTATCATCTCAGTAGAATAGCAGACAATTGTGTTATGTTATTGTACGTCCTCCATGCCAGAGAACATCATACTAGACGTGCCCTAAATAAGAGCAAAAGCATAGTCTCAAAGTGTTAAAAAAGCACTTGTAAGTGAAGAGCAAAAAACTGTAGGCTGAGAAAAAGGAAGAGCTGTGAGAGCAAACAAGCAGAAGTGACAGGCAGAGGTCTTGGTGCGGTAGCTGTCAAACCGTTACTGCTCTGCACGCCGTGCCCGATAATGATCTCAGAGCACTTGTATCGGCTCCCTCCACAAAGACGTGCTGTGTTTGATCAAAAACTGATGTCAGAGTGCTGCAGTTGTCTCCAGGAGTTTTAAACGTGAATGTTTGTACCCTAACAATGCAGGCTGTGCTTGAAGATCCTTGGTCTGCCTAAACCAGTGGCAAACTCATTGGGACAGAGGGAAAGATAGTGGCTTGTTCATGCCAAGAAAAAGGAGAGAGGACTCTGTGGTGCTGGCCTTTGTGGTCAGGGGCTTATCTGCTCATTACTGACTCTTTTACCAGCCTTGCCAGCACTCTAGACTGGGCTCTCCCTCTTCCTGGGGTCAGGAGGAGACACTCTCTGATCTTGGAGAAACACTCAGGAAATGGTTTAGCAAAGGCAAAGAGGCCTCAATGAATTTCCATGTTAGAGAAGACTCTGAAATCAATACTCTGGCCCAAATGAATGGAGCTATTCATTTTGGTGGGGTGTGGGTGGGAAAAGACTAGGATCTAAAAGACTGCCACATATTTTAAAGGCCCTGCACTATTCCTGCAGTGTGTGTGTCTAAGAGCCCTGGCTAGCCTCTTCCATAGCAGGGAGGTACTAGTAAGCAGGCGTCCTCTCCGAATCACGGCTGCTCTCTCACTCCACCTCTAATTGTTATGATACCTGCTTTCCTCCATAATCTCATCTGAATCTGACTTTGCCTTCTTGGCTGACATCCTGCCCGACCTCTTAGCCCCTTGACTTCTTTCTCTCACCCCCCTTGACTTACAAGCCCAGAGTAACACTCCCACTCACTGAAAGAGCCTTGCTTCTGTTTTCCCAAAACACTGGTCCTCCTCTGTTTGGTTTGAGCATCGCTTTCTCTCTCACCTCTCCACTTCTTTCAACAAAGCATATTTACCCTCTGCCCCTTGCCTCACCCTGCCCTCTTGAGACCTCCAATCCATTAATGTCTTTCACTTTTTTGTCACTCTCGGCATCCTCTCCCTGCTCTCTGTTCTCTTAAGTGACCTCAGCTATTGCTTGTCCTCACTTCAGTCTTTCCTTGATCCTCAGCTCTTTCTTTGGTGCCTCTTCAGAAAATCTGCCCCATGAACCCACTCAGCCCAGCTTCATGACAGCAGCCATCACCACGTTGTGATTGTCGTCTTACCTATTTATTTTGCTTCTTCTTCCCGCTATGTCCCTGGCCATGACTTAAATTCAGAAAACACTTTCCTTAAACTGTCCTGTCACCTACCTCTCGTTCAGATCCTTTTCTGAAATCTCTCTATGTTTTGATACAAGAAACATTTGGGATAGCAAACATACGTTCCTCTTCTAAGCATCTTCGTATGTTTCATTCTTCCATGCTCTTTGTTTTCTGTCAACTCTTTTGGTATGTTCCTTCATACTTGGGTAATATATTCTTGCTAAAAACACAAAAATGTAACCGTGCACGGATACATCCAGACAAGAGAGCTGAACTCTTTTCTTGCTGTCTGAACAGGACGAAGATGCTATACTTTACTCTTTGTAGGAAAGAGAGTCTCCCCAGTTTGCTAATTTATCTGTCAGCCTGACCACATACAGCGGCTATTGGTGGGAAATGAACGCTGTTTTTCCTCTAAATTTACCCCAAACTGTAATTTCTGTAAATACCTTATGTGCTGTGCTGGTTTTGCCTAGGCTAGGGTTAACTTTCTTCACAGTGAGAAGATGGGGCTAAGTTTTGGATTTGTGCTGAACATAGTATGGATAATATAGAGATATTTTTGCTATTGCTTAGCAGGGCTTACACAGAGCCAAGGTGTTTTCATACTGCCATGTCTGTGAGGAAATTGGGGGTGCATTGCGGGCTGGGAGGAGACACAGCCGGGACAGTTGACCCCAACTGACCAAAGAGATATTCCAGACCATATGACATCACGCTCAGAATATAAAGTGGTGGGAAGAAGGAGGAAGGAGCGACATTTGGAGTGATGGAGTTTGTCTTCCCAAATAACTGTTACATATGATGGGGCCCTGCTCTCCTGGAGATGGCTGAACACCTGCCTGCCCATGGGAAGCACTGAATTAATTCCTTGTTTTGCCTTGCTTGTGTGCACTGCTTTTCCTTTCCCTATTAAAATGTCTTTATCTCAGCCCACAAGTTTTTGACCTTTTACCCTTTTGATTCTCTTCCCCATCGTGCCGGTGGAGGAGTGAGCAAGTGGCTGCGTGGGGCTTGGCTGCTGGCTGGGGTTAAACCACAACATGTGCCTTGCACTGTTTTGCTCAAAAATATGTTTAAAAGGCTCTACATTGTGTTTTCCACATTAGCAAGTGAATCAATACTGCCAGCAGCTGATTCCTGAAGAAGGAAGGCACAGTAGGGAAGCACTCTCTATCATGTCCCCAGTTGGTTATTGTTATAATATCCTTGAAACATTACCAAGTTTGCTAACAGTGATTAGCAGTGGGTGCTGGAAAAAAATACAATCTTCTCTGCTCGTAATAGGTTTATTCAGAAGCACAGCAGCAGCCTGGAAAGGGTTAATGGAGGTTTGTCTACCCCTGAGAGCTGTTGCTGCAGCCCAGGCTGGATGGGACAACAGACAGAAGGCAGGAGGGTGCTTCTGTCCAGCTCCTCTGAGATGTAACCCTGCCGCAGGACAACCTGCTCAGGGCAGGCACAGGGCTGCAGTGTGGGGGCCCACCTCTCATCCTCACCGTAGCTGGCTCCAAATGCTCTTGTCATTCATTCTTTGTGTTCAGCACTGCTTGTAGTTTATTTTTATTCTACTGTATTTGTCGTGATACAACTTCTCTGACTCTTTACTGTAGAAACTCTTCTTATTTATTAGCTTAGGATGAGTTTATATATCTCAAATACTTCTACCAGGCACTGAAAGTATCTATTTCTTGCTCCTTTTTCTGGAGTTTATATAAATTACATTTTATGTACCCTTAAACAAATATGTGTAGGTTCAATTTTTTCAGAACCCTGGGATTTGACTGCTATTTTCTAGAGAGCTGTCTTTAAACCTGGAACTCATTCAAGAGATAATTGTTTTTTTACTTCTAAAAGAAATACTGTCCACAAATCTCTACAGCAAAGGAAGAACATTCCTCCTAGAAAGAGTCTTAGTAGCTGAACTTCAGTTTCAGTATTTGCTAGGAAAATTTAGCTGAGTTAGCGTAAAAAAATAAATAATTTTAAATTAAATTCTATTTTTGATGCAATCAAAAATTTGAAAATAATCCTTGCTTTCTACTACTGAAGCTGGAAAAGTGAATAGCTAGAAATAATGCTGATTACAAGTACTGTAGAATAAGCTGTAGAGCTCCACCAGGAAGTCTTGATTAAAGACAGCATTAAGCTCCAAGGAAAATGGAGACTTGGAAAAATCTTTCAAAACTTGTAACTTGAGAATGTTTGCCTTTATGGAAGGGAAGGAAGATGGATGATGCTTGAACTATGCCTGAAATAAAAGTGCCTTTACCCTTTCCTCATGATAAAAGCTTTTTAAATTTTCCTGAAATACTGTGATTGTGCTTAAATATATATTTGCTTTTGAAACCTAACTAGTTTCAGGAGATTCCCTGTCTTAATTGTAGAAGAGCTGTGCTCAGTTTCTCATGTCATACCCCTGTATTATAAAAAAAAAGAAAGCTGGAGCAAATCTTGCTAACTCTTACCCAGGAATTGAAGAAATCTCTCTAGCTAGTAAAATGGTTAAAAAACCCCAAGTGAAACTGGTTTGAAAATGAGGAGGATTAAATATTTCCACTTTCAAGGCCACTCCTTATGAAGGTGTTGGTCCAGCTCTTCCCTCTTTGAGGCTTCATTCTAGTTGTGGCTCTGGCTGTCGAACTGTTGCACCTGCTCTTCTTTTTGGTGCACAATAAGTTGGAGCACTGGAAACAACTATGAGAGTACAGAAGATCGTGGAAGGCTCAAGCCTTCGTACCCAGGAGGGCAGGAAGGGTCTGCTGTTGGATGTATCCCAGCCTAGACCATAGTGGTTTCACTTGGAGTGAGCCAAGCCTCCTCACTGCCCTAAGAAGAGAGCACCTCCTGCTCCCTCCTGCCTGCCAAGCTAGGGCATGGACAAAAAATGTGCACTGGAGCAAAAACGGAAGTCTCCATGCATTGACTGTAAGAAAAGCAGACTGTAAGTCTCCACTCTCGCGATTATTATTCTTAAAAAAAAAATCAAAACACAATATAAACAGAAAAAATCCTGTAGCCTAGTACAAGCTCTGCTTATTTGTGTTTCATATTTGGAGAGAATCAAAAAAAGAAGTTATATTGAGGTGCCAGTGAGTGGCAGTTTAACTGAAATAATCATAGTAGTCCAGACATAGACAGTAGTGCTTAGACTTTGATCAGCACCTTTTAATCTCTCCTACGATAAATTAAAAAGGTTTGTCTTCATCTCCAGCTACTGGAGTTGGATCCAGTCTGGTGCCCAGATGACTCAAGTCTGGTGTCCTGTCAACTCTAAGGAAGTTTGGCTCCAGGACTACTTTGCTGTTACAGTCTAGGGCGTAGAAAAACAATACAGACTTTGGATACATTTCATTTTGATCTCTGGAGATCCAACAGACTAGTCATGACTCTGAATGTGGCCAGTTTGTAGGAAAATTGCCCCACATGCTGATTGTGTATCTGATGTCCAAATCTACTCTGTGGATCAAAGGGATATCTGCAAGGAAACAAGAAAGGAAGTAAATCTGAAAACAGCCCTGAAACTTGTACACAACATCTGAAAGGATTTGGCCCCCTTATGAACTCCTGACCATTTTGCCACTGCGATCTGTGTGAGAGCCATCAGAAATAGTGGAGGAAAGCAGAAGTCTAAGACCAAAGCAGAAAAGACTTTTCCTAAGTCTAATGAACTGAAAAGGGAAAGATTTCATTTCCACAAGCACATCTGCACGATGTGAATTGAGCATGCCAAAGACTGAACACAATGGCACATACCGAGGGAAGACAGAGTAACTAATTGGCAGATGACCAATTTCTCTTAAGAGTAATTTTAGTGATACTGGTACACCTATACTTGAGTGACTTTGCTCACAAGTAACAATTTAACTTGATAACAATTATTAAAGTAAAAGTAGTTTCACAGGACCTCTTTTGTGAAGTCATTGTAAACAGTGAGTGGAGAATAGCAAGGCCTCACTTAGCAGTTCTGAAAGGTATTAGTTGGGTTGGGAAAAATAAATAATTTGTCTGTGGCCAGATTGCAAGAGAGATTATGTATATTTGGTCATTTCTCAACAGATTGTGGCAGAAAGCAGCCAACACGAATATTCTTCAGAAACTTTAAAAAAAATGTTTCTAGGAGGGGATGGAAACCAGTTCGGTGGGCATTGATTCCCATTCTTATTACTGTAGACATCCTAAATTATTTTCTTCTGGTCTATAAGTGGCTGTATGGCATAGGTTTACTCACATTCTCTCTCAAAGTCATGTCAAATTGATCTGATTTCCTCTTAGGTACAGAAAATACACCTCATAAGAGGAACAACCATTTAACCTTACTTTGCCTTTACTAAAGTGTTTGACATCCTCAAGGGCATACATGTCATTGATTTAAGATGATGTTATGGGCAAAACTGTGCTCAGAGAATGATGATCTGTTCCCTGTCAGATGGAGGAATATGTAAAGCACAGCTGAGATTTGAGATGAGTCTTGTTCTGCTTGATGGCTTTCACTGCTAATGGTAGGCAGTTACACGATGGAGTACAGAGAGTCCTTACTGCAATGACAGCAAGCCAGAAAGGAAGAGTGAACGCTTCAGAGATGAGCTTTGGAGTCTAAATGATCTTGATGAATTGACAGCATGGTCTGGAGGAAGCAGGATGTTTTTCAGCAGGGGCAAGGAACAAGACAAGCTCAGCAGCAGGAACTACAGCTGCTGGAACAGGGAGAGCAGAACAGGGTAGGTAGCAGTGCACTGAGGGACTTGTACTCCACGGTTTGTGTGGCCCCTGGGCAGCTGAGCTCTGAAAATGTCAGGTCTCTAACCCCATGGTTACTTGTGCATGTTGTACCTGCTTTGGGCTGATTTCTCAGGAGAATTTAGGGATCCACCTTCAGCTGAAATCAGTGAGTTTTACTCGTAAATACTTTTTAAGTATCTGAATCCCTGTTCCTCTGTAAAATGCAGAAGATAATATTTCCCTCCCTCACAAGTGTGCTTTTAGCATAAATACATTAGAGATTGTAAAGAATTAAGATGCTCCGGTAATGGGAATCATATAAGTGCTTCAGATAAAGCTGTTTCTCTTTCCTCCTTGCACCTCTCTACATGGCAAATTAGAGTAAAATTAATCCAATATAGCTTTCTCATCCTTACAGTATTTTTATTCAGGCATTTACATGCTTTACAATGCTGGGGTTTGGCACTTCTCTCCTTTAGGGCATGGCATGAAGAAGCACTGTCTGAGAATTGTGGATAAGATGGGACAGAAAATCTGAGCATGTGGATACCAGAAAGGTTTTGTGGCAACAAAAGTAATCGGGGAACTCCCAGAACTTTCTCTTCTTGCATTTGACAGTCTTTTTTTCCTTATGACTTCATAATAGAGTATCTCAAGTTGGAAGGGACCCATAAGGATCGTTGAGTACAGCTCCCAGCTTGTGATAAATAATCCAAAAGTGGGATTCCTCCTCCAGATTGGTTCAAATTAAATCTCTAATAGCCACCATTTGGAAGTATGCCCTTTTAAGCATTTTTGGTTAAAACCTTGCTATTTGCTAGCCTTACCTTAGGCTTCAGGAAATACAGTAATATACAGGTGTATATGTCTCCAAGGATTATAGAGTGAAATGAAACAGCTCCATGTGTGGTTCTTCAGGAGGATTTGAACCAGCAGAGGACACTCAATTATCAAGTGAGGAAACCAAATATGGATGGAGGGAAAATCTGCCTTAAGTAGATCTAGAATGGTCCCAGATAAATATTCAAGAAATAAAAAACCCGTGCAAAACCAAGAGAAAGGGCTATTAGAAGAGAAGTCCAAGCCCATCTCCCCTTCTTTTGATAGCAGAAAAGTAGGAAGCTGGAGTTGAATATTTTGAAGTATATTTTGAATTATGGGACAGTTCACATTTTGATCCAAGTATCAGTTCCCCAGCTGCTGAGGAGGGATGTAGGATAACGACAACTAGTATAAAACAGTGCTGTCAGTTTTTGGTAGGGGATTTGCACAGTAGCAAACCAAAATGCTTTTACTACTTATGTATCATCTGTTCAAGACAGTTACATCAGAAGCAAGGTGACCAGTGGTGACTAACAGTAGTGCTGCTGAAGTCCCGATCTGCTGGCTCTTCCTATTCCACTCAGGAGAAACAGGTCAGACTGAACAAAGGAGAAGTTTTATGTGCAGTCTATTTTCAGCAAGTGCAATGGCTGGCTGTACTTGAATCCGGAGCCAGAGAAACCAAAGGGAAAGCATGAGGGAGGCAGAAAAAGGAAATCATGTCTGCCTGTTGCACAACTGAAGTGGTGTTGCCTGTAACACTCAAGCAGGAACCAAGGTGTGTGTTGGACAGAGAAGTAAATATTTGTGGCGCTTTGGTTTTCAGTAGGGTTAAGAACCGAGACCTTACAAATCTGGTGGAAGAATCAAGTTCCTTTGATGTGGAAGTAGTTCTGGTCTGTAGTGGGACTTGGGTTTTGTAATTTCCAAAAGCAGCTTTAATAAATATATGTTTTAGGGTGGCCTATGGAGAAAATTATCCTCAGGATTTAAATATTCAAGGAGAGTCATGCCTGTGAGGGCCCTTCAAATGCACTGGGTCTGCTGGGGCAGTTTCTGCTCCTGTGACTGGGCTCACTGTTAACACAGCAGCAGGCAGAAATTCAGGCAGAGAGTGTTCAAGGGCTTTATCTTGTTACTCTACCACACTGTGATCCTGCTCCTCTGAAGTCTCTTTGAGTTCAGTGGCAGCAGATCCAGCAGCCACAAGTGAGCAAGCATCAGACCACCAGACAGAAGCAACTACCCAAAGGTTTTAGGGTTTGCCCTTGCTGGTAGGATATATGAATAGCAAAGCATTGCTCATGTGGAATTTTAAGTTGTTTGTGACCAGATGTGCTTCTAGCACTGCATAGTGCAACTGAGGCTGCAGCCTTCTGGGAGAGCACTCAAATTCTTTGTTATTATAAATCCAAGCCCAGTTACTACGACCTGAGGCCATATCATGTTCACTGCACAGAGAATTCAAGCAGGGCTTTGCAAGAAACACCTGCATGGCTTTTCCAAGTGGCTGCCAGAGTATACAGTGGTCGTCAGCAATTAAAAGATCAGGGAGATAAGGGGCAGGGCAGGTTGCAAATTATTCATCACTTTAAATGTGTTTTAGAGGCAAAAATGTAGTTTTTCAACATATAGCACCATTGATCATGAGTGTCAGAAGTGCTCAGAGTGTTACAAACCAATATATTATGTTGTGTTTTCTTTGATAAGTCTGTGCAAGGAACGGGAGATAAGAGGGTTAATAAAAAAATTGGAAATATCTTAGGAGTTGACATATATTTTCTGAAGGAAGCTTAGGGAACTTCCCTCACAGAATTTAACTTCTCATTTGATAAATTTTTCTTTCTTAAATGCAATTTTTGTGTCATCCTTGATTTTGAGGCTGGAACATGTCTGTGACTGTTTGTTTGTGAAGGCTCTTTATGCTTTCTCACTATACAATTGTGAAATGTCTGAATGAGCTTTGATTTGCGTTATTTCTTTTCTGTCTTTCTTCTCATCCCAATTTTCGGCTCCCTTTTGTCATGAGAAATTAAATAATTTTCTTTTTTTGGCAGCAAAGTTACTGCCTTGTTGGAGTAAAGATGTTTTTTTTCAGCTGTGTCCTCTTGCTGCCAGCCCCAGGCCAGACTCCCTGACAGGTCGCCCTGTGATGGCACCAGAGTCCTCTTGGGAGCAGTGGGAGCGCTGTTATTCACGGCAGTGCCAGGAAAGGGATGCCAGGGCCAGCTGTCCCCCTTGGTGCCCCCGAGGCAGCCTGGGCTACGCCACACGCAGAGTGCCTACGTCAGGAGGCACAAGGCAGCCAGCAAAGAGCCCACAAAGCAGAAAGGCAGGCTCCTGCTGCCAAATATCGTGTCCTTATGCTCTGCATGCCTCATCAGACACCCTGCAGCAAGGGTTCGTTATTCAGCCTCTTCCTCGCCCTGCCGCATCAGCAGGAGGTTTGCTGCCAGGGCTGGTGGCCCCTACACCACACCAGGACCCAGAGCCCAGCCCCGGGTGAGGTGAGGGCTCACTCTCCCACTCTGCAGTGGGCAGGGAGGTACCTGACAGTACAGGTAGGCTCCGTGGCCCTCCATGTTTTGAAGGGAGGGAGCAGAGCTTCAGGAGCAGCCGTAAGGGGGGCAGCAGGCAGGCCAACAAAACAGATGTGTCCTGTGGTGCCATGTTGCCATGCACGAGCTGTCTTCCCACCCTCACCCAGACATGGCCATGCTGGACAAGCCACAGCCCCTCCTGGGTTCTGTGAGTCACTTGCCGCCTGCAGACTTGCTATCATGTTACGTGTTTGTTGTAGTCCCTGTGACTTATGGGTGAGTCAGGGCTAGCGGCTCCTGTTTTCTCTTGCCCCAAAACACAAGGTCTGGTGAGCAGCAAACTGCCTGGAGCTGTCTGAAATCTCAGTGATACCAAGTTGTGTGGGAGCGTTGATCTGCTGGAGGGTAGGAAGGCTCTGCAGAGGGATCTGGACCGGTTGGATTGATGGACTGAGGCCAATGGTTTGAGGTTCAACACAGGGAAATGCTGGGTCTTGCCCTTTGGTCACAACAACCCCAGGCAGTGCTACAGGCTGAGGAAGAGTGCCTGGAAAGCTGCCTGGTGCAAAAGGACCTGGGAGTGCTGGCTGACAGCAGCTGAACATGAGCCAGGGTGTGCCCAGGTGGCCAAGAAGGCCAATGGCATGCTGGCCTGGATCAGCAATAGTGCGGCCAGCAGGACCAGGGCAGTGACTGTCCTTCTGTACTTAACACCGGCGAGGCCACACCTTGAATTCTGTGTTCAGTTCTGGGCTCCTCACTGCAAGAAGGAGAGTGAGGGGCTGGAGTTTGTCCAGAGAAGGGCAGTGGAGCTGCTGAAGGGTCTGGAGAGTAACTTACGTGAGCTGAGCAGCTGAGGGAGCTGGGGGTGTTTAGCCTGGAGAAGAGGAGGCTCAGGGAAGACCTTACTGCTCTCTACAACCACCTGAGAGGAGACTGGGGCCAGGTGGGGGTTGGTCTCTTCTCCCAGGCAACCAGTGACAGGATGAGAACAAATGGAATCAAGCTGCACCAGAGGAGGTTTAAGTTTGATAGCAGGAAGAATTTCTTCATGGAAAAGGTTGTTAAACATTGGAATGGATCATTCAGAGACATGATGGAGTCACCATCCCTGGACGTGTTCAAAGAAACAGCTGCATGTGTCATGTAGTGCTCAGGTCTAGTTGACATGATGGTGATCAGGCAAAGGTTGGACTCAATGATTTTGGAGGTCTTTTCCAACCTCAATGATTCTGTGATTCTGTGAATGTGCCCTGCAGTTTTAAGGCAGGGGTGCAGATGAGGGCACTTCAGCATGAGGGTAGTTGGTTGGGACTATGCATGGAGAGAATTTAATGGACAGTGGCAGAAGGTAGGTGGCCCCTGTTTTTCATACAGAGTGGGAACTGGACTAAAAACAAGGTGAATGGAAGGCAAAGGACAAGCAATGTTCATCCTTAAATGCTGCCAGGCTTCTCAAACCTACTGTGTGTGGCCTGTCTGTGTCTCTTTTGGCTCATCCTCTTCAGATGCACGTAAGCCCTGTTCTCTGAAAAGATGTAGCAGGCTTCCCCAGCTCTTGCCTTC
Organism: Ifrita kowaldi; assembly: GCA_013398055.1. Classification (NCBI taxonomy): domain Eukaryota; kingdom Metazoa; phylum Chordata; class Aves; order Passeriformes; family Cinclosomatidae; genus Ifrita; species Ifrita kowaldi. The sequence continues at coordinate 98,929 of VZRS01009214.1, forward strand.
CTGAAGCCCCTTGCTTTGAAACCTGACCCTTGTGCAGCTCTCAGTAAGGACCATTCCACCAGGGAGGCTGTTACTTGGTGTAAGGGTAATGCCTTAAGATCCTGGTGAGAGTCCCATTCTGGAGCACTTGGATTGCTTCGCTAGCAGCACACCTGCCCGCATGGCCCATAGAATGTGCTCACTGCTGAGTTAAGAAAAGCCCACAGCAGAACACTTGCCAGATCCTTCTGGACTTTGTTTCTCCCAGTGCTGTGGTGTTCATGTGCACCCTGTGCATTTTGTGCTACACCAGTGGTGTTGTCTCCACTGATGGGCACGACCTGTGGTACAGTGCAATCCCGTGGCAAATCCTAGGACAGCAGGTCACCAAAAATGTTGCTTTTAAAATGTAATGTACAGAAAGCAGGAGAGCCTGTCATATGCAGCATGGTTTCCCTCTCTGTGAGTTATTCCAGAAGATTAGTGCCTCTTTGCTTCTTCCAGTGCCTTGCCAGTCTTCCAGTCCTTCCACAAGAAGAAGAAACATGATATGGGGAGGGATGCCACTGCTTTGAGTGGATTGCTGTTGCCCACAGTCAGGCTGCATCTGGGGAAAGGGAGCACTGCCTGTTCGCTGTGCTCCAAGACCGGAGAGTATGTGTGTCCCCTTCACGCAAACCCTGACAAGGTGGGTGGTCTCAGCGGAGACTTTTAACCTCTCCGCACTTCTACTTCCCCTATGTGTAAAATGTGGATAGTAATAATTAACTCTTTCACAGAGGTACCATGCTTTCATGCCCACAGTGTGCTTTGAAGGGATAAAATACTCAGCACTATTGTAGCTTTTCAAATTTCAGCTGTATTTCATTGCGAGTATAACAGAGAGTGATACATTGGTTTAAAAACATATTTGAAACTCTTGGTAATTAGGAAGTCAGGCAATGGCAATTAATGCTCTCAGACATGGTGTTACTGCTCTTCTCCAAACTATAGCTCATTTAAAATGCTAGCCCTATAATTTATTAGCAATATTTAATACCTCAGTGACCATAAACCTCAGTGTTTTATTACCACTGATTAACATACGTTTGATGTTCTGCCCAGTGTTACACAATCCAAAACAAATTACTCTCAGGAAGCTGGATATTATATAAATACAGAAAAGCAATAAATAATGCATTGAAGAAACAACTTTCTGTGGGTTCTAACATGCCACAATCTCTTCAAATGACTTAGAATTCTCAGGCAGTTTCTCGNGGGGCCAGGTGGGGGTTGGTCTCTTCTCCCAGGCAACCAGTGACAGGATGAGAACAAATGGAATCAAGCTGCACCAGAGGAGGTTTAAGTTTGATAGCAGGAAGAATTTCTTCATGGAAAAGGTTGTTAAACATTGGAATGGATCATTCAGAGACATGATGGAGTCACCATCCCTGGACGTGTTCAAAGAAACAGCTGCATGTGTCATGTAGTGCTCAGGTCTAGTTGACATGATGGTGATCAGGCAAAGGTTGGACTCAATGATTTTGGAGGTCTTTTCCAACCTCAATGATTCTGTGATTCTGTGAATGTGCCCTGCAGTTTTAAGGCAGGGGTGCAGATGAGGGCACTTCAGCATGAGGGTAGTTGGTTGGGACTATGCATGGAGAGAATTTAATGGACAGTGGCAGAAGGTAGGTGGCCCCTGTTTTTCATACAGAGTGGGAACTGGACTAAAAACAAGGTGAATGGAAGGCAAAGGACAAGCAATGTTCATCCTTAAATGCTGCCAGGCTTCTCAAACCTACTGTGTGTGGCCTGTCTGTGTCTCTTTTGGCTCATCCTCTTCAGATGCACGTAAGCCCTGTTCTCTGAAAAGATGTAGCAGGCTTCCCCAGCTCTTGCCTTCCTGAAGCCCCTTGCTTTGAAACCTGACCCTTGTGCAGCTCTCAGTAAGGACCATTCCACCAGGGAGGCTGTTACTTGGTGTAAGGGTAATGCCTTAAGATCCTGGTGAGAGTCCCATTCTGGAGCACTTGGATTGCTTCGCTAGCAGCACACCTGCCCGCATGGCCCATAGAATGTGCTCACTGCTGAGTTAAGAAAAGCCCACAGCAGAACACTTGCCAGATCCTTCTGGACTTTGTTTCTCCCAGTGCTGTGGTGTTCATGTGCACCCTGTGCATTTTGTGCTACACCAGTGGTGTTGTCTCCACTGATGGGCACGACCTGTGGTACAGTGCAATCCCGTGGCAAATCCTAGGACAGCAGGTCACCAAAAATGTTGCTTTTAAAATGTAATGTACAGAAAGCAGGAGAGCCTGTCATATGCAGCATGGTTTCCCTCTCTGTGAGTTATTCCAGAAGATTAGTGCCTCTTTGCTTCTTCCAGTGCCTTGCCAGTCTTCCAGTCCTTCCACAAGAAGAAGAAACATGATATGGGGAGGGATGCCACTGCTTTGAGTGGATTGCTGTTGCCCACAGTCAGGCTGCATCTGGGGAAAGGGAGCACTGCCTGTTCGCTGTGCTCCAAGACCGGAGAGTATGTGTGTCCCCTTCACGCAAACCCTGACAAGGTGGGTGGTCTCAGCGGAGACTTTTAACCTCTCCGCACTTCTACTTCCCCTATGTGTAAAATGTGGATAGTAATAATTAACTCTTTCACAGAGGTACCATGCTTTCATGCCCACAGTGTGCTTTGAAGGGATAAAATACTCAGCACTATTGTAGCTTTTCAAATTTCAGCTGTATTTCATTGCGAGTATAACAGAGAGTGATACATTGGTTTAAAAACATATTTGAAACTCTTGGTAATTAGGAAGTCAGGCAATGGCAATTAATGCTCTCAGACATGGTGTTACTGCTCTTCTCCAAACTATAGCTCATTTAAAATGCTAGCCCTATAATTTATTAGCAATATTTAATACCTCAGTGACCATAAACCTCAGTGTTTTATTACCACTGATTAACATACGTTTGATGTTCTGCCCAGTGTTACACAATCCAAAACAAATTACTCTCAGGAAGCTGGATATTATATAAATACAGAAAAGCAATAAATAATGCATTGAAGAAACAACTTTCTGTGGGTTCTAACATGCCACAATCTCTTCAAATGACTTAGAATTCTCAGGCAGTTTCTCGGTCCTCCAGGACTGTTTGCACCAAAGAACACGCTTCACACCATGTTGGCTACTACCCCTGCTGCCAGTTTGCTGGTGATTCCTGGCACCCTGTCAGCCTCTGACACTACAGTCTGATCATGCCTTACCAGAGGAAACCTGGAATTGCTTGGTCAGAGTGTCTTCAGTTACGATAGTCTCCTTAATAAGCTTCAGATGCGTGAGAAAAAGAAAGACTCTTTCATATTTCAGGATGCTTTTTTTCCCTTCTCTCAATCTGGTGTGACGAAAAAGAAGAAGAACTTTACAAACACTTGAGCCCCTTTAAGGCACAGCTTGGATAAGAATAAGGAGTGAGGAGAGGGGAAGCTGATGGACTTAGGGAACACAAACTGCCTAGAATCCGGTTATTGTCAGCTAGGCTTGATGGTGCAGCTGTGACAGGTACCTGTTGAAAATCGCATTATCTGGTTAGATTTTCACTGACCATGCCCAAAACTCTGCAAATATCCATGGTTTCAGAGGTTTCAGTTAGAACTAAGAAACCCAAATGAGATAGGTCCAATTATGTAGCTGATTTATACCTGTACAACCCCACAGCTTATTTTCCTGAGGACCTGCAGTTCCACCTCTCCCAAGACCAGACTTCATGTGAAGAGCTAGTAGATGTATGCAGCAAAAGTCTAGACTCAGGTCAATAGTGTCTTCATCCAGTAGTGCAGGCCTGGGCTGCCTCTTCCATTTTAAAGAGCTAGATGCTGCAACTTGTAGAAAATTAGGATTTTACTTTTGTTTAAAGTCATATTTTCACTATTCATTTTTCATATTCATATTTCAATAAAATTGATTCAACCAACTTGCCATATTTATTTTAGGAGAACAAGAAAGTCAATATTGCATTTGAGAAAAATTGTTCTTCCTGTGGCAGTACAAATTTGTGCTGAAGAGCCTTTGCAATGGACCAGGCAGATATTGCCCAGACACAGGATAAAATATTGCTTGCTGTCCTGAGGAACTTGCTGTTTGAGTCTGTGATGCAGAAGTGGGAAAGAGGGAAGAAGAAACAGTAAGATAAAGACCAAGTTTCTGGCTGCTGTAATCCAGCCCTGGCTCCAGCATGGTGAACATATTAATGGCTCCTTTCACACTCCTGCTCAGCCATACAGTATTAAGAACCTCAAAAAATGTACTCAAAACCTCAACCTCAAAAATGTACTGACTCCACACCCTCCGTTTTCCTTAAAACTTTCTCTTGCCCCCAACATGTTCCAGCGACAGGAGGTTTTAGTCATTTAGCCAGGTTGGGTCAATAGTGGATGTTTTGTTTCAGTGGCTGACTTGAAATTGGGTTAGGCCAAACAAAATGGTTTATTTTCTTTCTCTTGGTGTAACACCAATATGGGAAAATTCGTGTTAGAGTCAATGTTGAAGGTTTCATTTATCTTCAAACAAAAAGATTAATTTCAGTTTTTGACTATTTAGCTTTCTTTCCTACACTTACATAGGGCAATCTTTAAATGAAAATGGCATTGCACAATGTCAATTGAAAAATCTGTTTTAAAAATTTTGAAAAAAACATTTTCAGCATTTTTGAAATTGAAACTTGCCATGTTTTGTTCTCTGACTCTTGAACAAAACACAATTTTTGAAGAACTTACCAGGAGATGTGTCTGTTGTCTGTCTATTCATAAGCCATCTAATAAACCATTTCCGGGACCAGACCTAACACTCTCCTCTTCAAGGAGTTTTCTGTCAAGTCAGTAGATGAGATTAGGAAATAAAGTTTTTGAAACTGTGTTGCAGGCTATTTACTCTACATCCTAAAGTTTTCACTTCTTCCTTCGTCCTCTAGCAATATAAAACAGTTTTGTGTTGGCACCAGGGAGAAGGGATAAACTTCTGTCTTGCTGTGACCTTGCTGCATACAAACTAGAGACGGGGTGCTGCAGACTCTGTATTCTGTAAAACTTAATACTCCCACAAATGTAGGCAATTCTAGCCCACTTTTTTACACTCCTGGAGAATATATTTGGAAGCTTAGAAAAGCTAGGAGGTTTTACTGGAGCCAGTGCTAAGGTAGAGGACATCCAGCTCTTTCTCAGCCTCACCCCTCTCAGAAAGGATTTCTCTCTCTAAAACTCCTCTCATGAACATCTGCTAATTTCTCTTAGAAATACCAATAATAAGGTTGTGAAAACACCAATTAAAAATTCACAAAGAATTGCTAGTGACTTGTTTAGCATTTTCTGAAGCAGATGAGAGATTTGGGCGCCAAAAGATAAAAGGATTTTGACGCTGTGATTTATATGTTAAGAAGCCTCCCCCCTCCCCCATTCTCTTTTTATTTTTTAAACTCCCCTTAGTCCTACTGCCCTGCAGCATTCGTTTTGAGAGAGGCTAAAGCAACTTTTTATTTTCTTGTGACTGCATGTCAGTGCCTGTTCCTTAATTCTACATCTGAGTTAAGTGCATTCAGGTGACTCATAACTTTGGGCTTAGGTTTTTTTCTCTTTCTTCATTTATCAACAACAACAATAATATTATGTGGGAAGATTTTTTTTTCCTTCCTATTCTACTAAATGTATGTAATGAAATGTATGTAATGAAATTCTAATGAAGTGTATGGTAGTCTCCTGAAGTCAGNTGGAAAGCCATGTGAGTAGTCCTGATATGAGCAAATAATAAAATATTAGACAAGATGGTGAGAGGAAATGAGATTACACTTTTGTAATAGTTTGGTGATGAGTTAAACTCCCTGCTGCTGTTATCTGGATTTATACTCATCCATGTAGACTACACGTACTGTCAGGCTATACTGAAATGATTTATCTTTCTTCCATTCCTCTGCCATGGCACAGAACTCTATGTTCTTGTCAGTCTTGATGCCTGAGACTAGGGTACCCAAATTACAGATTTTGTGCCATAACAAATCATAGCATCACACAATGTCTTGGGTTGGAAGGGACCTTAAGAATCATTTAGTTCCAGCTCTGCCACTGTGGATCTTTCACTAGACCAGGTCACTCAGAGCTCCATCCAACCTGGCCTTGAACATTCCCAGGGATGGGGCATCCACAACTTCTCTGGGCAACCTGTTCCAGTGCCTCACAACCTTCAGAGTGAAGTATTTTTATGTAATATATAATCTTCTACCTACCTTCTTTCAGTTTGAAGTCGTTCCCCGTTGCCCTGACACTACATGGCACTGCAAAAAGTTCCTCTTCATCTTTCTTGCAGGCTTCCTTCAGGAAAGCTGCAATTAGATCACCCCTAAGCCTTCTCTTTTCCAGGCTGAACAAACCTATGAATGGACCATGAAAATTCACTCAGCCGCAGGTGTGATCTGGGGCTTTTGGGAAAGGGAGCAGTAGGGACAAACCGCAGGAGCTGTTCTTGTTCACATGATCCACACTGTTCTCTCCTACCTGTAGGGGTGGGTTACTGCAACTTATCTGTGGAAGCTGCACATACAACTTGTGAGAAGCAGGAGGTCCTGTGATATCTTGTACACTTTCCTTATATCAGGGGCAGGCATGGCTGGATCTTACTGAGATGTTCGTGGCAGACAGAGACTATAATTTATTCTTTTTCCCTACGGTATTAAGCTCAAAGGGTCCAGCTGAGGTCAGAATACGCTTCTGTAGCATGAGTATATAATACAAAGCCGTCATCGGTTTCTAAGACAGTAAGCAGGGCAGTTCCTGTTTTTGTGGGACCTGGAAAAATTCACTTTTACAAGGAAAAATATATGTCTAGATTCACAAGAAATGTTGTCACTATTGCAGGAAGCGTCCACTATCACCAGCTAGCATGCTCAAACAGCAAAGCCGAACTGAGCTTCCGTCAAAACTTGAATGTTTTCTCGATGACATGGAAAATGTCAGTTTTTCTTTGTCTCTCTATATCTATACTATCTATATGTCTATGTCTATCTATACTCTTGTTTGCTTAGATAGATACAGGTGTCCAGGAGCTCAGCAACATTCACTCATTAACAGTACCTAAGCTACTGAATTAAATTGTTATCCAAAGTATGGGGAAAGGAATACTTAATAAAGATTAATGCTCATTTCAGTCAGTTACACTTCATGCAGGATGTGTCTATGTTTGGAAGGGAATGAAAACAGTGAGCTTTGTGCCACATCTTTTTCCTTTCTCATCTCAAAGCCACTTTGTACCCAATCACACCAAAAACAAGGATGCCTTTTGCTCGTACTCTGTATATTCCTGGCTGCTAAAACCTTTTGGTTTTCTGTGTCACTTCCTAGGCTGGAAGAGTGACTGAGAAATGTGTCAAATGAAATGTATGGTAGTCTCCTGAAGTCAGTGTTTAGCTAGTGATGTTTCTAGACATCAGAGTTGAGGTATGTATTCCAGAAAAGTGTCAGCCGCACATGCTGGGTGGCTGTAGTATTTTTTAAGTACCTGATGATGTTGGCTACCGTCAAAGTCAGGCCACGAGTCAGATGTTTATGGCTGTTCTTATGTGTGTATATGTACGTGCATAAATAGCAGATGCATGCAGGGAAACTTGCTAAAGGCTTTTTCTAAAACTCAGTACAGAAAAGGAATTCTGATCTGGAGCTGCCCACTCCAAGGCCCTCTGCCAGGTATGGTTTTCACTCTGGGACTCAATGTAGAGGTTTCCTTTGTCCTCTACTCACCTGTGATGCTACTGCTTCAAAGAGGTTTCAAGAGGGCCCCAGGCCTGGCCTGAGCTGGGAGCAAACCTTCTTGGCCTGTGGAAGGCTAAACAAAGTCAAATGTCTTCCTGTTTCAGTTATTCAAGGTAAAAGCTCTATGTGGGTTGCCTTTCATGCACAATAGTAAAAAGGCTACTGTTTGTTTTTGTGCCTGCTTACAGGGATCTCACTGATGGTTTGCTTGCCATCCTCCACCCAATTGAGTCATGTGGGAAGTCACTTGGGAAAGTCAGAAGCAAACCAGGTGCAGACATTATCTGGTTTTGGTATCTCTTATGTACAAATATAAACAGAAGGAGGTTCTCCTTGAGTAATGGCTGGAGAACAAGTTGGCTTTGAACTCTCTGCCCTGTTCATTCCAAATATGTCTTGGCAGTATTGTTAAGGATGCATTTTGTGTGAACCTTACGCCATATTCTGTACATAACACCGATATGGCTTTCCAGAAGTCTCTTCTTACAGGCAGTGGGCTGCAGGCTATGTCATCTCCCAGGTGCATTGCTTAATGTTAATCTTATGAAATGCAAAGTTCACACATGCTTGACACATCCCTATGTGCAAAAAAAAATCACACCCTGAATCCAAACAAATACCTGTAAATAGCGGCAAATAAAAGTTAATTTGTCATCTGCAGCCCCAGTGCAATTACAGCATACAAGTCAGACAGAATGAAAATAACCCTGAAGTCCCAACCACCAGGGAACCCTGAGCTCAATCCAAGTCTCCCTCCTGTGCCTGCCTTCATTGTGTGTGTTCAAGTATAAGACTGAGCATTGTGAAAAGACCTTCTGAGAGACAAACAGGCAGGGTCTTTTTTTCAAAACCCAGCCACAGTCTGGCAAAATGTCATACTTCAGGGAGCTTCAGCCGCTCTCTGGTATTGCCATCTTTCACGGGACTTTTAAAGGAAGACCTTTTGATCCCATTTTGTAGAACAGATAAGCAACTATTCAGTCTCATCTGGCTTGCAGTAGCAGACAGATCGCTCATATCTCTCCTGTATTTTGCAGCCGTTCTAGGCAGCATATTACAAACTAGATCGTACAATATGAAATTCAGGAAGGCAGAGTACCATAATTCCATTTTTGCAGTAACTGCCAATTTTTTTAACAAGGGGCTTCCTCAAGTGACTTCCAGACTTAGCCTGGGATAAAGCTTGTGGGTAGAATATCTGTCTTCCCAGGGAGAAGGAGGGGTTTGGGGAATGTACTAATTTGTTTTTCCATTCAAAATAAATGCGGCTTCATAACCCAATCAAGGAAAGAAATAACACCACCCAGCAAATAAACTTTGCTGGAAATGTTCCTGCTCTGCTTTTGGAAGTTGGTTGAGTTTGTTAGTGCCAGAGTGCTTGGTTTGCCTAAGTCAATATGGCACCCAGAGAGATGTCAGGAAATGAGAGGCGGCTTCTTGTCACTGAGTACAAACTGGCCTATTGCAGAAGGATATTTCAGTAACCCTTTTGTGATTCCCTGGGCTAAATCTCTTCTGACATAGGTGACTAAGCAACTTCAGAAAGGAGGTGAGCATCAGCAGTGTAGAGGAAGTTCCCCACTGGTTTTTGGGCAAATCTTGCCTGTATATGCCATTAATCATGTAGCTGAGATCTACTTCATAGCAGTATATTTTCAATGCAGAGAACCATTTTAAGCTTATTTTACCACTCTATTTTTTTCCCCAAGTGCACATATCCATAAGTGCCTACCTTCACTTGTGAGGTTACAGAATGAATATGAGGGTGGATTTTGCCCACCGAGTCAAAGTGGTCGTATTATCCCTGCTCATTAGTGAGGTAAGCCATTGTTAATGCCTGCAGAAGCTTTCCAAGCTCAATTAAGTTGTAGCACTGTAAAACAAGTGTTTGCAATAGGGCAAACTTGTTCAGCTCACATCTGGCCAAAACCGACAGTGAGTAGTCGGCAGACTGCCCATATTTAATTACATTATCCTCTGCCTGCAGTGTACCACAGGCCTCTGGAGGAAATCCAGGGCCATATATATTTTGTTTATATTTGCTTGTAATTTTTAATGATTGATTGGAGTTTTGGAAAATTGTTATGTTTAAAAAGCCACAGCTTTGGAAATAGATGTGTTAAGACTTTGTGTCTTGGCTTTAAGGAGTTGAACTATGGTAAAGCTGCTGTGAAAGAGATGGAGAAGAGCTTCCTGCCATTTACACCAACACAGCTGCAAACACATTTTGTTCTGTTTGTCATCAGGTCTTGTTTTCATGTGGCCTTAGTGGATGTTGTTCAAAGTTTAGCTGATGTGAAAACTGGATCACATGAGAAATACTTAGGTTGAGGGAAAGATGGATGGCTTACGAATCCCAAGGGAGTGATAGGCTGATGGAGGAAATTCAGACCATGGAACAGGTGTTGCTATCTGTTACCCCAGCTATCTGTCCTTCTCAGTCTTGTTCTGCTACTGAATCAGCACAAGAACTGTTAAAATCAACAGCTCTGATGAGGGATTCCCAGTGACCACCATGTTCAGATCACACTTCTTCCCTTGTGATGAAAGCTGTAGGATTTTGGAAACTGGTTCCTGAGCAACATGTACCCTGTACAGAATAGGACCAGCAGATGAGGGTGGTAACCTGGATGGGCACTCCAGGCTAACTTGCCAGTGAAATATATCTGTAATGGAGGGGGAAAGAGAAGAAAGAACTATTGTTTTGTGTTGTAACTCAGCCATAGTGGTCTGGAGTCTGATTTTCAACGAGCATTTATTGCTCCCTCACAGCTGACTCAGCAGAGAGATTCAAGACTAGACTTGCATACATGTTGGAGTCTGCTTTTACTGAATATGGAACCTCCAAAGGCAAAGCTCTGAGTAAGTAGCCTCTGTCAAATGATAACATTGTAACTTCACGGAAGTCATGCGCAGTTCAGCATCATGGAATAAGCTGCTTCTATGTTGAAGTTCCAGTATCATCCATTATTCTGAACATAAAGTTTTAAAAGCAAAATTTGGAGAAAAACGTTGATTTTCGTTTTCCTCCCTAGCCATTTTGAGGATAAATTCTTTGGTATGGCCTTAGTGGATAAATCTATGAAAATGTCTTCCATCTGCATGTGTAAATCCAGTAACAGAGTGCACGTATGTGCATGCAGAGTCACCAAAATTGCATGTACTGGTGTGCTGTTCTGTGGTTACTACCACCTGTCTGCAGAAAATGCAAACTCCTTGAAGGATGTGTCCTTCATACACTACTCAAAATAGTCTTGGTCTCTTTCCATCCTCTCGTAGGATAAATTGTCACAAGGAGTGAATAAACCAGGTAAAGTCAATGCCTTGCAGATTGTTATATATCTGAACAGGTAAAACTGCTAGAAGGACAAGAGATCCTGGAACAAATTTTGCATAAAAAAGGATTCTAAGTCTTCAGCTGGAATTTGCTTCTGAACAGCTCTTAAAAATGAGGGTCTATAATGATTTTGAAATAAACTTTCCAAAGTTGTACATCATTTTGTTTATGAGTAGCCTGAGGGAGAGAAGTTCAAGAATCCCTTTCTGGGTTTCTCAGATTACCTGGATTTCATCATACGTAATAAGAAAATTATTTTGTATTAAATATAAAAGGTAGTTTTCAACAGTTAGAACTTGCTATACTTTTATGATGCTATAACTTTAAAATTTTATTGTGTGCATGTGAGTAAGATTTCTACTCTATTTTTTGTCTTAAACAAAGGGATTTGATTTTGTAGGTAGTATCACCATGTGATGCTTGCCAGGATTAGACCATTGTATTCTGGTGCAAAAGAAACATGTAGAAAAATCCATTCTCACCCTGCCAGTTTGGTTTCATCTGCCTTTGTTATGGGTAGTGTGGGTCATGGTGCTGTACCTGATACAGGGCGTCAACTTTGGCTGAATTCCATGTCAGCCTTCCGGGTAGGCTTCAGTGGGAGCCTGAGTGACATTTGGTCCGTGAACTCATCCGCTGCACAGAGACAGATTTTACTTCTTGAGCACTAGCAAGTGTTCAGTTGTCAGCAGTGACCATGTGTTAATCGTCTTCAAAGAGATCCTGAGGTCAGTCGGTTCATTTAGAACTAAGTGTAATGGCATGTCCCAGTAACAGTTGCAGAAAATATTTACTTGTTAATTTTATTTATTTATTTATTTATTTGAATTAATCTCACCCATTTGAACAAAAACAAAGCCGCAGAAGAGGTTGTTGGATGTGCATGTCCTTGCAAACCTTGAGAAAGCTTCTGGAGTTTTAAACTACAGCAACACTATATGCAGAGAGGCAAGTGAGTGCATGTGCTGGCAAACGGAAAGATGGCAGTAAAATAAAACAAAACAACCAAGGGTAAACTCACCTCCTTGAAGAGGTGAAAGTGAATATAAACTATATCATGGAAATTAATCCTCCATTATATCATAGGTGCTTGCTTCTGAATGGAGGTTTTCCAGCTGTCTTTCTGTACATTTGTGTATCATTTACGTTCTTATGCTGTTCATGTTCACTAACGCATCAAGCTTTCTAGAATTCATAATGAATCTCTTAAAACCTTGCTTCAGAGGAAGTTGACCATCTAGAAAGGATTTGGGATCTTATTTTAGTTACCCAAAAGCCAGGCAGAGAAGAGAAATTTCCACAACTTTCAAGTAACTTTTGGAAATGCCCTTTTGTCCATAGGGATGCACATGTTTCTTAGGTGCAGAGATGTTCCAGATGGCTTGGTGTGAGCTAAGTGGCAGCAGGATGGTGCACGATAGTGTGACCAATTCTTACCCTGTAGGTCATATTTTACCATAGTTATGACTACTGAGCCTGAGCTGATTCTTCAGATCTCCTGAGAGAAGAGTCTCTGGCTCATGTATATCACTGCTGAAGTACGTGGAGGTATGCACACACTAAATCAGATTTAGCTGAATTTACTAGCAAGCCATGGGTCCACCTTGTTCACAGCAGCATGTTTTGGTCTAGAAAGAGCTGGTATGCTCCAACAATGGCTGTGTTGTGACAATACAGGTATCCAAAAGGTGCTGGAGGAGGTGTGTTGCTCTGAGGGAGCTGTATATCTAGAAACCCCAGACAAACCTCCAAAGTTCTTAAATTCTACCTCAACAAAATTTCTAGGATCAAAAACAGTGGGTGTATCCAGCAGAGCGACACGTTTTTGTCTTAATTTCTTGGACCATGGTGCATCTGGGTCTTCATTAATTCAGTTGGGATTCAGGTTTGAATGCAGCATAAGGCGAGTCTAGGGTGAAATATTTGGTACCTCTGCATGTCATTGCCTTGTGCATGCTGTAGTAACCCCTGTTTCTTGCAAAACTGCACCCTAAGTCAGAGAGACATTTTTAACACTCTACCTGAAGCCCACAGCTGTTACACTGATGAAATACTGCAAAATGGATTTTGTTCTTTCTTTTAGTGTGCTCTGTTTTCCCTCTTTTAATCTGCTGTAGTTTTGTGGCAAGGGTGTTTTTATGCCCAGTTCTCAGGCTGGGATGAATAAAACAAACAGAGGTCAAGTGACTAATTCAAACCCAAACAGTGCATCGGCCCTTCAGATAGGCTTTTGGAATGGGCTTAGTGATTTTTAACTCCTTGCTGTAGCTGCTGCTTTAAACTGTTCCAAGTTCCCAGCAGACTGGCTACCAGGTCTACCAGGCTACTAAGGACAGCTGGCTTATTCCTTGCCCTTGAAACCACCACAGTACAAATCACCGTAAACCCAGGGAAAAGTGTTTGCACCAGTGCATGGACAAGTATAGTGCACAATCCTGTGTGTGCCTGTTCTCTGAATGATCCTGGTGTCAGTGTTCAGGGCTGTGCTGCCTGCGATTGATTAGTCATCAAAAGAGCAGAGTCTGCCTTATATATGGTGACTGTATGACTGATCCTTGAAACTGAGGTGGCTAACTGAAGAATTTAGTGACAGATCCAGAAATAAGCAGGTAGTGCCCAATAAGCTGTTCTTTGCAACTTCAGAGGCCTGTGATAGGGGGAAAGGAGGCAGAATTAAAGCTGGGGGGTTAGAGTGCTAGACAGCTGATTAAAGCTGATGTTGTCTCAATCAGAGTTGGGAAAACAATGGCCCTGTACATCTCCTCACCTTCATCCCTTCTGCAGGAGCCTGGGGCTGTTTTCCATGCTTTTCTTGGGGTTCGTATCTCCCTCTCCTAGACATGGCTATCTGGAAGGGATAGGGATGAACCAAAACCTCTTCCCCTTGCAATGCTGCTTGGTCCTTTTGACACAGAGAAGGGGTATTCTCTACCTGCTCCTCACAGTGAGCTCAGCACTCTGAGGGGAATATTGAAAAGCCACTAGCAGGCTGTCTTTTCCCAGTTTGGCCAGCAGCATGGGGCAACAGAGACAATCTTTTACCAGAATTAGTAACTGTGAGACCTTGGAAGGGAAAATACCCATAACAAGACGGCCTTCTACATGACTCCCACGAGAGAGTTTGAGTCTAAATGACACAGCCTTGTCCATAGCAACTTGTCTGTTCAAGTTTTATGTGACTCAACAATAGAGTTTCCACTGTTTCCCTTGCAAGACTCAAAAGAAAGCAGGTCTTACAGACCAGATAACCCTTCCTTATTCATGTGGAATAATCCCACTAAGAAGTCATTCATGGGTAAAGCAAAGAGAAGCTGTCCCTAAAACAGCTTTCTGCATATATTTGAGCCAGTGGATTCCTGCATGTACACTGTTGTGCTTGTGGAGCAGAACACACAGACTAGGGGCAGCCTGGGTGTGTGAATGTAACTTCTCATCAGTACAAGCAAAATGCCACCACAAACTCTCCCCTTCCTCCCCCCCGGCCTGCCCCCATCTTTCTGGGTTCTGCTTGAATGGAGAAGTAGAGAAACAGGTCATGGCAGGAGTTGTGCTTGCACAAACAAGGAACAGTATCCCCCACGTATAACACAACAGCTTCTGGTAGGTGTTTTGGACTGCTTGAAACCTTGAAGCCCTGTATTTTAGGTGCTAACTATCCATCTGAAAGAAACAAATTTAGCTTCTCTGTCACTTGCACTCTTTTCTCTTAGGAGTGGTGAGGTCTGTGACTCATTACGAACCCTCAACAACAAAGAAGTATTGCACACTTGAGTTTGTGAGCTTTGCTGAGCTTGGACTATCAGGTTGTGAATGCAATGATAGTCCCAGGCTCTGGAGAGAGGCCCGTGAAGAGCTGAAAGACAGGTGTCTTGTCAACCAGTTGACACGGCAGTTCCAACGTACCCTTTGGCAATCTGCACTTTGAATGAGTCAAGTGCAGTGGCCTTGATAACAGAAGGGACTGCCTTTGGCACAGCTCCGTAGCTTTGAGCAAATACGCTCTCATATACACTGCAAAGGGATGCCAGGTAGATGATGTCAGAGATGAATCCAAAACCTGTTCCTGCCTGTTTTGCAATCCTTCAGATAGATTGGGGTTGCGACGAGTGAGGCATGGTTTGATAACTTGTCCAATGGGCCAGCTTTGGGGGCTGTGTGCAATAGTCAGATGAGGAGTGACATGCAGAACAATGAGGAACCCCGCAAGCCTCATCAGCCAGTCTCCCTGAATAACAGCTTGAAAGGATTAAATCTTTGGCTGGTTGCACCTTACATTCAACCAGACCATGTGCCTAGAGACAGCACAGCATGATAGTGACAGCTCAAATTAGTGTGCTTTTGGTGAAGTTCTTAAAATCACCAGAGTTAAAAGGAGATCCTAGGGTCAGATGTGACAGCATCCAAGAGTCTGTTAAGTTTCATAGTTGATAAAGAGCAGAGGCTGTTACACTAGCTGTTTGTGAGGAGAGCAAAATCACTCAGAGCCTTCTCTAGATAAAGTTTAAAATTGATTTGCAAGGAATCAATTAATGTTATCAGTATGGGATTTGGATCAGGATTTCTTGGGCATTTTCAAATAATATTGGAGCTTTTGTTTATGTCAAGGATCTTTGTAAGTGGTTAAGTCTTTTAGGACTTTTTCAGCTGGTCTCATACACAATACCAGGCCAGTACTTTCATGACCAGGTTTTCTTGGACACAGTATATTAAGATAACGAAAGTGTCAACTAGTTTGCTTGGGAATAAGAAGATTGTGTCGCCGTGCATTTTGAGCAGGTAGCTTTTTTTGTTGTGTTAAAAATGAAGCAAACTTCTTGGACAATTTCTTGGCTGGTTGTTCCCTAATGCCAGTGGGAAACACAGGGCAGCGTTGATTGTTTGACAGTCAGTCTTGCTACCTGAACAGTCAGCATGAACAGACAAAGCAAGGAAATGTTCCAGCAGCAAAGCTTGCAGTGACGATGAAGCAGCACAGTCTGGGACCACATCTGCTGCTGCAGGTTGCTTGGAACACTTGTGTTAGGAGTTCTTACTGGCTTCAAAACATGATAAGATCTAGCAAAATATTTCACTTCTGCATTCATAAGGGTTTACCAAGGAGTATTTCAAGAGAATCACAGAAGTGACCTGTGGCTTATATAAACCTGCTATGGACAACTTGTACATATTAACTATGAAAAAATTTGATTCCTGCAAGAGTAGGAAATGCTTCTCTGTAAGACATGCACAATTTTATCTATTGTTATTAAGTGCCTGGATTGAAGCATTAGGAGCTTCATTTCTAGATAGAGGTACATTAAGTCAGTAATACAGATTCTCACAATTAACCAAAAGTGGTGTCTGTTTCTGTGAATTACCACTGAGTTAAACGTGACTTGTCAAGTAATTTTAAAGGCCTTTGTGTACTAGCAAGTCTATTGCCACGAAAATCCCATGGAGAAAGTGTCATGAAGTTCAGCACTTTAATCCTTGTTCTGTGGTAGAAAGCTGTGGTAGAAGCTGAGCTATCCAAGGAATGCCTGTCGGGGTTTTGGCACAGAGGCTTACTGGATTGTTCCTATCAGTATCTGTGACAATGATGCCAGCTGCAATGACGCCGCAGTCTGAGAAGGATGGCACTAACCCCACCGATTTTACATTATTTTTTTTAAAACTTGGATATTTGGTTCCTTAATAATTTCCAAAGTTGCTCAGAAACATCATAAAACTGAATGAACAAAAAGCTGGTGGATACACTTCACTTTAGGTAAATAAGAGGTAATTCATTTAGGAACAAGCAATCTTAACCAGGCTACACTGTGCTGGACTCTGAACTGTATGTTAGCACTTTCATAAATGAAATTTTGAAGTCATTACCAGTGATTCCCCGAAATTCTTGGCTTAATGTGCTGAAACCAATAAAAAGCCAATGAAGTTGTGGGCATCAGAAGGAATTATATTGTGAACAAGACAGACATTTTGCTCCTGTGTAAAACTGATGTGTCCACATCTTGAGTGTTGGGCACAGTTCCAGTCTGTGCACGTGAAGAACAAGATAGTGGAGGTGGAAAATGCCCAGAAGAGGATATCTAAAATGTTTGACGCAAGAGAGCAATCGTCCTACAAGGAGAGATTAAAGATGCAGAGACTCTTCAGACTGGAAAAAAATGTTGAAGTGGGATATGATTGAGATGTGTATGGAGATATGAAAGTGATGTATAAACTAAATGACAAACTGTTAGCACATCCTGTAACACTAAAACTAAGAAGCACTTTGGGAAACTAGTAGGAGGGAATTTAAAAGACTTTAATAATCCTTGATAAGGCAGGTAATGAACTTCTGGGCTTTCTTACCCAGGGTATTTTGCAGGCACAGTGTCAGTAAGTTCAAAAAGTGATTAGACAGATTCACAGATAAGAAATCTATAAAGAGATATTAAAAGGAACAGGTAAGGTAGTATATACCCTGTAGCACTAACACCACTGCAGTTCCTGAACAGATAAGAGGGAAAGAGACCACAGAAAGTGGTCTCCCTAAATAGCATCACTCCATGTCCTGCAGTGTCCTTGCCAATGATCTGCTTTTTGCATGCTTGAGTGGGTCTAATTTCATGACAGGTTTTCCCTCAGCAATAACACTGCACGGCCAATCTACAGCAGATGCTGATAAGAAGTGTGTGTTGAGATTGCTGTTAGTGCACTTAGGACTACCACATGCTGCATGATACCAGCTGACTTCTAACTCGATACAATTGACGTAGAATGTTTCTTTGTGGAGATTGCTCTGGGGCTTCTTTGCCAACGAGATGCTCAAGCTCTCTCAGGCTTTGGGTGAAGGGGAAGAGATGTTCTATAAGGACCAGCACAGAGAGGATACATTCCTCATTTTCAGAAAGTACTTGTGGGAAATAAAGTTAGGAGCTCTTGACTGCAAGGAGGTTCTTAACATAGGAATTACTGTTTGAACAGAGCTGTAGTAAAAACTTAACCTTGTAACTTCTAAAGGTGTCACTGTCATGACCCCTGTAGTCTCAGAGATAGGACAGAATGGTATCGACCCTGCTAAACAGGCTGAGGCAAAAAGGGAGGATTTAAGGTATCTCCATTGGCAATTGCGACCACTCAGCTGGATCTGACTTCCCTTATACAGCTTCTTTCGTTAGCCCATACAAGTCACTTCTACGGTCATGGAGTAAAAGTCTCTTCATTTTCTTGCTGAATAAAATAACAATAATTGTTCTCCTTGCATCAGCAGGCGTCTGTATTTTCCATGGTTCTTTTCCTTTCTAGAAATGATTCTCAGTGTCTTGGAATGAGTGTCTTGCTAAATAAAGACTATCACAGATGTCGTCCCCAGCCTCAGCAGAGACTTGGGTGTTTGCTCTTGGCAGATGATACTGATGTGGCTTAGTTCCCAAGGTCCGGTGGGTTTCTCAATGACAACTGTGATGAAAAAACGTGTTGTAGGGCTTTCAAAAACATAAATTTCCTTTATGTTTATTTGCATTCATTCGGTGCAAAAGACCTTTTCCTCGGTGACTGTGGAGTATATCATAGAATCATAGAATGTTTTGGGT
The DNA here is from genome assembly GCA_013398055.1 of Ifrita kowaldi. Taxonomy (NCBI): domain Eukaryota; kingdom Metazoa; phylum Chordata; class Aves; order Passeriformes; family Cinclosomatidae; genus Ifrita; species Ifrita kowaldi. The sequence continues at coordinate 117,575 of VZRS01009214.1, forward strand.
TGGAAGAGACCCTAAAAATCATCTAGTTCCAACCCCCATGCCTAGGGCAGGGACACCTTCCACTAGTGTTACTCAGGTAGCACTAGGGAAGGGGATTCAAAGATCCCCTTCCACCTCATCATCTCCAGACGAGACAATTTCTCACCAAGCTGCCAAAGTTTCATTGTTCAGATATACGATGCAGTACGATGGGCAACTCAGCTAACAACAGCCACATCAGCTTTCTCATTCTGCTTGTGAAATTGGAATCTATGGCCAATGACTAATTGTGTAGTAGGCAACAATTGTGCCTTCAGCAAGATTACAGTTCTGCTGCTTCTCTCCATGTGAGGCAAAGTGAGAACTATGAGAAATATGATGATGACAAATGTCTTAGTTCCAAAGAACTACAAAGGGAATAGTCTGTTTCTGATTTGGACTGTCTATCTTTTTGGCTTCAAGGTGATGTAAAAGTCATGCACGAGAATCTCATGACACCTCTGGAATTCCTCAGTCCATCCCAGAGTTGTCATCTCAAATTGTAGGAGAGCACATTTGTTTGTATCCCACAGTGGCAAAGCTTTAAGTGCAAGGGCTTGCTGGTTGAAAGACTCCTTTCACCTCTCAGTGGGTCCAGAAGTCTTGCTGCTTGTTCCTATTTCTTAGCAGGACCCAGTCCTGATGATCAGCAATTTGACAGCTTATTTATGGGAAAGATTGCAGAGACTGGAAGCAGCAAGCAAACATAACTTTTTTGCTGACAGCACTATGAGTTACAGCAGTGAATGAATGGCTGCCCTGATTCCCCTGGCTGTTGCTGGATGAAGAAAGAGGAGAAGGAACAGAATACAATATGATTTTTTTATTCTTTGGTACAAACAAGAAGCAGAGCACCTCAGATAGATAGGCATTAATGCTACATAAAATTGAGGTGCTCTTATAATGATGCGTATCTTACCTGAAGGAAATCTAAAAAGAAGCAAAGAATTGATTATTGCTGCTTTGAAACAGGAGCAATTCAAGTGCGAGCCTGCTTAAAATACCTGTTGGAAACCTATTTCTGACTAGAAAAATTTAGAGATAATTTGTCACATTGATACTTACTATCAAGAGCCAAAGCAGAAAGAGAGATATTTTAACCTCTTGCCTTCCAGAGGGAAGTGTAAAGGAGAGGAGGGAACTGCCAAGATCAGTGTTCCCATATACAAAAGAGGAACCTACCGTGGGCTTCTGTCATCTCCTTTCAGCTGCAAAACTGTGATGGAGCAAAAGCAGGAAAACTTGTTCACGTAAATGTGAGGTGGAGTGGTTTGGTTACTGCCTAGTGTGTGTTTCTTAGGAAAAACCACTTTTTTAAAGGAGTGACTTTACTTACTATCTAGACTGTCTAACCATCTCTCCATACTGATAAGTTGGTGCACAGAAAAAGTGTGGGGGATGAGGCTGACAGAGGAAATAGAAGCAAAAAAAGCACACACTTTATTTATGCAAAAAGAGTAGGCCCTCAAAGCTACAAAACAGGCTAATTGTTTAATTTAATGGGAAATTGTGGGAGAAAATGCTTATTGAGGTAAATTGCCACTGGGAGAACAAATTTAGAAACTTCTTGATTTAAGTGTCTTGCAAATCTGGCTGATGCTGAAATACAGCTTTGGAATCTAACTTGAAGATACCCATTTACCTTGACCTGAATGAAGAGTTACCAGACAATACCTAAAGCAACTGAAGGAAAGCCTTGAGGAGGGTAGAGTGCATTAGTTTTCGGTAGTGTGGGTTTACAAAAGGATGCAACAGCCATTTTTGGTTTGCACCTGAAAGTCATCAGGTGCTGTCCTCCCGAATACCCAAAGTCCTTTCTTCAGCTTTTGTCCCTGATGCATTTCCCAAATGGTTGGAGAAAATTGTGATTAGGCAGAGTAAGGGTTTCAGTCTCCCACACTTTAGCATGATTTTTTTAAAGGAACACATGGCAGGAAAGTTCCTAGTAGCTCCCTGTAATGATTTTTATCCAATATCTAATGGTGTTTATTTATTCTAAGTGGTATTGTTTTCATCTGCTTAAAGGACATAACAAAACTCCTAAAAACTATTACGACAGCATCCACCTTGATTAGCTCTTGGCAAGTAGGACTGCCCATTGTCCCACAGACACCCCCGCCTAATTGTGCCCCCCCATAAACAGTAAAATATTTGGTCATTAAAGCCACAAGAAATATCTCATATTAGTCAAATAAGACGGTACTTTCCATTTCAGTTTACCTCAGGCAAATTAAACAGGCCCCCTTGAAACAGTGACAAGAAGAGTTATAGGAGCTTAGCACCAGACACCAATTACAGTTTGAGAACTAAATGCCATAATTAACAAGACGTATACTTTAATCTAAAGCAACTCAAATATGTGGCTGGATAAAGAAAAAAGGTAAGGGTAAACTCTGTAATTATAATAAATCAGTGTACTGAGAAAGTGTGTACCCTTGAGGTATATTCTTTTATTCTGCAATTAACTTTCAAGTGTTTTGCTTTATAACACCCTCTTCCATGCACACATAAAAAAACTTCCTTGAATTCTCTTATTCCCCAGCCCTCTGAATAAGCATTCATTTCCACAGACCCTCTTCCTCCTGTCTGTGGGTGATAGGTGTGTGCCAGCAGTGGTGCATCTCAGTTTCCCCCCTAGCCGTGGGCTTCTTGTGGATACCCTGTAATGGCCCAGTTTTGCCTTTGTGGACAGCAGCAGGAGCAGTATTCGTATATCCCGCTCAGAGCAAAGCTGGGGCAGCGCTGAGTGCTTTTGAAAATCCCATTGCAAACTTCTTCAGCATAAAGGAAGCTTTAAAAAAAAAATATGGTCTCTCACTAATATCTAAGTAACATGGATTTGTATACTTGGCTTTGCATTACTATCTGATAAATAAAATCATGCTCCTGCTATTTTTCCTTTGACTTGTTTAAAGTACAGACTAATGCATCCTTCCAAGAGCCTTATTTATACAAACCTCTGCTTTTGCCATATTTCTGTCATCTGCAATAGAATTCTAGGATGTAGTAACCATCCTGAATTTCTCCATGCTCTTGCTAACAAAGATAGGTGAGAATTCCCTTGCTTTATAAGACAGAACAGTAGCCTCTTCTAATTTAGAAAACTATGTGCCAGAACCAGACAAGTGAAGAGGAAAGGAGAAGTGACTGTTAAAAGTGAAGCTTTGCGAGTATAAGATGAATGTGTCAAGGTTAAAGCATTCCTCTAATCCCAGAGTGAGGAAGGAAAGCTGTAGCTAATAAAGTCCATCCATGCAGTTTTATCCACTTGCATGCACTTTACTAAAGGAAGAGGTGCAGTCTGGAGACCAATTACAAATCACTCGTCTGATTCTTTTAATCCCTTTATTTCCATATCTGATCAAAATAAAGATTCAATTTTTTCCTGTGTCTAAGAAAAAAAAAAATCCTAAATTTATCTGCAATACATTGTTTTCTGTTGTTGATCTGCAGCCTCATATTTTATTCTGAAGCTTTTCTATTCCTCTGACTGTGAGATTCTCATGGCTATGCATGGGTCTAGATTTGTGTTTGTTCATTGTTTTTTGCTGGTTTGCCATGGTTTGGGAAAAAATGGGACCATAAGGCTCAATTCCATTAGAAAGCCCCTACTTTAGATTGACCCTTGGCAATTCCCAGTGGAACCAGGGCTAAAAACTGGAAGGACAAGCATATGCACAGCAGCGGACAGAACTGATTCATTAGTACTGTCTGGTTATGCAAATGTGTTTCTGTTTTCAAACTACTGTAGTCTTTTCTGAAACTTTGGACATGAATTGTGGTACAGCTGCACCCACAGTTTCAGCTACAGGCAATCAGAGACAGCATCAAGGACTTGTGGTATTTAGAATAAGAGCAGAGGATGTCACTGCTTTACTGAGGATCCACCTTCAACAGGTCGCATATTCGGGAGTGGTACTGGGAGGAAGGAGCACAGGGCAAGGCAAGGGGGAAGGTCCCTCTTCTCATCTGTGGGCATTTTATCTATTGCTGGTCATCAAGGAGTGCAGTGAATGGTTCAGAAGCTTGATGTATTTTATTCAGCACCATGATGAAGAACAGAGGTTAACAGAAAACCCTCAACTTCAGGGAGTTTGCTTGCAAAAGTCTGCAAAAGCCTCAGTGTATGTGTTAGCATTTGGACACAGATACTTGTTAAAGAAGGTCCTGTCTCGATTGTAAAAAGATGGAACACTTAATTGAACATCTCACTTATTAAGGATATGTAATATTATTCTCCATTTTAGACATTTTTCTGCATTTCATTAGTCCTTTGAGTGATTGCTTGAAATATGTTTTGTCCTACCCAAGCCTAATAGCCTGCATTGCCCCTAAGCAGAGCAGTGTGAGTGAACATGACAGTTACTTCTGGCATTCAGTGTGGTAGAACATGTATTTTATTCTCTTAATCATTATGCTCCAGATGCAAGAAGTGCCTCACATCAATGAAGTGAGCTTCAGCCTAAGTCTGTTGTGCAGGTGCTAACTCTGAAAGCTCTTTCTGCTCCTTATCACTCATTGCCTCCCTGTTGCTCTTTCACTCTGAGGCTGTGTTTCTAACACTGCTCCCCAGCAATGAGAATAGAGTGGGGGCCTGCGAAACAACAAACCCTGAAGTCTGACTGTTGCAGTGCTGGTGATAAGATGTAAACTAAGATTGTGTAACTCTTCCAGCAAAGAAGCCTAGCTGCGAGTGAGATACTCTGAGCAAAGCTCATGGGGTTTGATTCTGTCCTCAGATAGGGAGAGCCCCAGTGATGCAGAGTGTCTTATCAGATCAACCATCTGATTTTACAAGATTTGCAGAATGCTGTGCCCTTAAGCTAAGGCAGATGCTGAGCACTGGGTATGTGCTGCACTTTCATTCAGTGGTGGTGTAATTTCTGCTGTACCTTCTCTGTCAGTTAGAAACTGTGCCTTGTGTTAGAGGGACTCGCTGTAGTATCACACCAGTCTCCACTGCTGACTAGGCTCTGCTGAGAATTCTCCATCAACAATTACCTGAATGTTGTGAATGAGTGAGAAAAAGCCATGCAGGGCCTGTTTGAATGCCAAAGAAGAAATCCAGGGTGCCAAAAGGTTTGCATGCAGTGGCCAGGTGTCTGCTCTGGGATGTACTCAGCACAACCTGCTTTACGTGGCCAGGAAAAGAGAGTAAATTATTATTTAAGTGATGTGTATATCGAGTTAATAAGTAGCAGTGAATGCTACTTAAAGTGCCTGGGCCACAGTGTGCTCAAATGTCTGGAGAATCCTCCTCTCCAGATATTTACCTGTCTTTTTGCCATTTCTCTCTGCAGTACCTTATTGACCCAAAGGAACTGTGACCCTGGTCCACTGGCAGAATTGTCAGCACTATGGAATTTAATCCATTTGTATGGGAATATTGAATATCTTTGTTAACTTCTGACAATATTCTTTACTGTTCCCTGCATTTTCATGCTGCTGTGACAAGTATGAACCATTCTTGATTTGGCATTACTAGGCTAAAGTATGGTCACTAAAACACGTCAGTGACCTACTGGTCACTCTTTCTGTGTTTATGTTTCTAATGTGTCTTTTGTGTTTAGAGAATGAAGTAAATTTTGCCAGAGAACAAGAAAATATACTTTTGGCTGGTTTGTTTGAATCTGTAGCCTGTGCTGTTACTTGTGGGAATAAATCTGGTTTGATTGTGGCTGAAAATTTCAAAACCGTGTGGAGAATCTATTCCTTTTTGAACATACTTGTTTAAATCTGCACTAGAAGCTTGATGTTGTCAATCCACATCTTGAAGCACTTGCACAAGGTGGCAGCGCTAGAACTCCTGGTCACTCCTTTCATTTTGCATAATGTCTTGACAAAAGTCTCTTAGCACCTAAACTAGGTTTGAAAGTGGGGTGAGGACCGAATATCTTTTAGATGGCTTTGCTCCCTGTCAAGTAATCAGGCAACAAATCTAAAAAATCCAGATCAGCCTGTACCTGAGGCAATAATTCTCTGCAAGTCTTTTCTGTGTGCTGCATCCTTGCTGTTTCTGCCCTTACTCTCAAGCATCTGGGTTGCCTTTCGGTGTTGGATCATGTCAAGATGCTTTTCTAGTCCATTAGATCCTGCAGGACATCTTGTGAAAGGGCATTTGCAGGCTATAGTGATTTTCTTCTGCATTGCAGAGGTTGGGTTTCTAGAGGAGTCAAGGTAAAAGTCTCTACAAGTTGCAGGTTTTGGAATGAGATTTAGGTGTAAAAATCAATATATGCGCTTGAAAAAAATTTACTTTTGCTCTTCACTATTAGAATCTCCAGCATATTTTTGAGGTTGGCATGATTTCCTTCCTTTGCGTGCATGAAATGCTTGCTCCTATCTTTTCATGTATCTGTATTTATACATATGCTACAAATAAAAGTAGATTTGAGGGCAAACACTGTAGAATATTGCCTCAGGATTTAAGCTGAGATTTTAATATGTTGCTTGAAGGCTCTGGACAATACTGCTTGAACAAAGGAACTCTGTCAATCCAAAAGGGTTTGTTTTCTGTAATGATTCTCAAACCCAATCAATATTTGTTTTATTAACCTGACGGGTGGATTCAGTTTAAAGTCTTAGTGTAGTTTGTTTGAAGTGCTTTGTACTTGGAAGTGCTGTGAGAGGTAAACAATGCTGAGAGTCACAGCAACAGTGGCCTATTGTATCGAGCAAGACCCTTTTGTACGGAGGCTGTTGACCACTTGTGTTGTTTTTTGAGGATATCAGCCCATGCTTTTTTCCTGACACAACCTCAAGCATTCAAACATCCCAAAAGTTGGTAAATATTTATCAAGATGCTTTCAAAATATTTTTCTCACAAGTGTTTGCTGGCTCTACTGCACAGTTTTCTGTGCAGTTCTCTTTTTATACTGTAGTACAGAGGCAGGAGGAGGTGAACAAGATAATTGCTTGCCAACATCAAGAGCAATGCAGCTGTGCCTGATTACATTAAATCATACAATGACGCACCATTTTTGACATATGCAGCATCTCTTTATTGTAAATTAATCACCCTAAGAATCCATTTCCATTAGTTAGAGCATTAGTGTTTTGCCTCTTTATGTTTTGCATTATTTAGAATCATCATGGACCGAGATGTTTATTTATATAATTAGCTCCATATGCCTTCACTACATTCAACATATGGCTACAACTGTGCAGGACTCCTGTCCCTTCAAGAAGCTGTGTGTGAAGGCAAGCCTGGGAGAGGTTCATCTGGGCATCTGCATGAGCCTGCAGCCTTCACCACCTCGAGCAGTGGTGTGGTGCGGCAGCCACTTTGCACTTAAAATACACCTTTCCTCTTTAAGTTGGATAAAAGAAAGAAAATACCCATGCCTGCCATGGGCGGTGACAGCAAGGCTCACCAGTGAGAGGTTGTGCGGGGAGGACCAAACCATTCTGCAAAACCCCAGTATCGTCTTAGCTGAAAGGGAGCAGCCTTCTCAAAAGCTGACTGTGGCCTCAATTCATTATGATTTTGAGGCATCTCTGGCAGTAGTCCTGCCAGATTTTCATGCTCAAAAATCCCGAGCTACTCTCCAACATAATGTGAGGTTGATGGCAAAATCGTGAGATTGGAAAAAAAAAAAAAAAATCAGTTCTGGATTCTTTTATTTTCTTTTATGTTCAAGGCTTCCCATTTCCAAGCTTTGTCTGAGAATATGAACACTAGAAACTTTGCTTTAAATGAAAGCTGAGAAAAATCCAAAACAGCAGGATCCCTGACTTTGACTATTACTTCCCCTGCATTCCAACTTTGGATAGTGCATCATTTGAAATCCTGGCTCCTGGTCACTTGTTGGTTGTTTCCATGAGTGCTGCCGTGGGTACACCTCATAAAGCAGACATCCTGCTCCTCTGATCCTCCATCTGCTCCTCAGCTGATCATCAAGGCGATGAAGCCTACGTGCTCTGAGCCGGGGCAGGGAAGTGCCAAGTGGAGGAATAAAGCAGGAGTGGTTTGTAACTCAGCAGGAAGGAAAATTGCAGACCTGCATGCAGAAAATGTGTGAAAGGGAAATATTAAAAAGGAGGCAGGCAAAGTTTAAAGAGAGGGAATAGGCAACCTAAACCTGGTGAAAGAGGGACCCACTATCTTCTTCAATTTTTACTTTGTTTCTGGGAAGGCCCACTAAAGCAGCCTTGCTCTGGTACTGGTGTTTTCTATGTCCTTATCACAGTTTTCACGTGTGTCTGTGGAGAGGAAGATTGTACCCAAGTGCTGGCAGCACCTAAGTTATCTGACTGAGCTTAGGCATTAGATATAATTTGGGAGCATGGTTCCCCAGTGAATGCTTCAAAACAGTGAAGGGTGCTTAAAGGTGTGCTAGTCAGGGGATGTGTGATTTTCCTGTAGCTGCTGCTTCCTTCTGATTTTATATTCTGTTTCATGCAAACACTAACTGTGGGTGCCCCAGATCTGCAGCACATATGCTGGGTAGTTAGCAAGGGAACTCGGTACAGCCAGGAGAGCTGTGCCAGCCATCCCCTCAGTAGTGGAGCACTGCTCTGTTATTTACCAATTTTATTCCCTGAGCCCTCAGGAATTAGGGAAGAGTTACTGCCCCTTTCCAAAGGATATCGACACTCAGACAGATTAAAGACCTCGTTCATGGTTGCACACAAAGTCTGTACTTAACCTGACAAATGAATTTAAGCCTCTAGAGTCCTAATCCAGAGCCCTTTCTACTAGAGGAAAGATAGCTAATCTGAGCTCTTGAACTCTATGAGCGTGAGAGCACTTTCAGCAGGGTTGGCACAGGAAGGCAGCAGCCCAGTGCTGGCACAGGCGGGCCAGAGCTGGCTCCCAGCTGCAAGGCAGCAGAGTTAACGCTGGGGCGGCCCTCTTTGCTCCTGGTGGTGGAATGTGCAGAGCAATTCTGTTCATCCTTTAGAGTTTTCCCAAGGTTTCCTATCTGCTGCCTTTTTGAATGGCCTCTTCTCAACCAGGGACCCAGGAAATGGTTAATGCCCTGGCCGTGTTCTTGCCTTACAGCACAGTAAAAGTAAGGGGATACCCATAGAAAGGCAACATAGGACTGTGGGCCAGGACAGAGCTGGGGGTGAGTTGAAATACAGTCTTTCTGTCTTGTAGCTCTGCCCCTAGAAGAGTTTAATATGCAGTTAGTAAACACAGTAAATTTTGCTTCAGTACTCTGAACCACTTTTTCTATCCTGTACATGGCTTATGTTTGAATGTAGGACAGATTTACCCCATCTATGACTACAAGCTACAAAGTATACATATCTCCTCCTCCTCCAACATGGGCTTCATCCTTGAGCTTCCAACCCGATCCTCTTTTTCTCCCCAGGCTGTAGCTCCTTTGCTCTGTTGCAGTGGCTTTGCATGCTTGGCTGATAGACTGCGACGTATATCCACAGAGAAGCATATGCATGGGCAATATGATTCATGTTGTGTGAGTGAACTCATTCCAACAGCTTTAAGCAATTGGTAATTTCCCTCAGGCTCTGCCCCTTCCAGTGTTTGCCACCCCAGCAACAACAATAAGGCGGCAACACCAAGAATGACCTGTGTTACACATTGACCAGAAGATATTGACCTGGGCTAAGTGTTGCTGTCAGTCATGGGCCATCCCACATCTACTCAGAGAGAACACCACAGTGGATTGTAGCATTAAATCCTCTCTCTGCAGTTATACTGAATACCATTCATTTTGGACAATGCACAAGAACTGTTTTTGTTATTCATTACCAAGTCCTCTGAGGATATGCCTTTTTTCTCTCTTTCTTCTGGTGATTGTTCTAAAACCCTTGAATCTTTAATTGGAATGAAAATTTGCTTTATTGCTCAAGAGTCTTAACAATATAGCAGTTTGAATTAAATGCTCAGACACAGCTCAGCGTGCTCCCTTCCACACCATTCTCAGCCCCCCTCTCTGCCATGTGCTATGCAGACATGTACACTTTTCTTGCCCCTTAAACATACTCTGTTCCAAGACTTCCACATACAGAGATGCTGTATAACACCCACTGCATGAACAGCTACCTTCTCCATCTGCAGCTCGCTCCTTTTTCATCATAATTCTTCCGTGGGTTCTCTCCTTTCCCTAACACCTCCTGCACTGAAGTGCATCCTGCCACTGAGGTCCTGGCTCTGTGACTGCTACTGTGGAAAAAAGAGCACAGCACTTGCTTCTCCGTGTCTGGGTTTTACTCCTGGCTGGAGTGGTAAGAAGAGCAACCCTCAAATGGTGAATTGGTTTGGGTTTTCAGAAAGAACATTTCCAATGGACTTGAGCTTAGTGTCATCAATCTCTGCATAAATTAGTGGTTTAACAGAATAATGATCTTTGCTGAAAACATATAAAATATTTTCCTTTTCCAAAAAAAGTTATTTCAATAACTCCATATCACTTTATCCTCCAGCCTTTAGAAGAATGACGAAACAGCCAATAGGCCCCAGGTCTATAGGTCACTTACCTCTTCTCCCCAACACATAAGGATTGCTCATTCATCAGCTACTTACTTTTCCCTTCAAGTAAAAGGGGATGGGAAAAGTTGAAACAAAGATGACTTTATTCCTGTTTTCTGCTTTCTCAATGCTTTTTGTGCAGGGCTTAAGTGGGAATAGTATTTAGAAAAAAAAAAAAAAAAAGAAGTGTGTTTGAGTACAAGCTCCTGTTTAAACAGGATACATTTCAGGCTGCCAAGAGTACTTTTACAGAACTAAGTACAAGGATCTTAGCTGAAAAGGAAAATTAATTTAGTACCTCGACAGAACCTTTTTTATTATTTATTTTTACAAGGGACTATTCATGCACGTGCACGATTCCCTAGCCTTATGTAAGTGACATGCTTTTTTGCATCTATAAATATTCAGGTTAGCATACGCAGGACATCGATTTTATGGGTGATACCAAGTCTCAGATTTGGTGCAGAAAGACAGTTCAGATGACTGGCTCGTAATTATTTCTTTTTAAATGTGTAATCCGTGTGTTTCAAAAGCTGCTTTGTTGTTGGAGGGACGGCCTGAAAAAAAAGCCCAGCAGCTTGTTATTTCGCGCAACCGGGCTTTCACCGTCGCGGCGTCGGGCAGAAAGATGAGTCTGCCCGTGATGTTTACCCACCTTGGGCCCGTGTTTGCCTAATATATGAAAGGGATCCTGTTATCATCAGGCGGGCATTCCGGAGGAAACACTTTGGGAGCCGCAGCCAGGGAAGGGAGCGAGGGATGCTGTCTCCCTGCCTCCCTCCGTCGGCGCGGCGCGGCCGGGGTCTGTCCGTCCCTCCAGCACCATCTAGCGGGACCCCCGCGGCTGCCGGGGGCCGGAGATGCAGGGGAACGCTCCGGCGGTCTCACCAAAGAGCATGAATTCGCCTCGCCTTGTGGCTGTAATTTTCCCAGGCTGGGTTGGTACCTGCCCCGCTTGCCCATGGACACCGCTGGACACCGGGGCTCGCCGGTGCTCCCGCTCCGCTTCTGCCGCTGTTCTGCACGAGCTGGGAAAACCACTGCGCCTATTTTTGCTTCGGCTTTCCCATCTGTGTAACACATGTCATGGTTGAGTAAGGTTAATAGGAGGCATAAATAAACGCAAATGACCACGAAATCCTGAACTCAGATCTGCTGATAATACAGTTTTGCTACTTACCGCCTGATTTGCTCTCAGCTTTTGGTGTGGCTTTACCATCCTGCTCACCGCACACCAAGGCAAAGGCTGTGCCTGTGTCCCAGGGCAGCTGTGCTGCATGTGCCCTGGCCAGAGCAGTGTTTATTTAGAGTTAAAAAGTAACATTTGGCCAGTGGGAAGGGATGATGAGGGAAACAGACTGGGGCAGAATGCTTTTGTAGCAGAGTAAATAGGTTGCTTGAAGAGGGAGCAGCTCACCTGGGTTGTGGCAGTATAGGGCGGGCACATGTGCCAGGAGTATGCCCAGGGCTACGGCTGCAGAAGTAGAGATGCTTCAAAGCAAAACTGTCTGAAAAGAGAAGCAGAATTTCCCCTTACCTTAACTGAAGGGCAGTATTGCCTGACATACATTGTAGAATAAAACCTGACAGATTTGCACTGATGTTACTTTAGTTTTTCTTGACTTGGGCAGGGGGCAAGACTGCCCTGTAGCCTCCATGGGGGTGCATAACACAGGTTGTATTCCCAGCAGGAATGCACACAATCATCGTGCTGATGTTCCACTGCAGGAAGCGGCTGGTTTCAAAGAAAAATCATAGTTACTGTGTATTTGCATAAGGCAGAGCTCAGAGACCTTCTGGCAAGCAAAAGTAGAAATGTCTTTCCCCCAAAAGCAAGCAGCCCTCGCCAATCAACTAGTGTTGAACGTTTAGTCATAGCTCAAAGAGACCTTTCCAGCGAACCATGTCAGCCTGTTAATAACATGAAGATGCCTTCTTATAGACTGGTCATAGCTGGATCCTGGGTTAAATACACTCAAAGGCCCTCAGGATATGATTAAAACCTTGTAAACCCCCACCATCTTAAGCTGCAATTCCACCACCTTTCTCTCCTGCATTTCCTAAAGAAAGGGACAACAATTCAGAATTCTCTTTCAAATCACATAAAAGTTCACTTTTCAGTGTGTATTATTAGAAACAAGGGCTTAAGTTTACCCATGGAACAGATATGATTGTGAACAAGTCAAACTCCCCCACAGACATGCCTTAGCTCTCTCCTACCCTCTGAGGTATGGCTCACATTAGGTGCCTGCTGTATTGGCAGCAACTGTGCCTGGTAACATCAGCTGCCATATGAGATGCCCACCTATCCAAATTCATCTTTCCTAGGGCACCAAACAGACGTGATAAACTAATGTTTGATCTTAGTTTCACAGCAGAATTAGGTCTCAAGTAGTTCTCAGATTTGTGCCATGTTGTTTTAACAGAGCACCCCAGCAAGCAGTACCTTATTCAGCATAACCTTGTGTTGGATTAGAGAGTCAGGCAAACAATCTTTTGATACATTACGGATGCAGCAGTCTCTCCTGACTTCATTGAGGTTTCTCGTGTTTTGAGACCTTGCCTGGTTCAGACCCACAAAGATTATCAGTTCCCTGATCTGTTATTTCTTTTTTTAATTCAGTAGTAGTTTGGGGAGTTGTAAGTTGTCATCCAGAATTTCTACCAAATCACTTCTACCCTGGATTACTGATCTGTGTTTTTGCAGATCTGGCTGAGAATGAAATTTGCTTCTAAGCAGCTGCCAAACAGGGCATCTGTCAAGAAATTTACATACTGTTATATTTCTGTAGTTCTGTACTCTATGTAAATAATATTTGCCTCCTGGCATCTTCCTCACAGAACTGATTTCTTCCCTGTGGTTTCTTGCCAGAATCTTGGCCATTTCAATAATTGAGACTCACACTGAGACCTCAGAAATGTTAATACCCAAAAGCAATAAAATCACAGAACACTGCATGATTAAGACTGTTCTAAAAACTGCATCAACAATCAAACCCAGCATATCCAGAGAAACACCATATTTGCTTACCCCAGTTCTGCGCCCCTTCATAATACAACAGAAGGAAACTGGAGCAACACCTGCTCAGTTGATATTTGTATTCCAGAGGAAGGTGCAGCTGGTTGGCCAGTACAATTATGCCCATTCCATTTCACCCAGCACCAGAATAAGGGGATCAAGGGATGTATGGGAGCGTTGAGAAGGTGGGCTCATCACCAGTTTCACCAATCCATATGTAATGCAAAATATCCCATTACCCACAACCAGCAAGCACAGTGCTCCTCCAGCTCAGTTCAGGAAATAGCAGCAACCTGACAGTCAGGAATTTATAACCAGCATCCTAAGGGTCTCTTTAATCTTGATCCAGGAGGGAATGCATCTCCAGCCTTTATCAGCAGGGTCCTCCCAGGCAGGGTCTGATCCTTGTCTCTGTGAGTGCTGTATCAACGAAGTCATATGTACATCTAGGCAGCTAAATAAAACAGGTCCAGGGAGCAAGCTGGACTGCAGATTGCCTTTGCTGCCTAATTGTTAGCACACTCCTGGCACGAGCCAGGGAAAAGCGTACACATGGACTACTCCCAGCTGTGTGGTACGTTGAGTGCAAGGCTGTCTGGCTTCTTCCAGATTCTGTGGTTTGCTTAATTCCATCCACCACACTGTCCTCCTAGGCTTTGCACCCTTGGGAGGCCCCCTGGTGCCTACCTGCCCCAGGGCATGCAAGGTATAACCTCAGCATCTCGCTAAGAAATCTCGGAAGCTGCAACACGTTATGCACACACTTTGAACTGAAATAAATAAATAAATGAAAAATAGTAATTACGTATTAGACTTCAGGGCATCTGTGTAGCCTAAGAAAGACTCTGGAAAGTGCTACATGGTGTGGTTAGGCCATAAAAGGTCCCTGGTCCTGTTTGATTAGCTTTATAGTCAAAGGTGTTGGCATTAGAAACAGTGTTGCTGTGTTTATCGTGTTTCAGACAACGTAAAAACTCAGTGAGCTGTGTTTTTTTTTGTTTTCCACAAAGAAAAACAGCATCAACCCATCACCATGCCCTACAAACAAGTGGAAGTTGTGCAGTATAGATGTCTCTCTAGTTTTGCGTAATATTTCATATTCTCTCCCATGTTGGCTGTCCGGGTAGAGGCCCATTCTGCTTTCAAATGAAAAGTTACTTTATTACTTAAATGCATAAATCACAATACTATCTCTCTAGCTTGATGAACTACGTTTTCTAATGAACCCATGCATGTTCCATATTTATTGACACTGATGAAGGGAATTGGGTCCTCATATTTTCAAAGCTGAACTGAAAGGCATTCATAATTCATTCTCATCAATTTGGCTTTGCAGGAAAGAAGTATGAGAGATAGGAGCTTCTTTGCTTTTTTCATGCCTTTTTGGGAAAGACATTTTTTATGTGTGATATGCCATGAGATACAGGGAACAAGTGCTTAGAGAGAGAAGAAGCATTGCATGCATACACAGAATTGCACTCCTTTGAATTATAGCACTACAAACCCAAACCAAACCCATTGACTCTCAGTGAAGCTACTTTGGTTTTACAGGACTATTTTTTTCTAGAGTACAGACTGGTGAAATCTGACTAGGCAAGGCACCAAATGGGGCAAAGGCGTAACAAAAAGTGCAGGGGATGTGAGGTGGAAGCACATGGCCAATTCACTCCATGAGGTCTGCATCCACGTCCTGCTGAACGTGATTGAGACTGGAAGATCCCAGCCCCATGGGAATGCTCAGAGAGGTGGTGTGTTGCATGGTCACAGCAGTAGAACTGGACAGGATCTACTTAATTTCCAAAGTGTTTTAAAGAGGTAGAGAGGTTTTTATGGGGCCTCCCTCCCTCCCACTTCAAGATTACCCTAGCCAGGTGAGCTCTGGGTGTCAGCAGGTGCTGTTGCTCTTTGCATGACTTCCCAGGGCACAGAAGTTATGCCAGGATTCTCTGAGTGAGGGCTCAGAAGCATGCTTTCTTGCTGTTATATAATTATATTTTTCTCCAGAGGCTGTTTACAGCAGATTCACATAGAGTAGTGAACAACTGGACCTCATTATTTTTATAAAAACTCCTGCTTGATCAGATCATGCTAGCAGAAATATTTCAGTCTTCTCTTAATTAGTTTATTTCTTCAGAGGAGATTTTATTTTTTCTGCAGTTCCACTGTATTTCCTATGTATATTCTGGAGCAAAAAGAAATCAATTCTTTGAAGAAGTTGCTTATTTCAAGAGGAAAGTTCCTTATTTAAGTGGGCTCCAGTGCATTAAGAACTGAGCTGGATGCTGCTAAGTTAGCAGCATTTCCAAACATATTTCTTAGGTGTTCAGCAAGATTTAGGGAGTCACCATGGAGGTGTATTTGCCTGCAGATGAGTCAGAATTATTGAAATACGTCTGTCTGAAACAGAAGATTTTATTCTACATTAAGGAAGGGGTGCAAGCCTTCCTCTTTGAACAGCAGCTCCCCCTGCAGCTCCCTTCCTGCCAGCTTGCTGTCACTTTGTTCCCAAAGCACTTTCCTCTTTCAGGTCCTCTCCTGCTCTAGTGAGTATGTGACGGTGTCTTCTCTGCTTCTTCAACTGGAATTTGAGGCAATGTGCCTTTCCTCCACAGACCTGGCGGAAACTTCTGAAATCAATGGAAATCTTTTCTTTCACTGGCTCTGCTAGTTGTTTGATTACCCACACCCCATCTGCCACCCTTCAGGGGAATCAGATGCAGTCCCTTCTGAATCCCCAGTAAATGTGCAATGACTGGAATGTCCCCTCTTTCCCTGTGCTTTTGGGCTGCCAAATTTCTATATGACCTCGTTCTTCAGAACTGTCTTGTCCTCATCCAAGGAAATGTAAACAGTAGATTGAAAGAGTGATTTAGGGAAAAATTGCCTTCAACTGGGCATTACATCCATGATTACCTTAAAAATATGTCCAATAAATCACTGGCCTGAGTGGAGGAAGAAATATTAATAGAAGAGTGATCAAATGTTCCTCTTTCTTCTTCCCAAGGTCTGTGAACTGGAATGCATTTGAAATTCTTCAGTCTCATGTCAGCAGCAGAAGTAAGTGCTCAGACCTGCCACC
Source organism: Ifrita kowaldi (assembly GCA_013398055.1). Taxonomy (NCBI): domain Eukaryota; kingdom Metazoa; phylum Chordata; class Aves; order Passeriformes; family Cinclosomatidae; genus Ifrita; species Ifrita kowaldi. The sequence goes on from VZRS01009214.1 coordinate 134,132, forward strand.
AGCAGAGCCCCGTGCTGTTGTAGGCTTGCAATTGCAACAGCAATTGTGTTATGTGGGCTGTCCTCCGTCTACAGGAATGTTACATCTCCCTGAGCATCAAGGTGTTTAGGGAACAACTGCTGCCTTGCTTCTTTTTATTTTTTCCTACACCCTCTGAACCCTGACACTATCAGAAAAGATACTGTCAGTTACCCCTTTCTGCACTCCCACATGGGTTTATCTCTGTAGCGAGGAGTGTAATTGCTAATGTCTGTAGAGATGCACATACAGGTGCAAAGATCAAAACAGTAAGCACATGTCAAGCCTAACTATGATACACCCGTGTTCATGTCTTCATCTGTGTGGAAAAAACCAGCACCAAAAACATTTTGGTTGTGGTCTTCACTCAAATTCTCTTCACCAGCCTCAGGTTTTTACAGAGCCACTTATGGCTAATTCTGCATTACCTCAAAGCAGGGATTTCCCATGTTGCCTTTTGCAATGCCAGAAGCTTTAATCAGATTGAAAGAAGTCTGATGGAGCCATATGTAACATCATGACCTGGAATTGCTTGCTTTTGGCTGTGGGCAACCTTGCTCTACCTTTATGAGGAAGTCTAGAAGAAGTGAAATCGTTAAGATTATGCAACTACAGCAAGGTGAAATCTGTGGTACTGAAGGCACTGAAGAGCAAGCGCTCAGCTGACGTCACTATTCCCAAAGTTTTTCGTTCTGTGAAATTAAATTAACTTCTTTTCCCAAATACACAGTGTTTCAAATTCCAGGCAAGACAGTATGAGCAGAGAAGTGGTCCCTGACTAGAGCAAGTGGACACTCTACTCAAATCATAAGCATAGATTTTGACGTCACATTACTTCTAGTTAGCTCCCACACCACAGAAGGTTAAATTTAATTTTTAATTTTCTTTCTTAACAAACTGATGGGGTAATGTTTGATAGGTACATGTCTAGCAGTCTGTCTTCAGAGACCATCCCAAGCATGTGAACTTTGTCTGTCTCCTACAGTTTTTGTTGTTAGTGACACGTTACATTTCTGACATAATCATGATGCCAAAACTGGTATAAACCTCTTGGTTTTGCCTTTTTTTGTGTCACTTTGGTCTGAACTCAGGGGTGGACACTTTTGCTGTTTGTGCAGTCAGATATACTAGCCCAGAGCAGCCCAGAAATTAGTGACATACTGTTAAGTCATACATGTGCAGAGCCAGAAGGACTGCAATATCTGTGGAAGTGTGCTAAAAGTTGATTGTGCTTTTTGTTGAAAAGGTGTTTCACATCTCAGAAGATTATTTGCTCTTAGAAAGCCTTACTTCTATCAAAAATTTTGTAGCACCAAAAAATACTGTAAAATTTAAAGGAACTGAGTGGTAAAGTTTTTACACTCAAGAAATCTGGGAAGAAGCTACATCAATAGGATTGGTCTGTGATTCTTCCCATTTGCAGCAAGGTGAAGTAAATAGTTAATACTGCACCAAATGTCTTCCTTCCTTGGAGCAAAGCACTCCCTGTGCCACCTTTTGCAGTTTCCTCAAACATGATCTCACCCTAGTGCATGTGTTCAAAATGCTAATATGGAGAAGCAGATGAGGTATTTATCTTTCCCCATATCCCAAAGGATCTGGAGCATTTGGTCGTGTAACAGTTGCAGCCTCCATGGTCTGGGGACCTGGGATCTTCTGGTTGCTTGGGGCTGACCCATTTGGTCCTTCCTCACCAGGATGTGACTGATTCACAGAGGTCTTGGCAATTATTTCTCAGTGCAGGCCTCCTCTAGCAGAGCTTTCCATGAAGATGTGGCACATCACAGCCTTAGGTGTTTGCCACCACGATGGTCTTTATGTTGAGGTCCTCCAGAAATAGCTTCCTGCATGCAGGGTATCATCCAGTTTCTTCTGGAAGCTGGAGAAAAGCAAGCACAGAAAATTCGGTAACTGATTTCCCAGTTGCGTACAGATTTACCACTTTCATAGATTTTTAGATTTTGTAGATTTAAATCAACTTTAGCTGACACTTCTATTGCTTTTAATTTACTATATTCACTGTTTGTAATGACTTTTTTGTGCTGCTGCTAGTGCTGGCTACATTAGGATCCTGTCTTTGTTATTGCTCTTTATTTGGCATTGGAAATGTACACCAACTTCTGAGCTGTAAACATTGAGACACATTAAGAGGAGAAACAGACAAACAGAAGATTTCACTTCCACACAGAAAGGTTGTACCACTAAAATTATTGTAAAATTGAAGGGAATCAAACTTTTAGTTTGGTTATGCTCTCTACATTAGAAATTTTAGAGGAATTTAAGCTACAAAAATTCAGACACCTACCTAAACTAACTGAGGAAACTTGGCTCCCTCTGTAGTCAGTGAAGAGAAAGAGAGAATCATCTCCAGATAGTAGTTCCAGCCCAAGAGAACAAAAGTGGCTTATTATTTTCCATGAAGAACTACACATCCTGCACCAAAAATATGCGTTGCAGGTTTTGCCATTTTCTAATGTTTTCAAGCACCTTTCACTTGCTTAGTTTCTCACATACTGAAAAAAAACCTTTACAAAAATATTCATGAACCAGAGAAACTTACACACAGAATTTTTCACGTGTTCCAAGTCCAGGTCATGTACAAAGCTTTCTCCTTTGAGAATTTGGATTAAATATGCAAACTTTTAGGAGAGTCAACACCAGTCTCTGCAACTGAGCCTTATATCTAGTGTCACACCCAATCAATGCAAAAGCCCCACAAAGACAGCTCATCCTTGCTATTTTGTCTGTATGAATGGGATTTCGGGTAACGGTTTCACACACTGTTCTTCTGCCTTTTCCACCTCTTCTGCTGATTTGGCATATAAATATCAGCCTGTTTTCAGTATACACAGAAGAAATTTTGAGTATTGATGAGGTTTTCTTCTGCTTTAAATTTAAAGGGCTTTGTGCCAAGTGAAAACCTTCTTTCCCTCTCTCTAACATGTAACTTTACACAGAAGTTAAATGACTTTTTCTTAAGTGACAAATGTGGCCAAAAGGTTTGAGACCCTATAAATCGAACAAGGTTGCTTTTAAGTTTTCATCTGTCTTCTGCAGTGCAAGTTAAGAAAAAAAAATTGTGTTATCTTCCATGACAATGAAGATACAGCTGGTAGGACTGGAAATATGTAACAAAAAAAGAGTGTAACACCTGTCTACCTTGCTCTGGGGCCAACCAGGACTCCTCTCAGTTTGCTGTTATGTCAGTGGGGCGTGGGAATTGCTCATCTGCTGAGTAATTGGCATTGCACTCAGAAGGCTCTTCCTTCTTTCTCTGACATACACACACACACACGTAAACAAACTGGTCTTTTCAACTGCTAGGCTTTATTTTAGAAGACAGTTTCACTACAGTATTTGACAAGAAGTGAAAACAAAAATTCCCAAGATTTCTCTGGAGAATTTCAGGGTTTTTAAAACCTGTAAGAATAATGGTATTTTGTGCTTAACATTTTTGTCAGATTTTCAGAAAACATAAAAGAATATACAGCAGCAGTATTTTTCATAAAAAAGCATCTGTCCCCATTGAGACATAATTTCTCTGCTTGTTTATTTTCTTTACTTATTAATCTGGCTTTGTTTCAGGATGTTCCTTTCAACAGAATACAAAACTGCACAGAATGAGCCCTATCATTTTTGTAATAATTTTCTGTGCAATATTACTGACTTTAGCACAGCTATTTGCTATTTTGGTTAAACTGAAAGGAGAAGGCATATCCTTCTTGCAACAGATGCTTTTTCAAATACATATCTTAAATGTATTGCTTTCACTAAATTAAATCAGCTTTGCTGATTCATAAATTTTTGTCTGAGCCCAAACAAATCTCCCACTTAACCTATCAAAAATTTTGCTCTGCTCTAGGAATTTTAAATTATTATTCATGGAAAGGAACAATTAATATTAGTAAAATATGTTTTACTAGCTAATGCTTTTAGAAGTCTTTCTTTTTATAATAGAGTTTAAAATTTAAGAACAGCATTCACTCATCTTCCAGTCTATCTTAAACCTTGTTTTGTAGATTACTGCAAATTCATGGAGGAAAAAAACCAAGGAGGCATCAGGAGCTAATATTGGTGATGAGAAGGATAAAAGCAGAAACCCAGCAGCAAATACTTTGCCTGTTTGAGAGAGAGATTTGAAACTTTCCCCAGCTTGTGGGTAATATCAGATTTCCCCCTCCTTGTCCCCACCCTCCTACTGAGATCAAAAGACAATATTCCTGCCTCTTTGTAAGCACTGTGCCATCTGCACAGCTCCATTTGTAGTAGCAAAGTCCGACTCAGCCTCTGTTTCCTCACTTAGATGTATGATACAGTCTCTGCTGCCAGAGATCTGATGTGGTAGGAGCAGTTTTCTTATTTGTGAGCCTAACAAATTGAAACCTGCCTGTGTGCTCATCCTAGCTCAAACAGCTTCCCACAAAGTCAAACATCAAGATCACAGTCAGTGTTCTGAGGCAAAAAATGAGCAATGGATGCTGACTTTTTTTAGTGCCACAACTCCAGTGGACAAAAATGCTGTTTATTAAATATTTGTGGCCTGATAGGATTATCTGTTCTCTTCCTACACCGAGGAAAGGTAAGGAAGCCACGTGAAATGTTCTTCAGGTGGTGGCCTCTCTGTCACCATTCAAAGATGTGTGAAAGATCCCCAGCTGACTGGAGATCACCCTGGTCCTGGTGGTCTAGAGAACAGCACTTATTTTAGTGTAGCATGACAAATCCAATCTTCCCATGGGTATTTCCAGCCTGGTGGTAGTGCTGAGAGAGGACAGATGATGCCTCTCTCAAAAAGTTAAGGGCCAAATCAGTTGGAGGAAAGAAATTTTAAAAGGAAGTAAAAATTGTAATTGACAACTGAGGAGAAACATTTTCTCAAATGGACAAAAGTCAGAACTTCACATTTGGAAAACAGGATTCTCCTGTTTTTCAAAAGAAAATACCTGTAAGTAAAATTATTCAAACAAAACAGAAAAAAAAATAATTGAGACATGGATTAAAACACCCAAAATAACTAAATTAAGAAACTTCACAGCAATTTGTATAACTTAGAAGCTAGAAATTTAAGAGCTACAGGTGAAAAGGGATTGTTTCTACAATAAACACTTCTGGTAGAAATAACTCAAGAATGATTTTGTCTCTTTGGAATCAAATTATTGCAGAAATATTTAAAAGTATTTTTAATAACACAGAAAAGATGAAAATGCTTGGAAATTATTTTACTTTCATGTGGGAGTGTTCAGACAATATTTCACTTTAGTGTTGGGAAGATCCAAATGATGTCACCAGCTGTGGGTGAAACACTTTTCACTCCAAGCAGGAAATTTGAATGTGGGCATTTTCAGTCTGCAGGTCTTGCCACCCTGCTCTTTTGATGAATTTAGGCCATCTCTCCATGTTTTGTAATGCCATTGGTCAGCTTTCGTTTATATGTGATCCCCTCCTGGTGTTTGGACTATTTGAGGACTTCCCACGACACTGCAGGCTCTCAGGTCAGCCATTCTCTTTGCCTCAGTGGTTTATTGTCTTGGTAAATCTATGCTATTTCTAGATTTTGCCCTTTGATGCTTCACGGATTGAAGTTCAAAACCTTGAATCCCTTCTATGCTGCAGTTCTTCCTGTGATCTCTGTATCATGCTACAGGTTTTGTATCTGCTTGAATTACAGGCAGTATATTTCTACCCCTAGAATGTATCCCAAAAGTGTGGATGTCAGTAAGACCAAGGCGTCCAGGTCACAGAAGTACAACCCTGTCTGAGATCTTGCAGTGGAGCTCCAAGGCTGTGGAGCTGGTTGTGGAAGAATGAGGTGTATTTTCTATCCCTGTATAGCTGAAGTGGACCTGTTCTTTACAAAGATGGAAGAGCCAGGCCACAGCTGACAGGAAATGCCTCTTGCCCACAGAAGCAACAGCTCTAGGCAGGTCTGGAGGTGGGCTCTAAGGAACTGCAGCACTCACACTGTGCCCAGCCGGGGTCTGCTCTGAGTCACCTCTCGTGAGCTCTACCAGTCCTCCCTGCTCTTCCCAGAAGCAGAGGTGTGAAAGGTGATGGAACAAGTTCATCAAGCCCCCAGGTGAGCCTGTGCATCCTAGTCCTACACCAAACAAGCATGAATGCTGTTATGGCAGGCAGTAGCAGATAGATGCACTTTCCCTGTACCTCTATTGCACAGATGCTTCTTCCTCTCCAACAAGGACAAAGTCTTGTGTGCAATCTGCTCTCTTGCCCCAAGCCTAGCTGGGTGCAAAGAAAGCATCACTCCTGTATATATACATATATGTAGTACTCAGCTCACATACTGTCCAGTTTTTCTTAACTCTGACATGCCCTGTTGCACACTGAGTCTCTGCTTGGTATATGCTATTGGCAAATTAAAAAGGGGAAGTTCATCACTGGGGTTGTACAAGTTGTCCTCTGAACCAGCAGGAACAAAAATAAGCTGCCTCCATTAGAAGAGACTGTACAAACTGTCTGTATTTTCCTGCTCCTCTTCATAAAGCTCTTGAGAATGCAGCATCTTCAGCTGTTACAAAAAAATCCATAAGGTTTTTACAATGCAGGCAAGGGAAAAACCAGTCTGAGATTTGGTATTATGCTTTACTTCCCTGCTTCAGATAAATGGCTGGAGCCAAAAACACCAGAGCCACAGTGAACCAACAGATTTCTTGGTAAGAAGTTGAACCCAGTCCTGCTGAGCAGCACTTCATATACAACTCAGATTGCCTCTTTCCAAAGAGATGAAGATGCCTGCCTGTGCAATGGAGATCTCAAAGTGGCCTCACCTGTATGGGCTACTCATGGGTTGGTTAAGGGAATGAGATTAACAAGCAGTCACCTAAAACCTGTTACTGTGGCCTTCAAGAGAAATTCATCCTGCTGTACCTATATAGAGCTGATGATGTTCATGGAGCACTGCAGTAAGATCATTTATTAAGCAGCACACCCCTGCCTGCTGGGCTGTGGCCAGAAGCAGTGTGCTCTGCTGCAGCACTCTCCCAAGGGGACACCGAGGCCTAAATCCTGCAGGACCCAGAGCTGGCTCCTTCCCGAGCCTCTCTTTTAAAGCAGAGCTATGATGTAAAATACCATCATCAGTGAAGAGGACCACTGTTGTCCACCTCCAGCACTTGGCTATGAGCCACCACAGATACACACATTGTGGGATTTTTTTATCTTAGTGGCATTTTTTAATGTGCCAACAGGACTTCCGAGCCTTCAGGATGCACTGAGTTTTGTTTTCAAGTTCATTTCAAATGGAAAACTTAACTACGTATTGTGCTTAAAGGAAACTTCTCTGTAAGCAAATAGCTGGGTTTTTTTTAAAATGTGCCCCATATTTTTAGCCCAGAAGCCCCTCTGTGAATCACTTTTTCTGGAGTTTTGATGTTTTACCTTCGTTTAGCTCCACCACCATCAACAGTCCTCTCTGTTTCCCCAGGGGAAGGCAGAACAGGACTCAGCCTGTTCTCCTCAAGAAACAGAACAGGAAGCCAGTGTACTAAACTCTGATTATTTCTCTGGCTCTGTGTATTTCCTGAGAGATCTGGAAACAGAATCACACACACAAGTTATTTAGCTGGAGGTGAGCTATGAAAATGATTATAAAGGAAAAAAAAAAAAGAAATGTTGTGGAGGGAGTGAATGAAGATACCATGTGATGGCTTTTGTAACAGCAGACTATAAAATGCTACTATCTTTTAGGATACATCTAGGTGTATATTACACAGAAAACAAATTTCTGTGCTTTAGGCTGGTCTACCTGCTCTAAAATACAGCATTTGACAGCTTTTGCTCTGTGAATGGGTCTCTTGGCTTTTGGGTGGGGTCCAGGCAGGGCAGTCGTAGATCTGTCACCAGACAAGCCTACCCTTAGCCATTGTGATATGACTATGGATGGGCATTTTTGGGAGTGCAAAACGCACAGCTCTCTTTTAGTTTTACTGGTTGTTGTGTATGCATGTGGATCCTTCAGGAGAGTGACAGCTGAAAGGGTTTGATTCTCTTCCCATTAAAAATAAATTGCAAAAATTGTATTGATTTCAGTGCAGGAGGATTGGACCCTTAGCCTTCAAGAGGATATTTAATATATTCCGTTACCAGCATCCTAATGGGATACAACTATACCATGCTGCACACGGAGCTACATATGATACAGCTCCCTCAGGCTGCTTGACAATATGCTCTCCACTTCAGAGACTAGCACATAAATACAATTCACATGCTCTGTCTTTAGTCATGCCACAGTTTTGTCAACCACATCACATTTTTCTGCCTCAGGCTGCGGTGTGTGCTGTTAACACATGTCTCCGGACTCAGGTCAGAGAGTGCAGGGACAACATTGCATTGCTTCTGTTTTCATGGGACTTTCCTGTCTTTTCTTGTCATGCAATTAACTTGCCTTATTCCTAGTTTGGTTTTTTTGTTATGATTATTTTTGCCTACCACAGAACGTCTCTTTAATGCAAATACTACGTAATTTGTACAATTCATTCCACTGTATTTTTCGAGTAGATGTAAAAAATGCTGAAGTGAAGGAAAAAATCTCTGTAGCATATGACTGTTCTGAGTAAGTGAAATCCACTCATTTTCTCAGATTGCTACCAAATCTTTCTCAAGTTTTCTTCCAGGAGATTTTCAAGCTGTAATTCCTTAGAATTGATTGAAAATTATTATACATTGAAATATTGATTAACCTTTGAACTCTTGGGAACTAACAAGGGAAAAACCTTTGGCCCACTTACAAAAATATTTTTTCCAGTCATAAAGCTGGTCAACAGCTTTGCAATTTTCCATATGAAATTTCATAAAAATGGAGGGGGAAGGGGTGCAACCATCAATATCTCGTCTGTATTTAACTAACACCAAACACCCTGCAGCTGGAGAGGCTGGATGGTGTATCAGGTCAGGGATTCTTTGCTGCTCCCTATCTGCACGGGCAAGGTTTCTCCCAGGATGTTGGCATTATTCTGGGATTTCCTTCCCTCTCTCTCTGGACTGATTTTGCCATAGCCTAATGTACACAGCAGTGAAATAGATGAAAGCTGACCAAGGGCACACAGAAGGCAGTTCAGCTGTAACTGCAAGTCCCTCTTCCTCCATCCTTGTTGACTGACCCCACCCATTAGAAAAGCTTTTGTCTAAGAAAAGCAAAATCAGCATAAGGTTATGTAGGCGCAGGACTTGCTTTGTCTCCAGCAGCAGCAGTAGCTGGATGAACAAAAAGACTGCTTAGCTTCCTGTGCTTTCTGGATCCAAAATGGGGAATACCTTACAATAAACAGTTACTTCTTTCATCTTGGACACACTCCTTCATAGAGAAAACACAGCTAAAAAATCACAATGTCTGGGGGTTTTTTGTAAAAATGTAGTGGCTTCACTTGCCTCTAACGTATAAGCATCCATTGCCAACATTGTAAATCTTTTAAAGCAAAGGAGAGTGAGAAATGTTAATGAGAAAGGGCTTATCTTTGAGAAGTTTCTTTCTCCACTGGACATCAAAACAAAACGTAAAAGGCAAATTGGCCTTCCAAACGTGCAGCTGAAAGGAACTCGGGTGGTAGGCAGGCACTCACAGCCACATTCTGGCCTCCAAATATAGTTTATGTTGTACCATCCAGATGAAGGTGGTCACTCTATCATGGCTGAGCTTCACTCTGGCCTTGTTTCTGTCCTTTGCTTGAGGTGGCCATTGGGCCTGTCTGGGTGCACAGTGTGGTGGGACCAGAGCTCTGTGAGGATAGGGCAAGGCTCTGCCTTGGTCCCCAGCTCTGCCTCTGCCTCGGGCTGGGCAAAGGCGCAAGAGGAGTGCTTTAGTAAATGCTCAGGGACATTTTATCCCCTGTGGTGGGGTCAGCTTAATAGAGAGTGATTTCTGAAGTGGTGAATTTCTCCTGGAAGCTTTGAGGTGTGTGTTCAGCCCCACCACTTTGTGTTCAGTCTGGGACCTTGACTTTATTTAATCTGGTAAAAAGAAACTGGAAGGGAGCCTAAGCTGCCCTTGGCACCAAGTGAAATATGTGTTGGTCCTGGTGGCCATGGTTCTTGAGCTCTCAGTGGTGTGAGAAGGGAGTAAGGAGTCTGGGGAGCTGGTGGACAATGCCTTACACAGCAAAATCCAAGCAGCCATGGAAATGTAATACTGCGTTTAGCAACAGAAACAGGAGAACCACTACTGTTGATGATAACTTGCATATTTCTTGTAGTCAGAGTAAGGAAACATTGGAACAGACTGCCCAGGGAAGTGGTGGAGTCACCATTCCTGGAGGGATTTTAAAGGCATGGGATCATGGTTTAGTGGTGTGTTCGGCAGTGCTGGGTTAATGTTTGGACTTGATGATCTTAAAGGTCTCTTCCAAATGAAATGATTCTACGATTCCATGACTTTGTGCTGCTCCTTTAGGGATGTGTTATTCACAGGAGGGAAAGGCTGGCCAACAGAGCTTCAAGCAACCAGTCCTAACCCCATCCTGGGCTTTTCTGCAGCTGCTGGCCTCTGCATGGGGAGATCTGACCGAGCTGAGGCAGACACACCATTTACCTGTGAACTGCTGGGCTGCCTTAGCTTGCTACAGTCCTAGCGCTGTGGCCCTGCCTTGCTCCACCACTGCATGGCTGGCTTGGGCCAGGCAACTGTGAGTGTCATCCTAATTTCCTTCATTGGTGACATGGCTAACAAAGCCTTTTAGGCACCTTTGCTGTTACAAACCTCTTCCCTGGTGCAGAGGGAAGATGTCCTTGTGTGAATATTGGACAGTGCAGTGGGTCTTGTCTCTAAGCAATAGTACAAGTTCATTAAGTCCATGCTGTCCTGATTTCTCATTCTTCACAGATAGCTCAGCATGAAGTGTAAGCCTCTCTTTCTGCCCTAGGCACTCTGTGGTCTGATTACAGCCATGCAGTACCACATCCCCCTCTCAGGGGACAGCCGACGGTACTGCAGTTGTTAGTTCAAACCCTGAAAGCTTTGGTTTGGGAAAAGGCACACAGAGACTTGCAAGAAACAAAGGAAAAAATACCACAAAATACTGTGGAGTAAACAAGATCTGGTTTGCAGAGGCTGACTAGAGACAGCTCGGCAGAGGCACTTCCTAAAGTCACAAATTTTCTTTGCTGCCTCTGTGCCTATTTCCTGAAGGACCTGAAGTATTCTCATGGACTCCAGATGTAAGACAATAGGTTAGTATAATTAAATACCCAAACCAAAAACATATCAAAGCTGCTAAATTGTATCGTTAATACCAAAAGCTAGTATTTTTACATCAAAAGTGTCATTTGGTTAGAGGACCTCAGGTACAAACGCACAGAACAGCCTCTTCTGCCAGGCAAGGCAGGTTTTAGGATCTTAATTATGGAGGTCTTCATGTAGACTAGGCATCATGTGTGAGAAAGATAAAAGAAGTAATCTTGGTTTTGGTGAAATACGTTTATATTGGCATTTTTTACTGCTCATATATTGCTGTGGAAACATTTCATTCTCAATTTAGTCCCAGTAGTACAATATTCATTAAACGCAGAGGAAAAAAAAAAAGAAAAAAAAAGTACCCTAGTATACCATAAAAACTAAGTAGGATGTGGCGTTATCTGTAAAGCAGCAGGGTGGGGTAGGAAAAAACCTCAGTACTAATTCTGGAAAGGGAGCAGTCGGTTGCTTGAGATGCCCTGATGAAACAATGGCATTTTTTGCATGAACAGCTGCTCACTGGTGTAAGCACAGGTTGCTGGATTTGGCCAGTCAGTACCAACTGAGCTTTGTTAAAAATAAGGCCCAGGTATAATCTTTAATATATCCCATGGGCACCCTTTCTTATGATTTTATCTATGTGCAATTGAAAGGAAACTCATCTAGAAATAAAGAGACTGACGTGTCACATCATGATATTAGTGCAGTGTTACATTTTGTGGCCCATGTTCAGCACAGCCCTCGAGTGATCTGTTCCAATAACGCAGATAACAGCCAGTAGGATGATGATTCACCCGTCAAGCAATAATGAGCAGCCATTGCATCACCTTCTGTTGTTTATTGTACCCTCAGGCTTTTCAGAATACAGTTGCCTTGATAAAAAGATAAAAGAAAAGAACATAAAACTTGGGTGAAAGAAAAACCTTATTAAACTGAATCTACTTCTTGTCTCCTCTTTCTCTGTTCTCTTTAAAGTTATTATTAATAGGGTTAGACTGTTTGATAGTCAGCAATGTTTGAATGAGAACCATTACTGGTGGAGCAACACCTCTGAAGGCACTTGGTGCTTTAGTCAATGAATAGATGAGACTCAAAGAATGTAGGACAGATTAGAGCAAAGTCCAGCCCAGGAAAAAGACAGGTACATTATGGGCCAAATTCTAAACACTTTGTTCCATATATTCAAATTGTCCGGAGGTCAGTAAGAGCTCTGCCAGCATAAGAGAGCTGAGTAAAACCTGAGTGATCCCCACAGGCTTTGAAGCTATAATAATGTTTATGTCTCAACCTCCTCTCAGAGTTCATAATGAGCATTAATTAAATACACCTCAGGGCTCCCTGTGTAGGAGTAAAATACTCTTACTCCCACTAAAGAGAGAGAGGAAACCAGTGCTTGCACAGGAAGGCTTAGAGTTTCTTCTGGCTCTGGGTCCTATTTCAAAGGACTTTGAGTGGTGAACTGGACATCAGATCTGGCTGTGACCACAAAGATTTAGTTGTGACGTTGATTCTGTGACTCAGTTTTCAGGAACTCTGACCCCGTCCAGCTCCCCGTATCTTCAGGCAGAGAGGTTACTCAGAGATCCATATGCCAGTATTCTATTTATCTTTAAGAACATGGGGTAAAGCAGTAATCTGTTTAGTAGACAGTCAATGCAAATGATGTTGACAATGGCTGGTATACTTAATTCATGTGAGGTAGGCACCAAGTGCAAACTTAATAATAAATACACCTAATTTGTTAGCCTCAAAGGTCACCACTATGAAGTCCTCTCTAGTCACCGAAGAAATAATTCAACACATTCAGTTAAGTAGTTAAAACAAGTACATTGTTCTGAATGTGAAACAAGGTGCCAGATTTTACTCTGGGAGGGAGCACTGACAAAGTCTTTGTCACAGAAATTGCACTGGATCTCTGTGTCACTGTGAGTCAGAGCATACAAAGAAATGATGATGTATTTTATTGCCTGTGAGCCTCATGCTGAAATACTTACAGGAACAAACCCTGACCATTGCCATCATAGGGTCATTTGCTTAGATATGGCCCATGTGCCTAGATGAGGTCTCTGATCAAATGATACTTCAGTTTCCTTCCAGCTGTTTCAGCACCCACAAGAACCTTGACAATGGTGAAAACTTGGAGGGTGAAGAGGGACTTATTGTACAATAACAAGTTATCATGGTTCACACTATCTTCTGCTGCTGCCAGACAGATTCCACATGTGACCATAGTCTGCTCATGGGCATGCAGGAGGACTTCTGCTCCTTCTATGTCATGTGGCAGCACTAGCAGTGCTCTCTGTGTAAGCACACTGGTGGAGTTTAGGCCATGACCAGCACTCAGCGACGGGTAAAGAAAGCAGAGAATAATGTTTGGCTCTTTTAAAGAACAAGATGGGAGAATCACCATAGAACATTTTATCTCCAGAACAGGCTCCTCTTGGGCTGTGAGTCCTGCAATACCAAGCGTTTACGTGCAGATCCCCCACACAATCTGCCTTGGAGACTAATAACCTAAAGCAAATCATCTGCACACTATGTGCAGGTTCCTTTCACACAGACCATATAGCTCCAATGGCAGATGAGTGTACACACTTGTAAGACTTTCATGGTAATTCTCATATTCATTTCTTTGTATTATTCCTAAAAATTTACAGAATTAAATCACTCTCCCTTTTCCCTAGACTGAATCAAATTTGCAGCACTTCTACGTTTCTGAAGTTCTCATGGTTTCTCCAAGTTTTCCGTGGTGCGCTTAAAAGCAGCGTTTGGTTTATAATTTGTGACCTTTTCACTTTAGTTTTTTATATCTAGATTATGCCATAAAATCTCACATTCATTTAGCTGTCTAAAGTAAGGGAAAAGTTAGAAACTTTCGCCCCATGTCTGAGACAAGACTTTCCTTATGGCAAAGTGACCGTCAGGAGGAAACTAGCCAGACAGTCTGAGTGATGACCTAAGGGGGGTGATGGAAGCCCCTCTGGGACAATGCTTTTTCCTGCTTCTGGAAGTCCCTCCTATTTCCACATTGGCTTCTGCATCCGGTACTTTACCAGGATTCTCTTTCACATCAAAGCATCTCTCCCCGGGCTACACATGTAGGGGCACAGCCTTAGTTTCCATGGGAAATAGTTTTATCCCAAAGGAAAGGGGAAGAAATGTTTGGTTTAAACATGCTTAACACTCCCCCTTCTGTATAAGGCACTCTGTTGTTGCACTTTCTCTGGTCCCTTGGGGTATCAACATGCTCTTTACCACACTCATGCTTATTTTCTTAGTTGAGGTGTTTAGATGGGGCTGTGGGGAAATTTTGCTTTCATCCACATTGGTTAAATAAGAATAATCAGGCTGAAAGCTTGCTAAATTAATTGCACCAAATTCTTTTTTGTTGGTTTCACCTTTAGGATGAGTTGGTCCCAGTTCTACCGTTTAAAAGAACTTCATGAAATAGACAACGTGGAATTTGTGTTTGTCTCCTAAAGTTCTTGGAAATATAGAAGGAGCCAAAGTATGGCTGATAAAGCTGTTGCTTATCTCTTGCTTAGTGAGCAGATCCCTGAATTTATGTGGAGGGATCCATGAATTTTCCTGGAAGAGGAAGTCAAGAAGGTGTTTTTGATAAAGAGTTCAAATCAGATACGAGTTGCCTACTCTGTATTTTGCTGAAAATTTTGTGCAATCTCCATCAGCCTGCAGAAGAAAAAGAGATTTCTGGAAATAAGACTGCTCTTGAATTGTTTGTTCCTCTTGAGTAAACAACCTACCAGCAAAAGTTGCAAGCTTCATGATAGCAGCTCCAACATCTTAAGGATATTTATGTGATGCGGTTTTAGCTGATACTGATTTATAAAACAGGTGGGCTTTTGAGTGCACAAGCCCTTTTCTAAGCTTAGAAAGAAGACAACAGCGTGTTTCTGATTTAACTGTGAGTGTGGGACCACTCAAAACTATACAAGTGTTTGCTAGTAGTCATGAATGATACAAAGGAGGAAACACCCACTGCTTTTCATGGCCAGGATTAAACCAAGCCTGGACACTCTAACCATACATGTTCCTCCTTATCCCAAATACCTAAAAAACATGTAATTTGGTAGCCCAGTTACTCCTTTTTTGAAGTCTCCTGAATTTGTTTGTTTTTCAACTATTGATGCCATTAGTTCCTCCCCTACTTCCCCCTGTTGGCACGTAATCTCTTTAGGTTGGTTGCTCATGCCTTCAGGGTTGCTGGGTTTCTTTCCATGCCAGGCTCTTTGATTTTGCCTCTGTTGGGCTGGCAGGTCCTTTGATTATTTAAAGTGCTTTGAATGCTGACTTTAATTACATTGCCTTGTAAGAGGCTCTTCTACAAGGGTTGCTGACTGCAAGGCCTCTGACTGCCTCAGCAGCCACGCTGCTGGGTGGGGAAAGTGCCATGGAACACATGTCAGTGTTATAAAGACAGTAGTCACTGAAGTGCAAAACTGACAAATCACCTTCAAGAATGTGAGACTTTGTGTTGTTTTGTTTATTATATATATATATATAGATATATCTATCTATATATCTATACATATATAGATATATATCTCAGTACTAACAGAAACAAAAATACTTACATCTACAATGGAAGAATGCTAAATCTGGAAACAGATCTCTAATGTCTCACTCAGAAGCATGGCATTTTTCTCAGCAACAGATTGTCAGCCATGGCCAAGCAGGGCCCAGCAGAGTTGAGGATGTGGATGATTTGGAGACTGTCCAAAAGAAAGGAACAGGAATGATAAAAGCTTTATAAAACATGAGTGATGAGGAAATGTTAAAGAAACTGAGTTTGTTTAGTCTAGAGGAAAAAGACTATGGGGGAAAACATATGAGTTTTTCAATATGTAAACAATTGCTTTAGAGAAGACAGCCATCATTTGCTCTCCATGGCCACTGTGAGAAGGATAAAAATAAATCAATGTCATTTGCAGCAAAAAATCAAAAAAGTTAAGCTATGCTTTGGGAACTAGGTTTTGTCTGTATATTGAGCCCTTTCATTGGCAGATTTGAGAACAGGTTAGACCAATATCTTACAGGGAGGAGGTGGCTAAACCTTATTCTGACTCATGGGAAGGTAAAGGACAAAATGATTGCAGGAGATTCTTTCCAAGACTTACAGCTTTATAAATTTATGAAGAAGGACTTTGAAGGGAAAAGATTTGAGCTGGGTAAACGTGTAGTTGCTTTTTTCTAACTGGTAACTCCAGTCACCCTGGTGTCATTTCAACAGTAAAAAATTAAGTCTTTCCTGTGACAGCTTTTTTGGGAAGAGTTTTTAAAGCCATACAGATATTCTGTTTAGCAGAAGCTCCCATTCTTTCCTCTTTTTTCATCCTCTTAACTTCCCTCCATAAGATGTAAAATATGCTTTGGTCTCCTGCTTGAAGGACTTGGAGGAGGCTCATTCAGCTTCTCCCACTGGTTTAAAAGAGATCCCCAATCTGCAATCACAACCAATCCAGTCTTCCCAGTAGGGAAAACGGTTCATGGTGCCACGGTGGGATAACAGAGTTGCATGTTTTAGTTATCACACCTCAGGCAAATTGTTCTGTGCCCTCACTGCCACCCTGAGGAAGTTTTCAATGCACATTCATCTGATGTTACACCATTGTGTGGTCAGATTTGCAGCCCTGTTTGCAACGACAGAAGGAGTGTGGTGTCTGCTGTGCCCATATAACAGTGGGCTTAAAATCATCTGGGGAAAAGTGCCTTCTGACCCAGCCAGTTGGGGGGTCAAGGGCAAAGTGGAGGAACAGCTGAAAAAAACTGAATGTTTTAGTAAGGATTTAAAAACCATTAGAAAACATTTATGCAACAGAGGAGGTAAACAGGGAACCTTTAGAAAATGTCTTAATGTGTTTTTCACCTTCGAAGTATTTTTCAGGGAATGATAATTCATTCATAATTAATTGCTAATGGATTTATTATTATCAATATTGATTTCACTTGACAAGGCAAGACATAAAGTTAACAAGTGTGAGGCATTGTGTGCAAAACATGAAGTACCTCCAGGTTCATTGCTGTGCCAAGTAGGTTGATCAAGAGCCAAGACTGCATCAGGGGACCCCTTACTGCCAGTCTGCCAGAGAGGACAAGAGTCCTGGAGGCAGAACTGCCATCAACAGAGGAGGCATAAGCAGGCAGCCTCGAGCAGGCCATGGGGGAGGTAGTATACTTCTGAGATTAAATCCTATGTGCCTTAATAGAGACAACTTCTCTCTACAGTATCTTTCAGCATTCTGTTAATTAAAAAAAAAAAAAAGACTAGGATAAATTTACAAAAATAAATAAATTAAAGAGAAAGTAACTTCTGCCAAAAAATGAACTTTCATGTTCAACTTCTGCTTGAAACTGACTTCCCAGGAGCCAACTTTCTCAGGGAATAGCCTGTTATCAGATAAAGGAAGGACTGAACAAGAAAAATAATTCCTTTATTATGAAAGTCATCCCCCTTTATCAGGGCCTTCTCCCCCAGCTTTTAATGCTCACTGCATTTCTTCTGATCTCTTAGCATCTTTGTATTTTCCCGCCTGTCTGTCAACCTCCTCTGAGGGTATTTTCCTTCTTGAAGCTAAACTTTGCAACACAACTAAAAGAAAGCAAACAGAAATTTCTTCAATCACTCTCGTTGCTTAAAAATTCATAATCATTCCTATAGCCAAAGGCAGAAAAGCTAATTATTTACTGTCCCAACCAGTTTTAGCACCTCCCGGGAAAATGTGCTATTGAGGCAGCTGCACTGAAGCATCCGCAGCAGGCAGCTCTCATCGCTGGGACCCAAGTGTGCCAGCATCACCGGTGGGACTTCTTCAGCTTTGAACAGATCTGCTGCAGCAGGGTAGCTATAAGGCAGAGGAGCTCAGCCACCGGGGAGCGGGAAGACAGCAGCGTCTTGCTTCTCTCCCTAGTGAACCTTCTGGCCATCTTCATATTGGCATTTACAGAAAAGTGAGCTATTTAGGGAAAGATTGTCATTTTTCTTTTTCCTAAGTGCAGCCCATTTAAGCTTGGTACATAGGGTGTAATGGAAAAGGAACATCAGTAGAATTTTGGCTGATGCAGGCAAATACCTGTCCAAAAATTATCTGCTGAGTGGTGGCTCTGCCTTTCTGTTTATGTGTTTGTTTGCCTTTTATGGAAAGATGCCCAGGTCTGGTTACTGCTGTGAGAGATTTGGAGGATTAGGACTTGCTCTCCACTCCACATTAGGTTGCTGCCAGATTCCACTGGAAAATCTTCTATACAGGCATCCTCTTCCCCATCCTCTTGAGGCAACTCGTATCTTCCTTCTTATGTATCTTCCAAGAGCCTTTCCCAATCTGCCTCCTGGAGTTATGATCCAACATTTGTGACTTCTTTGTAACGTGTTCTGAACCAGAAAGACCTTTCCCTCAAAACCTCAAATTCTTTGAACTCCCCCATCCAAATTCACAACAGACTCTTCTTTCCTGTCCTTCTCTTGCTTTTCGTTGTCAGCTGGAGTAGACTTGCTGCATTTTTCAGTAAATACTGAGAAAGATAAACCTGAATACACAGCCTTTACTGAGGTCTCACCATGGGCTACCTCAGGCACTGTCTGCTGTTCTGCACCGGAACAAGAAGAGTAGTCAGAGAGCTACAACATGTAGTAATTTACCTGGTCTCTGACAAGCTTTAATTACCATAGCTGATTAAAAGAACCTGGAAAGGCTAAGTGTGAATGATGGGGATCTAGCAGAGGTGGATGGTCAGGGATGATAGATCAGGCATGACATGATGATAGTACAGAGAGGATAACATGGCTGTCAGCACTGGAGCTGCATGTGTCAGAACTAAGAGAAGCAGCAGATCTGAGACAGCAGTGATATGGGAAGGGCCCTGCAAGGCAGGGAATGGATATGAGGGAACTAGCTGGGAAATGGAGAAGAGGGCATTGGGATGGCAAACATATCAATGATTGGCAGGTGCAAAAAGGTTATACTCATGTTCTATGTTACAAGTGTGTTTACATCCTACCTTTCCTTTGTGCAGTGAATGTTGTGGAAAGGATTGTACTATTTTTAACCCTTGGAACTGAATTAGGCTGTTGTGATATGCACCATAAATCCATGGTAGCCATGTATCCAAGATAGTCTAACTTCTGCCAAGGACACCCCACAGAGGTGTTTGTGGATTCAAGCAAAAGGCAGAGTCTCCATTATGGTATTTAGTCCAGACTTCAGTACATCCAAAGGGCTGCTCAGAACTTTCATTGCATTTGCCCCACCTTGGCCTTTCCCACTTTGGCTGTGCCCCAGCTCCTAGCTGTCCCAGCTCCTCCCTCAGTCGGGCTTTGGCTTCCTTTCCCAGCCCCATCTCAACCCTTGCTCTCCCTGCCCTGAGCACAGCAGCCACTCTGTCAAGGCCAAGGCTCCTACCTGCTTGGAGGGGCAGTGCCATCTCCTCCCAGCACCCAGCTGGGGTACCTGGCTTGCACAGCTGGGGCTGAAGCCAGCACCGTTCACCAGCTGGAAGGAAAACCTCTGGGGGGTTACATCTGCTACTGTTTCTGGCAGAATAATTATACTGACACATGCACGGGAAGTTTCTACCTTTTCATGTGTTTTCAGTGAGAGAATTCAGCAGTGTTTTCCAGGGTTACCATGAGCTAATAGACTACAGACATGGAGCAATGACAGCATTTTTCCCTTGTGAAGGCACAGGACTAGTGACTTTCCCCTTCGAGGAAAGCCCTATTCCCTTCTTCCCATGCTTTCACTCTCCCACCCACCCAGCACAACTCGATGTTGCATTGATTGAGTAAATTGTGCAGAAGGATGCGAACATCTGGGTGCTGGCAGAGTGTCTCCCAGATGGCCAACACTCTTGCTTCCTTCTTTTTCAAGATGAAAGGGTCCATTTTAAAGCCAGTTAAAAGAATATTAGAGAATTGATCTGAACACAACAAAGTGAATAGGCCAAGAGTTAACATTTTCATCCTCTACTGCCCTCTGTTGAGAATGGATCCATCTGCAGAAAAAAAATCTAAACTGCAGTTATTAACAACAAAGTTCAACATAGAGTTTTATCCCCACAAAAAAATCACAACTTTTTAAAGCCCGTATGTTCAGTTTCAAACAAAACTTATAATTTTGCTTTTTGACACATTTGTTAATGCACTATTTGCAGGTTCCATACATTAAGGCAAAAATTGTAATGAATTAACCATTCAAACCCCATGGATTAACCATTCAATCCCCAGTATGTGCTTATGGAGAACCTGTTATATTAATAACCCAACTAATAACCAACCTGTTACGATAACCCAAAAAAATCCATCTGGGACATGATGATGCCAGGTGGAAGCTGCTTTGAGGGTTCCATATACAATGTGTTGCACATATATTATGGCAAAGACCCTTTGCTTTCACCCTGACTTAATCAGCTCAAATGTCAGTGGATGAAAGAGCAATTAGTTATACTAGTCATGCTTGGAAACTAGAATGACAATGCATTCAGCTAACCAAAAAAAGAACTCAGAAGAAAATCTGCCTCTTGACTTTAAAAATACTCTATGGCAATGTGATTCCTCAGCAATATCACTCCTTTTTTGGAAGTATTTGTGGAAAAATGTAGAGGAAAAATGAGAGAATGAGTTATAGTGATGCTAGCAAAAAGACGATAGAAAAGGTTATCATATCCTGTATTTTTCTACCATTTTATCATCTGAAGAGAACTCCAGAGGCTTATAAGTAATTGTTTACAAATTGATTATTGGCAAAATAATTACGTGGAGGTAATTATCTCCAAAAATCACAATGGACAAGCAAAGATTAAATTTGGTTTTGTTTTACATAAAGGGAAATTTGAAGGGAAAAAATCAAGTCTAAAGTGTTTAGGTCTAAAGCCTAGAACTAGAATCCTCCATCTCCTCTTGTCCTTTCAAACAAAAAATTTTAATATTCACAGGTGTGTAGCACTTTCAGCTATATAAAGGATGGCAGTGGATTCATATTGGTAAACCACATGACCTAACTTTTTTTGAGGTGAAAGTGTCCCACAGTGACATCTTCTTCATTGTGGAATTTAAGAGTGAAAATTTATGTGTTCTGGATAAAGCTGTGATGATTTGAAGATGAATTTGCAAGAAAATGCCACCTATTTTGGATGCTGATTCCGGATAAGAGTGCAGAAGGTTAACTTCTGTTGCCTTTCCTCATTTTCCCACTATTTTGATAGGTGCCCACTGATGTTTCTAGGTTCTCTTCTGCCAATGACAACTAAACTCTGACAGGCTTCCCCCAGCCCAATTTATTTTTTCCTCCCTTGTATACAAAATGGTGTGATTTTTACAGAAGTTGTAAAGAAGTTTTCTTGACTATCTTCTGCATCCCAGATCCATAAAAAAACAGGCTTACATTCCAGAAACATTTTTCCTTCAGTAAAAATCTGAGCTCCCTGAACGGGGAGCTGGGATCTTAAAAAACAAAGCCCTCTACTCCTAGAGCTCTTATGGCATTTCATAAAAGCAATAATCCATCTTTTGCCAAGCAAGGATTCTCTCCCACAGACCATCTATGTGGTTTCCATCTGCACATTAATTGGAAACTGCTTGGGGTGAAAAAGTATTTATATGTTTCAAATTGAAGCTGTTCCCATGCTCTGGCAAGGTGCAGGGAGCTCTCTTCCCACAGTCCATCCCTCCAAGGAGAAACCACAAGCTGACTGCAGACCTTGAGAGCTGCAACTCTGGGGCATTTGGGTGGTACCAACTGGGCTGAGGTGGAGCCATGTGCCACTGCTCTCTACAAGGAGCAGTGTGCCTGCTTTCTTTTGGGCAAAGGGCTCTCTGCTGGGTACACACCTGCCTGCAAGTCTTCAGCAGAGTCTCCTTCTCTCTGCCAGCTGTGGTTGAAGGAATACGTATTTTGTATTGTTCCTGCCAGGTAAACATCTTTAATGCCCTCAAAATTGATGCTGATGGCTTCCTTCAGGTATGTAAGTTGTGAAACACCTGGGAGAATCCTAGAAACACAGATGAGCCCCCCCAGCACAAAAAATAAGCTGAAAAGCATCAGAGGCTGAGCAGACAGAGCACTTCTGTCTTACTCAGACCCTCTGTGGAAACAGGGGACTTGCCCATACAGAAAATTATAAGGACCCTGAGACCCAAAATGGTAACTGGTAGATAGGCTTTGCATTGCTCTTACCAGGAATAGTCCAGCAGTGGATTACACTCGACCAATTTATCAAAACCACTTTCTCCATGTGCGAGGGCTAACAGCTTGGGCAACATTCCTCCTCAAGGAGCACTCATAGAGCAGATCTAAGGAAGATTTTACTCAAAAACTGCTCCGGCATCTCCTCACTAAGGAAATTATAGGCACAAGCAACCAGAGAAGGGGCCTGGATAGACTGTACCCTAACTGGAGAACTGTTTTGCAGACTTGCTCTCTGTGCTGATCTTCCTTGCAAACTCATCTTGGGATCTCTTAAGAAAAAAACCCCGGTGTTTATAAAACATCAGAGCAAGTTTATCCATGACATGAGAAACATTCCATGGCTATTATTTTAGGAATGGATCCAGATGGTGATCTACTGCAGCTTAGTAACCAGAAATATTTTTATGCTGCTCTGAGATAAAATTTTTCTCAGGTCTGAAATCAGAGGAATTGACTGACAGTCTCTATACAGCAAATAAATAATGTGAAGACCCAAATGGAGTATTTATTTTTATGATTAAACTAGTTAGCAGGTTAATTTTAATATAATGTAAATGCAGGTTTTATGGAAGGGATAGTACATAGCTAAACGCTATCTAGCAGTTTTCAATTCCTACAGGGAATTCACTGCAATGTACTTAAAGCCCCATCCTATGCTTCAGCAGGGCCAAAAGCCTGTTAGTGCTTTGAAATGATGAAAGCAAATGAAATTGAATAGCAAACAAAAAAAAAGTTCAGACTTGATCAGTGATGATGAGAGAATTCCAACTGGGTCCGCTTGGGAGCAATGATCAAGAATTAAAGTCTTGATTTTTTTTAAGCTAACAAATGAAGCTTCTTTATTCTACTTAAATAGGATAAGAAAAGCCCTATTAAAGGGAGCTAACAGTTGTACTAATCTGCAAGCCGCATCTCTATTGGCCCCAGTACGGAAAAAAAAAAAGGAAATACTTCTAAAAATGTTTAACAAAACCCATAGAAAATGAGAAGAGCAAGAGATAACTCAAAGATGTGCAACTTTGTCTCTGCAGAAGAAGAAAAGTCTGTTTTCATACCTGAGTGAAGAGGCAGGAGCATGGGGTGCAGCTCTCATCCCTCGCACTCCAGCCTCCAGAGTTTACAGTCTGCAGGCTGACTGCAGAGGGGCTCTTGCCAGGTGTATGAAGGTGGCCTGGGGCTTGGGGTTTTGCCCTTTCTTTTTCTTTTTCTTTCTTTTTTTTTTTTTGTTTTGGCTGAGGACTTGATCCCCCCAAGAACCTGCCTTACCAGGATTACTTGCATTTCTGGCATGAATGATCTCAGCAGGTGGCTCTGTGAGGGCAGCGTGCCCATTCCTGGGCAAGCCGAAATATTGGCCTTCTCTGCTGTCACATTGGCAGCCTTTAATGTGTGCTCATCTCCATATAAGTATTGCTCAGGCTCCAAATTTGGCCAGTTGTGAGATTACCGTGCCATCTGTAATCCGTATGCTCTCCTGAACCTCTGGCTGGCTCGCTGGCTGAGGGGATCTTTCAGCACTCCTGCTGTATCTCTTCCATGTCCATGTGCTCTTGGTGGCACCATTCAGCGTCACCGGCTTGACTCTAGTTGACAGGGAGAGCAATAGCTGTGAAGATGTGTCAACATCCCTGGCTGCCAACATGTGGAGGGAACCCGAATGCATGCCCAGGACTCCTCAGGAATTAAGATGTGGCTTCTAAATCTTGCGGCTGTCTCTGCACAGCCCTGGTGCCCTGTGCTGGTTGGATTAGTGACGGAGCAATGCTGTAAGGACACTTTCACAGGGCTGGTGGACTAATCCCTCAGCAGGGGAGGAGAGAGAGGAATAGCACGAGTGAGATAAGAGAGAAGATCCCTTGGCATATGTGTAGCAATAAGTTAGGAAGGAACCATTGATATGAGAATTGAGGACAACATGCCCTCAGTAGTCTAAGACATAGAAAAGACGGGGGCCGGCATGGGGTGTACAGGGACGAAGGATAAAACTCGGCCCCATTGTAGAAATACATAAAACAATAGCTGAACCAGAGTCTTAGTTCAGTCTTTTTTTCATAGGGACCAAGCCCACCTGTGAATTGATAACCAAAATACAATTTCGTCCTCATCTCAAGTCAATGTTTAAATGCAAGCGATGAGGAAGAACTCTCAGTAGGACCCTGAGCTCATTAAGCCTCAAAAAGAGAGGGCTCGAGGGGAATCTTACCAATCTGTAGAAATACTGAGTGAGGGAGAATAAAGAACAAAATACCCGAAATACAAGAGGTATTGAAATACGGTAAATCCAATTTATACTTTAA
Source organism: Ifrita kowaldi (assembly GCA_013398055.1). Classification (NCBI taxonomy): domain Eukaryota; kingdom Metazoa; phylum Chordata; class Aves; order Passeriformes; family Cinclosomatidae; genus Ifrita; species Ifrita kowaldi. The sequence continues at coordinate 158,830 of VZRS01009214.1, forward strand.
ATAAAACGTATCTACTATGAAAGCGGTCAACCACAGGAACAGGTTGCTCAGAGAGGTTGTGGAGTCACCATCTCTGGAGGTACTCCAAACCCAACTCAACGCAGTTTTGTGCAAACTGCTCCAGCTGACCCTGCTTTGAGCAGAGGGGTTGGACTAGATGGGCTCCCGAGAACCCTTCCAGCCTTTTTTTTCCGTTTCACCCAGTCTCATCATGGATTCAAATTGCACCCTCTTGATGAGATCAGTATAGTTCTTAAACTTCTACTCGGCAAACACACATGAGATATCCCATGGAGATGTATGTTTTTACATAAAGTTCACAAATCCTCCATGTCTTACACTTTTAGGTAAACATTTGCCCCTAAATAAGCAAGCTACAAAGTGCTTCCTGACTTGCTGTTAATGACCACAACAAACAAAGCAGTGACGAATTCAAGGCCAAAATGGGGGTCTTTCAATGACCCTCAGAATTTCCAACTGCTGCACACAAACCCCGTTACTACAGAATTGTGACACAGAATAACAAAGTAATTTATCCAGGCTAAAATGGGTCAGAGTTTTGACAGTGATTTCAGTGAAAGCCTGGTGAGGTCCTTTGGGTTTGGCTATATTTTTCAAAGAACCTAACCTGACTCCTAATACAAGGAAGTGTGCCCAAGTTACATGGCTCTATATTTTAAATAGAACTTCCTTTTAATAACCTGGGTTTAATGCATTTTACAATGTATTTATTATCTCACACTGTGATATTTTGTAACTTAGATTTTCAGCTAACGAGCAGCTCATCTAATGAAAATAATGATTTTTTCATGCTGTACTACATGGAAACTTAAAGTATTTCAATTAAACAAACCACCTCATTAGTGTGCCTTGATAACATAGTTGAGTTTTCTTTGATATGGTCAGAAATATCTAGCATGCTTTTGGGATGCAATCAAACTCTCCAATAAACTTGTTGCTAAAGACAGCTGACTAGCACCATGTATTTCTTGAGCAGTCAAATGACCTAGTTTAGAAGTGTTTGAAGCCATTTTATACTCTGGAAGGAGAACAAATTAACCTTGTTTAACAAGTAGTTTTCAATTTGTGTTCCAGCACTCTTCCGCACTCTACCATCTCCAGAGCAGCGGCATGGCCTTATTTCATCCTTCCTGTTACATATCCTATATACTTAATGCTACAGCTGTGGGAAGCACCTCTCATCTGCTGCATGGACCCTTGGAGTGGGTAGTGTCATTGCACTCAAAATATATTTGAAGCCACAAGGCTTGCTATCTGAGGTCTGCTTCAGTTTTTTGTACTCAATGAAGAACTAAAAGAAAATCAGGGCCATTGTTGCCTTTCACTTTGATTTATTTGGCCTGTTCCTTTGAAAGGCTTGTTGAAATGAATATTGCAAAGATAGCAGAGCACTCTGCAGCAAAAACCCAGCTTTTGGTTGAGACAAGACCAAAATGAGCTACATCTTTACTGCAGAATTTTTCTGTGGCTGCAGCTAATTCTCATTGGGATGTGGGGTCAGACCTGTGGCTATTATAAATCAACATATCTCTGTTCAGGGAGCTGGTTTTTATCAGATGAAGATCTGGATTCACATTTCCATAGCTTCTCTGAGAATGAGCATTTCTGGGTAATATTCTTTCTATAAGGCTAGTGTACGTTAAAGTTACAGTGAGTTGCTGACTTTCTTAAATGTGGTTCAGATTTGGATCTCATTATAGCAAAATGATTTGCAGAAAATATCTCTGATTGTTGAAAGTAATTAACTACTCTCTCATCAGCTGCAGTGGACCATACTTTCAACACTAGGTAGCTTTACCATCTCTAAGTATTCACTATACAGCAAAAGCAGATGAAAGGCATTTAGTCCATGTGCCAGCCCACCTGTACTAACCTTTCCTGTCACTCTACTCCTTTGTCAATTCTTTCAAATAGGACTTTAGTGTAGCTTCTTATCACTGCAAAAACCACATTAAGCAACAAACAAACAAGCTTTTCACACACAAAACTTAACTGGTGGGCTGTTATGTTTGGGAAGCTACATGGTATCTCCCCACCTGCATTCTTTCTCCCTCAGAAGCAAAACTAAAGTGGACCTTGTTAGTTTTCTATTCAAGTTAATTTTGAAGCCTTCTGTTCTCAGCAGATTAGGTCTTCATCCTGCTACACCCAAAATGCAAGCTCTCATCCACCTTTGCCTGCCTGTTACAAACCCTAAATTCTAAGCTTAATGTAAGTTGGCAGTGTCCCTTTAATCAAAATTTAATGCTTGTCTTCAATCTCCTCAAAGCACTTAAAATCTAGCAGCTTTAGAAGGGAGAGAATCATTAGTGCTGCTGTTCTCTCCTTCCCAGCAAGCAGGAAGTTTGACTATGGGGTGTTACACAAATGGGGGTGTTGTGTTGCTCTCCACAGAGCCCTATTTGGGATCAGTCAGTCAGACTTCTGCTCTTTTTGCTGCTCGCAGGAAGGAGGGTGCAGAGCAATCAGAAAATTTGCCCAACAATAAGATGAAGCCAACACTTCCCTTCAGAAGTTTGGAGCAAGCCCTTCTTTGCACCTGCCATTCCTGTGCAGACAGGTACTAAAATTCACATCTGACTATGTCAGAAATACTGCATTCAGCTGTCTCAGCTTCTGTCACAGGCATATCAGCTGAGAGAGGAATCAGCCAGTTAGTCTGGGATGTTCATAGGAGATTGGTTCCCGTTCAGTCATTCTGGTTCCTGGACCTGTGAGAAGCCAGGCTTGCAGTTTGGCAGCTGAGTGCTTGGAAAACTGGCTGTGAGCCCCTCTGAAAGGCTGGCCTTGAATCTGCAAATATGCAACTCGCAAACCCCCGTAAGGAGCAGCCAGCTTGATGCCAAGCATAAGCCAAGCTCATCACAGCTTCATGAAAAAATAACACCTTCTGGGTTTCTTGCCATGCACAGCAAAGTACAGTATTGCAAAAATATTTTGTAGGCAGCTTTCTGTACAGTAACCTGGTGCTCTGCAGGCATGGCTACCTAACATTGATCCAGGCATTTCTTTCAGCAGTGTCACATTTTCTGTTTCTATCAGTGTGATGCTTTTGGGTTTAGTATGCTCTGTTGTTTGCTTCTCAAACCATTTAATTTTTCTTCCAATTTCCCTTCAAACAAGATGAATCTGCATTATTTCTTTGTTACAAAACTTCACAAATACAGATGTATATGGGTACCTCGAGGCCTTAATTGTTTCTAGTTGAACACCAATAATAATGTATCTGGACAGATAGATATTTTAATGTGTCTCTAATTATTAATGTACAGTTTAGGTTGTACCTAGCAAGGAATATCCAAAGCCTCATGTGCACGTATTTGCTTGCTCGCTTTCTCTCTGCTTCTCTCCCTTTTGCATGTAAACTGTGTAGTAATGTGCTGGGCTTTTACCTTTGGAGAATTTGGTTCAATCTGACTTACACTGTAAGCAAAACTGAGTTGCAGAAGATCATTCTAATTATTGGAAGTATTTGCCTAATCTTTAGCCTGGTCATTACCATTTACAGTATGTTACAACTTTAGCTTTTAAAATGTGTTCACAGCTGGGCAGTACCTTGATAGTTCCTGCAGTGAAATCTGGTGTGTGGGGAGTGTATGCTGCACACAATAAATACAGTGTGACAGTCTGAAGGGCAGGAAGCTTGGTCCAGTGAATGTGCAGTAGATCATCGTTTGAAGGTGAATAATTTTACATGTAGAACACACATCCAAAGGGATTCTTACCTTCATGTCTTCTTGAGCAATGAAGGCATTTATGGAGAAATAGGGTAAGGAGACATGTGGAGAAGACAGGAGGCAGTTCGTTCATAGACTTAGAATTAAGACACGGATACACTTAACTGAAGAGGGAAGGAGCGATGCTTTCTTCTCTCTTTATATGATGAAAATAAAAAGTGATCAGGATAGATTTTTGTTATCCTCTGGGCATTAAAAGCTTAAATGCAAAATGCATGACTTATTATATCTAGCCAAATCTTAGGGGTAAATAGGCAGTATGGGGAATTAGTTGTTGTTAATTGGACTTCTGAGCTGAATTCCCAGGGTGCTGCACTGCAAGCACATCCCTTTTGTTTTAATATTGAAACAGGGAGAAGCCAGTTCTATGATGGATTCATTCCACTATAGAACAGCAGAGCACGCTAAATCATCTTCATCGAAATAAGTTGCATTTGTTGAAAGTAATATTTTAGGGTTAATTTCCACATGTACTGTAAAAGATATTTGTTTCTCCATTGAGCATTTTGAAACATTAAAGTAAATCTTCAAGTAGCATAAATTGCCTAATTGTTCTCTAATATCTGAAGATATGATTGCTGTTCCTTAATGTATTTAGATCACATTTTCTATGTAGTTTGGGGCAGTCAGTTCTGCTGCTGGTGAATTGAACTGTTCAGAATTCCATGGCAGTGAGTGTGCTTTCAGTGATACTAATAAAATGTGCAGTCTCAAAAACCGTATTTCGCGTTGTTTTATCGACACTATAAACAGTGTTCCTTCTTTAGAATAATCACAAAAAAACCCCCAAAACCCAAAGATCCCTCACAGATTCAGGAGACCCAGTAAAAACAGTCTTTGCATCTGGCTTTTGTTCTAGGAGCCAGTCCAGTCTCATATGTTGAAAAAATTGATAAAGTACAAATCCCCAGAGCCAAGCGGAGGCCACAGGTCACACACCTCCTTTAGCAGCCTGTAGTAGTTGATCCTCCTTGCACAGCTAATTGCCACTGGTATAATCCAAAAGGTAACTGAGAAAAACAGTCTTCTCTCGAACGTTCAACTTGGTAAAACATCACAAAGAAATGTCCCTAGTGCTCCTGAAGTGCTCAGAAAAAAACTAGGGAGAGGTTTATATGAATTATAAACCCCTTAGAGAAGTTAAGCAGCAAAACTTTCCTGTACTGTTAATGTATCTTTAAATCATTAAGACAAATATAATTTTTTTTAAAGGTAATTAATGCATGATTGACCTTTATTCTTTATCTCTCCCCTCATCCCTATATGGTCAACATTTGCCGTGGTAGGTGGCCCTTTCTATGTTAAAGAACAAAGCAACATCAAAATATCCAAAATTCCAGGTCCCTTTGACACTTAACCTCTCAGTTAGTAGTTTGGTCTGAGTCAATTCAAAGGAGTTTTATTGTTTATTGAACTTGAAATAGAATCTAGCCTATACCTTTCTCACCTGTTCACAGGATCCATGTCAACTTACGGCAGATGGTTTTGAATAATTTCTTGTGGAAAGGGGCAGCTACTCCTAGTATTTGGTGTTCGCTACTCTCCCAAAACTTGTGCAGATAAAGAATTGTAATTTAATTATCTTTGTAGAGTCCCTGAGATTTTATTAAATAGTAACATCAATTACGTTTATTTTAAAACTGGGAAAGTTGGACTTAAACCAGTTAGACTAGTATTTAGGGAACTAGATTGTTAAGGTGTTTGGGAGGTAACACGGAGTTACCTGCAGACATTACATTAAAGATACCCAAAATCATGGTCACCACCACCAGTGTGCACACAGCTGATTACACTGCCCTTAATTAAGTGATTGACCCAAGTCTGCCACAGGAAACTGTGTCAGTGACGGTGCTTTGCCCCTTTGATCCTGGGCAGAGGGCACATCTTCCCTGTAAGTCAGGGAGAATTTGGCCATGCTCTTTGCCTTGGGAGGCTGCTGTTGGGGGAGGGAGCAGCGTGAAGTGATGATCCCAAGCAGCTCTGGAGACATTTCCAGTGAGAGTCTTCCTGGAGATGCAAGATGCCTACAGCATTGAACACATTGCTGGGGAAGGATTGCCTCCATGCCCTTGATGCCTGGATGGTCAGAAGGCTTAGACATAAGAAGCAGGGATGGTTTAGCTTCATTTGGCACCAAGGGTGAAATGCAGCTCTCACAGCCTGGAAGAGCTGTGCAGAGCCCCTTTATTTTTCCATTGCTCTGTGTGGAAGATGCACAGCCCGGCTTATCATGGCTGCTCCAGGAGAACCGACACTGGGGATGTCGTAGGCCAGGGACCCTGACTTCAGCTCGGGGGCTGATGAAAAGCAAACGTGAGCTGTCACCATGCAGAATTCACATCTCAGCTGTACATGCTGCACATGGGCTCAGTATCCTGCTCCGTCTTAAACACTTTCCACAGGGGAGGGGGAGTGCACACAAAGCCTGTTTAATTAGGCATTGTGTAGGAAGGATGAACTCTATCCCAAGTGAGATGGAGGATTGCATGTCTCTTCCAGATGGTGAAAGCATTTTTTTTTTTTTAAGGCAGGATAAAATAAGCAGGTGTGAGTATGGGGCCTACCTGTATTGGTTTTAATCAGCAACTTTAAGCAAACTCAGTGTTCTCATCAGAAAAGGGGAAAAATAAACAGCTGAGCACTGTGATTCATTTACACTTCAAATATACTTTGAGTTGGTTATTCCTCAATTAATCAAATAGCTGGTGTATCCCTAAAGTAGTATAAAGTGACACGCTGTGTGAAATCAATTTTCCCTTCCAAAATCATTAAATTCAGTAGCCTGTGACTACATCCCTGCTAATTCTAGTACCGGTCCTTTCATCCTCCATTAACTTTGGCACGCCTAACAGGCTGTCAAAAATAATTTCCCAGAACGTAAATAATTCAGAAATTAAAAATTAATAAATAATAACAGAGAGCTACTGGGAGATAGACTGGGTCAATTAGTCAGCTCTGCATTCTGTTTCTTCGCAGCAGGGGGGCAGCCACATTCGTTACTAGAATCTTTCCTCCGATTCCTAGGTCTGATTTACGGCTCTTCATTACTGGATCCAGTCAGACACAATTACCTCCATCACTATCTCAGTTCCTAACTTCAAAGAAACACACATTTTCTTGTCTGCTTTTTTTCTCCTTGCAGCAGCCTCAGCTTGACGTCCCTGGAATTTCTTCCACGCGGACTAATTAATAAGACTTTGACTTATCATATTCACTTCTCTTCTTTGATGTCCTACCTTAGTCAATCATCCTATTTAATTAGAATTTCAATGATAACTTTACTTATCTCGTGGCTAGATGTAAATTAAAATAACGGGATTTTAATTCTCTTTCTTACAGGGTTATGACATTTTTGACAGAAAAAGTTTCAACCCAAATACGATATTATGTACTTCCTATGCTAGGAGTGCATTCCACTAAATTGTTTTTCCCTTTGCTACAAAATAATTTTGCTTGTTTAACAAGCTCCACTGAAATGGAAATGAACTACAGCTTCTCATAACGTAATTTGCACAGGTCTGTGTTGTGGAAGGTTATGTTGATAGAAATTAGTATAATCAGATTGTGACACATGCCACATAGTTAACAAGGAAAGGGAATGAGATTTTTAAGAAAAAAATCAGCTCTGGAGAGACAGTGGACCCTAGGACCTCTTCTTTCTCCCCTTTTCAACAGCCGCTAGTACTTTTCCAAGGTTTCTTGTTTCCTTTCCACATTTATGGACCTAAGCCTGCTGGTTGTATCCAAGCAGCACCTGAGGTCGGATTCTGATTTCAATGAGACATTTCTAAAACACATATCCATACGCTGTTCACAGAAACGGTATCGTGCCTGCGACTTAACAGGAGCAGTACACCCCTCAGCCACCACATCTTTTCCTTTCTGCAGTACCCAGTATGTGCTTGCCCACAGGCTTGCTTTCCTTCCCATGCCTCTTAGAATTTGCCAGTCTAGACTAGTATAACAGCAGGTGAGTACAAGTGAAAACATCTCTTATTTTTTAATTGAAGATTATGGTGGGGAAAAGCCCTAGAAGGATCCATGAAGAGAAGTTAATGGGACAGTTGAATCCTCCTGGGGCCTGGTAGATTCCTGGATGTGGTACAGAAGTGTGAGGAATGTATAAGGGGATCCAGCCAGGCTTATCAAGCCTTATGCCTTTGGGAACTCTTGCTCTCACTCTGTTGGAACTTTCTGTGTGACCAAGCAAATGGTCGTGTACACAGGTTGGGGCTTTCAGTAAAAAGAGAGAGAAAGAGAGGACTACTTGGAAAAGAAAGAAAGGATGGTCAGCATACCAAGAACTGGTCTTAAACTGTGCACAAAGTGTTCTTCTGGTGCAATAAACAGAATATGGTGACAACCTGCTGGCTGGTGCAAGATACATTCCATTACTAAACTGCCATCAGAGATGATTATCTTTCTAATCGGATCTGGTGTGTGGGAACCCAAAGTGCAGAGACTATTTCTCTGCCTGTTTTGAAGGGTTCTACCCCCCTGAACAACACTAGTTTTGACCTTCGTCCATGGAGAAAATTACCTACACTCTGGGAAGAATTAGAATCAACACTGGTATAAACTAGATGATAGGGTAATTTGTAAGACTGTCACAGGGTGAAAAATTTAGAGCTTTTGGGTTTGTTAATGTAGCAAATAGATAAAAGCTAAAAACTTCAAAATGGAGGATTGTTGTTGTTCTCTAGGCCTTCTTCTACTACTCCATGTTCTGCAGTAAAAGTAATTTAGGGTGATTGGATAAAAAATTCCGCAGTTCCTGTACACACAAGAGGGTGATTTATTGAACATTGGTAGAAAAGTAAAAATATCTTTCATTTTAAGCTTTCATTGGGTGATTTACCTTTAAAAGGGCTGTGTAATCTTGATAATTGGGGCTTTCTTCTGCATTCTTTAGTGGGTGCTGTGTCTAGCACTCTGTTCCTCTGATAAGACTTAATAAAACAACTATCTAGAAGCAAAGAATCTGAAGACTCCTCTCATCTTTTCGACTTTCTGGCCAGGACTCTATAAACCTCCCTCATAACGGGAGATTCCATAAATAACGGTAAAGTGATATGGTGGAAAAGAGGTTTATACAGTTTTGTACCGCCAATAAGAAAGTACACCCTGGAAGCCAGCCTCCAGTTTTCTCTAGGAAAAAGGCCCACAGCCTCAGGTACTATGCTTCCACTGACATCCTAGAAGGGAGAAATTTAAAGAATGCCACTGTTACTTTTCCACATTGTTGTGATGTGCATTTGATAACCCATCCCCTTCATTGAATTCAAGGAAAGAAGAAAATGCAGAAAGAGTTAAAGAGGCAAGTTGGATGTGGAAAATGACTGCTCCCAAAAGAGACGTATTTTAGTCCTGTGAAGAGGTAGGAGTAGCAGAGAACATGAATCACTTGACTAATCTGTACAAAATGGGCTTAGTGAGCTCCTACTTCAAATCTTATCCCCACATTAGATAGCATTAAACCAGTTGTCATTAAGCTAACATTTCTAGATGCTCTGGTGAGCCGTTTGCCTGATAGCCCTGTTCCTCTTAAAAAATGAACAGAAAATGCTTAAAAACTAGGCCAGTGCACCGGCAGAAGAGAATGGCTGGAATTTAATTGACAGGTTCTAAAACTTACACCAGTTGAGTTTAGAGCCTAAATGGGGTAAGTTCAAAAATGTATCAATACTATTGTTCAAAAATAAAATAGTTACCTGTTGCACTGACAACATCTACAGTATTCTATCATAATTTAATAGTGTTGTTCTTTAACAATTGGATTCTGTTACACTTTTATATTTAGGCATGATTATTTAATCTAATTTAATTGGCTTTCTTATTCCCCTCAGGGTTCTGGGCCTAGAAAGTTCATGTTAAATACTCTAATTGCTCTGAAATTTACTTGTCTTCTAAAATATGCTCCTATTTTAAATATACCCTAAAATCTAGTTCATACATATTTTCTCTTCTTTCATGAATTAAAAAAAAATCTGGTGTCCATAATTTGCACTTAAAAAGAGTCAATAATTAACCAAAATAATAATTATAGATTGAAAACAGGGAGGCTGCAGTACAACAAACTGTGAGTTACAAACCCATAAATAAGGCCAGGAGCACACATCAAAGCTTTCTGAGCACCTGCTACTCTCTAAAAGCAGAGCTGAAGCTGCTAACGATGGCAGCAGCAGCACCCTACGTGTTTACTGTGTGGGTCCCTGAGCATCATTGTGGAGCTGTGCTCAGGTCAGTGGATCAAAAGAGCATTTTGGGGCTTTGCACTTAAAAAGAGTCAATAATTAACCAAAATAATAATTATAGATTGAAAACAGGGAGGCTGCAGTACAACAAACTGTGAGTTACAAACCCATAAATAAGGCCAGGAGCACACATCAAAGCTTTCTGAGCACCTGCTACTCTCTAAAAGCAGAGCTGAAGCTGCTAACGATGGCAGCAGCAGCACCCTACGTGTTTACTGTGTGGGTCCCTGAGCATCATTGTGGAGCTGTGCTCAGGTCAGTGGATCAAAAGAGCATTTTGGGGCTCACAGACGGTGGGCCCAACCCTGTCCTCTTGCAGATGGTGGTTTCCCATTGACGCTACATGAAGGTTTTGACCATGTGGGTCAGCAGCAATTACGGCAGCAGCCACAAGGCATTCACACGTGCCGTGAGAAGGAGGGGATGGACTCGGTGTGGCAGTGGGAACACCACCACTGCCACCAGAGGCTGGGGAGCAAAACTGATGGAAACGCGTGCTTTAAAATCTCTTGGTCTTTCATGTGTCAGTGCTGGCTGGTGGGGTGGGATCCAGACCCATTAGGGAGGTCACAAATGGATAGCAGAGACCAGATGCTGATTTCAGAGCACAGAGGCAGCTCTGCTTGTCAACATGCTCCTCAGCTTGGCAGGCAACCGGGTATGTGGGATAGTAGCTGAAAGAAACATCTGGGAGAAGTGTAGCCCAGGGACTGTTCCTCCTTTCCTTCCTATCAACACAGTGCTAAATGAAAACATGAGGGGCTGCCAGGGGTACCTTTTGTGCATTTAGATTTTAATATGGCAGATCTGGCACCACTGGAATGCTGTTTCTGGCTACTGACAAGCCATCCTGTACTCCCTTAGCTCCTGCTATTTCCTTTCTTTTCTTTTCTTGGGGCTCTACCACAGGCTGTTAAATAAATTTCACAGAATATTCTGAGTTGAAGGGACCCACAAGGACCATTGAGTCCAACTCTTAAAGAGAATGGCCCGTGCAGGGACTGAACCCACTATCTTGGTGTTATTAGCACTGAGACAATCTCATACATCCGAAAATGTGACCCAGCTCAGGAAACCTGGATGATGCTGACGGATGAACATGGGGAGGATGTACTAAAGGAGAGCCCCGCTAGCTGTGTCCTGTTCTCCCTATGCTTTTCCTGGGTACTTGTGCCTTGGAAATGGGAGTTTGAGTCAGGTGGACCTGACCAGCAGAGAAAGGTTTACAACGTCATGCTCCTGCGTGAGCACCTGCCCTGGAGCACATGAAACAGTGAGTACACGTCTTGGGAAACAGGCACGGGGATTTTCCATCCAAGACTAGCAGTGCAGCTGCTGGCACAGCAAGGAGGCGTCAGGCAAATGTGGGTATTATGTTCCTCTCCACAGGGCCCAGTTTCGGGATCAGCCTGTCTGCCTGGTCCAGTGCCTGGGAAGGCCAGTGCTGGGCAGGAGCAAGGGCATCTCAAGGGGAATGGGGCACCGCAAGGACAGCCCTGCAGTGCTCCAGGCAAGGCTTTCAAGGGGCTCTGGGGGAACAGCCTTTTCTTTGTGGAAGTTTAGTGTAAGACACACAGTTTCCAGGTGTGTCACGTGCCAGTTTGCCGTGGAAAACCATGTATGGGTGACTTGTAATTCAGAGCTTCGGACAGCAGGATGGGGAATGGCTTCTGGGCTCACAGATACGTCATTACTATAACGATGCACAAACCCTTCTTTCTGAGGGCAGAGGCCGATAGTTTAGAAAAACGTTTTTTCGGTAAAACACACAATAAATAAAACCGGGCCCCCACCGTACCCATCGCTGCTGCTCCACGTCCCGCCGCCGAGCGGCGCCCCACCCGTACAGCATGGCGCCACCCTTGCACCGCTCTTCCGTACGGCATGGCGGCGCCCGGTCGGCAGTGCATCTAGGAGCCGGCATACAGCGCGCAGGCGCCGCTATTTCTTCCGGGCTCCAGCGCGCCCCTATTTTACCATTGACCCGCGCACTTCCGCTTCCTTTTCCGGGTCCGGCGGCGCCAGGTATGGCGGCTGGCGGCCGGGGGCTGTGGGCGGCCATCCGCCTCCATCCGCGGCCCGGCGGGCGGCAAGGGTGGCCCGAGGCCCGTGGGCTGTGGGGAGGGACCGGCGGCGCTGCTGCTGCCCGCGCTTGGGCTGGAGCGGGGGGCAGAGCTGCCCGGCAGAGAGACCGGGCCTCCCCAGGCCTCCGCGGTGGGGCTCCCGAGCAGGGCCCGCGTCTCCCGGGGCTGCAGATGACGCTTATGTTGTCTATAAAATACGTATCTGCAGAGCTTTAAGCAGCTTCTTAGTAGTGCATGACATAATTCAGGCAAGACCTGGATGTGTGAACAGCGTTCAAGTTAGTTCGGGTAAATCTTCATTGCAGATCGCATCGTGCCCGCTGTGACGCGCTTTGCTGTTCTCTAATATAGCTGTGTTGGCTGTCACTGGTCAGGAAAGGCTTTCATTTTACTGATATCGAATCGACAGCTGCTGATTCACATCTGGTGCAGTGGTTCAGTGCAGGTGGTCCTGTGACAACCCGAACTTCCGTGTGGCCACGGAGCTCTTAACTGGTGCCGCTTTGTTTTTGACATACTCAGGTGTGAAAAATGGTGCAGCGCCTGACGTACCGCCGTAGGTTGTCCTACAACACAGCTTCCAACAAGACCAGACTGTAAGTAACACAGTTTGTAAGAAAATTTGTGTTGTAAAAAAGGTGGTGTTTCGGTTCTGATTGATACGTTAACTGAGTATTTTTCTGCTGTACCTAGGTCCCGAACACCCGGGAACAGGATTGTTTACCTTTACACCAAGAAAGTGGGAAAGGCACCCAAGTCAGCATGTGGTATTTGCCCAGGAAGACTTCGTGGTGTAAGTATGATCATAAACACCTAAGGGTGTTTGTTTGGAGCAGAGTTTTTTTCAGTACAAAGAGCCTTTCCAAATAATACAATGTGCCTGTTTATTGACCAGTTCTCGTTGAAATAACTTTTTCCTTTAAGATATTCTTAATCAAATATTGTAAAGTTTACTGGTAAAACAAGCTTTGGAAACTCAAACGTTTTTTAATGCTCACAGTTTGCATTATTGCTAAATATGAACCCTCTTGTTTTAGAAAATCTAACTATAATTTTTAAAGCTAGACAAGGTGATTCGGTAGCAGATACAAAAACGTAAATTGGACCTATTAGACCTGCAGAAAAAAGGGTAAGCCAAATTAGAAAAGTTTCAGTTTTAGAGAAATGAATTAATGTTTTTAACAATTTTTCTTCAGAATGTTTTCTTGAAGTAACACCATTGCTTCTAACAGTTATGGGAATGCTTGCATAATGTTGATCTTAAAGCAGTTCCTATCTTTGAAAAAACAGTATTTTATAACCAATTTTTTTATGAACCTGTTGGTGAACCCCTGTGGTAGAAAGAAAAGATCAGCTTAGGAATGGTGAAGATGGCACATACAATGAGCTGTGGCCTCGGTCACTTTTTAGCATCTTGAATACTAAATTTCAGGTGTTGCTGCCTTTTTTTTTTTTTTTTCTTTAAATGGCAGATACACAAAACTGCTGTCTTATGACACACTTCTTTTGTTTTTTTGCTGTCTGTAGGTCCGTGCTGTGCGCCCCAAAGTTCTGATGAGGCTGTCAAAGACGAAGAAGCACGTTAGCAGAGCCTATGGTGGTTCCATGTGTGCCAAGTGTGTCCGTGACAGGTAATTTACAGAAACCCAGCTTTATTCCTGAGGTTGAGGTTGCTTCCTACAAGATTTTTGCATCTCTTCATTCACATAACATGGCCCCAAACTTTGAAGGCTCTTCTCTGACACTGGCATAGGGAAATGGAGAGTGAGTGTGGGGCACGTCAAGCAGTGATGTGTGCTGTTTTGTCCCGTGGATTTGAGGGAGTTTGTGCATGTGGAGCTCCTTCGTGGAGATTTCATGTTCTTTGGGATTTCTTACTGCACCAGTCTGCTCATGCTGGATTTTTATCTTTTGTATTGAGCCCCCATAGTAAAGATTTTCCTGTTCTGTTGTCCTGTTCTGCCTCCTGCAAGTTTAATTGAATTTTTCACTTCTTTGTAGTTTTCTGGGATTCAGAGATACTACTTGCTTGTGTGTCAAGCAGCTTTATGTGGTTAAGCTTTAAAATGGCCTTTGCTGGGCCTCACTGAATTCGGTTTTATTGTATAGCAACTGCATATCCTGTGCTTCCTTGGCAAGTTTGAGGAAGAACACGACCATGAGTGTGTCATCTCTGTGAATGGTAATCAAAGCAGATCTCTGGGATCAGTAGTCTAATGCCAGTTTTTTTCATCAGTACTGCCAGCATTTTTTTTCTTTTTGGCATGTCTGAGTTCTAAGATAAATTACATTAGGCACCACTGAAGATGAGCTGTTGCAGCTGCAGAGACATAGCATAACTTCTCTCTGTTGAAAGCCACTTTTTTCTGAGTGTTTTCCCAAACTCTTCATGAGATTGATAGGTAGATTTTAGTGCATGAGTATGTTTTATTCTTACTGTGCCTAAACCACAGAAATCACAGCCACCTCCTTCCCTGTAATGGTCAGGTTTTCTCCTGCACCTGCTTAAGCATCTTTGACAGGTTTTGTGTACTGCAGGAGTAGCTATACGTGCCAGATACATACAGAAAGCATTTTAATGTTTAAAGATAGAAGACTGTATGATACAGATGTGCTCTTAACTCAAAACCATCAAATAGGCTGTTCATACGTGAGTGTTGATACATAGATCTGTCCCATCCACCTGGTGGCTCTGCATGTCTTCCAGAAATAGTTGTATTTGGGCATGACTTGACCTGCTAGGCCTTTTCCCTGTTGATAGCCAAGGAGCTTTAATCCTGACAGGGAAAGTGTTCCCGTTTTTAATAACTGGATGCATGTAGAATTTCCTGTAGTTCTAAGGAAGAGAGCTGACCACGACTGGTCACACCAATTCTGACTGTACCAGAATGAAATTAATTCGCCAGTTAGGAGTTCTGCTTTTTGCCTTTGAAGTTTGTGAAGATGGTAAATTTTCCCACATTCAGCCATCAAGTATTACCTTGCTTGCCTCCAAGCCACTTACCCATAATCCACAGGCACCCTAGGCTGCTGTCCCCAAACTGCTACATTCGTACAGTGCCACTGTCCCTCTCTTTTGCTGCTGGCAAGAACAGCAGTGGGTTCCCTTTTTATGTAACCCTGGAACTAACACCACCCATGCAATGAATGTTGGAGATGGCAAAATCAGTTGTAATTTGTCTTATTTTTGTGTTTTTACTTTAGTAGATAGACACATATGCTAAAGTAGTTTTTCTTTTCCAGGATCAAACGAGCTTTTCTTATTGAAGAGCAGAAGATCGTTGTGAAAGTGTTGAAGGCACAAGCACAGAGCCAGAAGTCAAAGTGAATCTATTTGTAGTTTCAGCCCAATAAATGAAATCTCCACTTCTTTTGTGTCATGTCATTCCATGTGCTACTCAAAGCTTGTAGGAGCTGCTGCTTCTCACAGCTTGTACAGTGCAGAGCTGGGCTTTGGTGCAGTGAAACCTGTAAGTCAGGATGCTCTGCTCAGTGCTACCTGCTGACAGGGAAATGAAGCAAGTGGAAGGAAGTCTGGTTAAACAGGACTCCCAGCTCAGGCTCAGTCATGTAGAGGGATTGGAATAACTTACAGCAGTGCAGGTTTTCTTTCAACAGCTGTTTATGAAGTCATTGGCTCAGAAGAAAGTTAGGACTTTGACAAAGAAGAGCTAACAAAAATGACTAAAAACCAGAAGAGAGATTGTCAGATGAAGAGGAGAGCTAGTATAGGCCTAAGGTAGATTTTTTTTTATTATTATATGTGGTATTGCTCAACTGAGGGTAGAGAAAGTAGTCTTAATTTCTCAAAGCCAGTGCTGTATCCACCAGACAGTTGCATACTGCAACATTTCTTCCAGGATCTGGAAGAAAGCTGCAGCTGCTGTATCGTGTTAGGCCTTCCTGGGTCAGCACTTACAGGTACGATACCAACAGAGCTCCAGGACACAGCTAGGATGGACCTTTAGAGGCTTCCTGATTAGGTTTTAGAGTAGCAATTTCGGCCTCTGGTACTGAAATTCGATCCAAAGTTTGTTAGTTTATCATTAAGGATGTAATTGTAGTGTAAAAAGTGAAAATGGATTTGCTTCCTTCTGTTCTGTAGAGAACTGTAAATGTGTCTCTAATGCTGTCCAGGAGTGTTGCAACAGTCGGGATACTTCTTGCTTTACCTGTGTGTGCAGTGGTATTCCTCAGCCCCCACGCTGAATTTTGAACTGCTTTTGGTATCTGACAAGCATCTGTTTTTATCTGTTTTTAACCAATAACTTACTTCAAAAAGTAGTGAGCTCCACCGTGAGAGTAAGGAAGCGGGAGAAGTAATTTGTGAGCACACAGACTTACTGGGAGCTGTGACAGTGCCACTTGAAGGAAGGGGTTTCTAAGGTCACCTGTGGCTCAGAGCTGTGTGCAGGTCACTCCTGTGTGCGTGCTGTCCCTTAACCCTGCCTAGCTCTGTCAGGCTGTACAGTCAGCCAAGGGACAGAGGACAGAAGGCTGAGTTGAAAAGCCCTTTCGGTGGCAGTGAGCTGGTGCTTTGGGTGAGGAGCCTGGCAACTCACAGCTGCCTCCTGGGTGTGACAACAGGAGGTGGCTCTGGTCCAGGATAAGTGACTTAATACTGTGCATGGTGAAAGAAGCTGTACCTCCCCAAGGATTTCCTCACAGTGCCCCAAGTAGTTAAAATAATTTTATCAATATTCTCAAAATGGATTAATGTTGTAGCTTGAAGTATGTGAAGCATTTCTCCTCAGGTCAGGTGCAAAGGCTGCAGCTCATTAAAGGAGCTTTTGAGACTAACAGAACTACCCTGGCATTTTTAGGGACTGTTACTATAGTTAGTTTACAATGTTAAAATGTTCTTAGTTGCCTTACTGTCCCAGTACAAACTTTAGTACTTTGGCTTGCTGGAAAAAAATAAAGAAGCAGCAACTAGGGCAGGTGTGTGTAACCTGCCCCAAAAGTGCTCCTGTTTTGCATTAAAGGCTGTGAGACTAGAGTTTTCCTCCAGGCTTTTGGAAAGGAGTCAAGATGGAGGGAGAGTAATTTTGGAATAATGAGGATAAATTTCATAAACATCTGTTGACAGGCACTTAGAGGGAGATTCTTCCAGACAGGAAGGGTAAGACTGAAAGCAGCTAGCTATAAATGACATGATTGCACCAGAAGGCAACATAACTGAATTAGGAGAAGTGGTATTACCACAGTAGGCAAAGCATCAGTGAAATGGTAATAAGGCCCTTAATTATTTTAAGACCATTTGAGCAGACGGCTGCAGTGTAGGAATGGGGGCAGTCATTTGGGGCAGGGCTGTGCAGTGGGAAGTAGGCTGGGTAGCTTGGCGAGGTGGGTGAGTTCAGCTGGCACGCATGCTTTCAAATAAGCTCCTGTAACCCGGAGTGAAGAGCTCTTCCCTGCCCCTTTCTTGAAGCAGGAGGAACTAGGCGAGCTTCCACTCAAAAGGGGGAGTTTTTCTGACGTGCTGCCTGGGTGCTTCTCTCTAAAGCGAGCTGAGGACAGAGGCAGGTGGGGCCTGGCTGGGCCGGGCCGATGAGGTGTTTGCACGCTTCCAGGGGCGTGTGAGATGGGCTGTTACACACGGTACCCTGCTTGCTCTCAGCAGCTACTGGTGTGATGTGCCTTTTCCCCCGGTCTGCGTGCAGCTGTCGGGGTCTCCTCCGGCTATGCGTCAGCATGGGCACCACATCCCATGGTGCGGGTAAGATGCATCACAGCCCCACGCTCCCCCGCAAACACAGCCTACTACGGACCTTTGCCTGCTCGCCGGGTCTGCATCCCCCCAGGCTGACTGCGCAAACTCACGCGCGGGACGTGGCTTTTCCTTCCCCCGTCAGAAAACTGCATCAGCGCAGGAGTGCCCCAAGGGTGCGCCTGCCCCGTGGCAGGGGCAGCGTTCTGCTGTCGGTAGCGCCGGTGGCTCCCGGGGCAAAGGCGTGTGCGCGGCTCCGGCACCGCCGCGGCGGCCACGTGGCTGCCCGGCCCAGGGCGGGGCCTGCGCGCCTGGACACGCCCACTGACACGCCCACTGACACGCCCACGGCCCGGCGCCGTTACCCAGCGCCGACACGTCAGGGCTGCTGGGTCCTGGCAGGTGGGTAAGACGTATAGACCCCCCCCGACGGCGGACGGGCGGCGTTTCCGATGTTTTTATGCAGAATAAAAGAGTCTCTTTTTGAAGCTTACATTTACGTCTGATCGTGATTTCTAGTCTTTGTTTATTTTGTCTTTTTTAAAACTGCTTGATCTCTCCCTGTCAGGAGGCGGGAGCCCGTTTCCGCTTCCGCCTTCGTGTCGGTGGCGGAGCGCGGCCGCGGCGGGACGGACCGGGCAGCGCCGGGAGGGAGCAGCGGTGCCGCGGCCGCCCCGCGACTGCACCGCGGCCATGGAGACGCTGTACCGCCTGCCCTTCGCCGTGCTCGAGTGCCCCAACATCAAGCTGAAGCGGCCGAGCTGGGTGCACATGCCCTCGGCCATGACCGTGTACGCGCTGGTGGTCGTGTCCTACTTCCTCATCACCGGAGGTGAGGCCGGGGCCGGCGGGGCGGGCGGGCTGAAGGGGAGGCCCCGCTCACGGAGCAGCTCTCCCTCGGTCCGTGCCCGGGGTGGCAGAGCCGCTGCTGACCCCGTGTCCGGGTCCGCACCGCCCGCAGAACACGAACCTCGGCCAGCCCCGAGCGTCCCCGCGGTGTCAGGGCAGCTCTCGCTGCTGCGAGTCAAAGTCGGTGCTTGCTTTCCTCCCCGCAGGAATTATTTACGACGTGATCGTGGAACCTCCCAGCGTGGGGTCGATGACAGACGAACACGGGCATCAGAGGCCGGTGGCTTTCTTGGCGTACAGGTAAGAGCAGCGCCCTGTCCCCATTAGCGATGTCTTGCAAGTGCCTGAGCTCAAGGGAATAAACCTCGTCTTGCAGAGCTGTGCATCTGCTGCTTTTTTTTCTTTTTTGTTTTTATGGTTTTGTTTTTTTTTTTTTTTGTAGCTTTCTCTACAAGGCAGGAGTTGTTTTATATCAGTTTTTGGTTTGCAAATACTGAAAAAAACACCACCAAAGCAGCATTGAAACCAGTGGAAATTGAAAAACTTAGTCCTAAAATGGGAAATCTAATAAATGGGAAATAAATCTTAAAATGGGAAATCTAGTTAAAGGAAATTGTTTGGGGCTGGCAATGCTTCTGTTTCTTGCTATTCAAGTTGAGTTTTATAGTGGATGCAGATACATTTGATCATCTTTCATTGCAGCATAGGTAACATTTCGGAAGCTTTTGCTTCTGACCTTTTAGACTCTAGTGTACTTGGGACTCTGGAGTCTGAGGGTGGGGAACATAGTTACAAATGTAACAACAGGATCTTCTTAGAGCCCTTGGCTTCTATTACTGAAAATGAGCTAGAGGCTCCTAGTAACAAACTGGTCTGAAGAGAGTTAAATCTACTTTTTGTAACTGGAGGGAGGGCGGTTATATGTGTGGAAACAAATAATGATTTTTGTTAAATACCGAAAAAGTTGGTTGAATTTGTGAGGTCTGTGACATGGCTGATGTGACAGATTTTGCCTTGGACTAGATGTGTGTTTCAGGCGGATTGGATTGTTGCAATATAGATGAATCAAGTTACTTCAGGGAGTTGCTAGCACTGTCATTTGTCAGTGTAAACAAGATGAAGGAAGACAAACTTGTTTGTTTCCAGGATATGAGACAGTAATGATAATCTTTATTTCTGTATGGGCATCCACTGTAGTTCCATCAATGCCAGTTTTATGAGGTTGCTAATTAGGAGGACAGGAAAATGGCGCAGTGACTGTGGGAAGCAGGAGACTTGTGATCCAGGTGCAATATTCATTCTGCATCTTGTCTTCCTCTCCCTCCATCTCTTTCCATTTGTAAGAAGGAAGTCCAGCTCTGTGGGCTGACAGAGCCCCATGGGGCACCCTCAGGCTGGGTCCCTGCGATGGATCTGTGCAGGCTCAGCAGGCAGGCAGTGAAACATCCTGCAGGATGTGTGCTGGAAGCAGAGGATGTGCTTCATGTGCTGCCGTAGTGCTCTGAGTGGGATTTGTCCTGAGAGGGTTCAGGCAGTCCTGCTTAACCATCGGGATGGAAATAGGGAGGTCGTGGTGCCATGCCTTGGGCCCACCTGTGTAAGCAGGGACTTCCTTGGACTAGATGTTTCTGCAAACAGATGAGCCTGGGTGGTAGCTGTTAGTGTGCACAATTTGTATAAACCCTCTTGTGTGCTGGACTGGGCACCTTGCAGACTCTCAGTTCTGGAGATAAATTAAGTTTTAAAGTCTTGATGTAATTGTATAACATCCGTTTCCTACTTACTTTTAGTTAGAAAATCAGCTATCAAAATTAATCATCCCATGTGTTTGTACAGCTAAATCATGTTGAGTAGATGGGATTTGAAATGTAAATAATTTCTTTAATCTTCTTTTTTTTTTCTCCTTTAGAGTAAATGGACAGTATATTATGGAAGGCCTTGCATCCAGTTTCCTCTTCACAATGGGTGGCCTAGGATTCATAATTCTGGATCGATCCAATGCACCAAATATCCCCAAGTTGAATAGGTTTCTTTTGCTCTTTATTGGATTTGTTAGTGTGCTTTTGAGCTTCTTCATGGCCAGAGTTTTCATGAGGATGAAATTACCGTAAGTGATTTAATTACCTTTCAGCCTTTATTCTCTTTTGTGGCTCATGTGTGCCATGTTAAATTTAAGAGTAACAGAAAATATGGTGATCTTCAGCTTGAATATAAGTTGCATTTTTCAATGCTTTTTTTTGGAACAAGCTACCTTGAATGAGGTGAGATGCTTTGGGAGCCAGCTACTGTAACATGGTGCTGTAGTTAGAAAAGGGTGACAGTTCCTGGTACGTGAGAAAATATGATTAGTGAGTCTGACGTGCTCAGTGTACTGTAAAATTCATTGTATGTCCCAGTCAGGTAAGTAGTTACAAAGCAGGGCTTTGAGGAAAATGGAACTGTTCAAGTACTTGAAGAAGGGCAAAGGAGAAAGAGATCTGTAGCTTTCAGGTTATGCAAAATCCAAATGCAGGTTTTCCAGTTTTTCCCCCCTCTGTATTTTTCAATCTATCTATTTAATTCAGAATGGCTGAAACCTGATGTTTAGAGCTACTGGTAGCTAATTTTTGGAGTAGCTCCATGAAGTGTTGAATTAATAATTACAGTTGTTCTTCTATTCTTAAAAACTTTTTTTGGCCTCTGCAGTGTACTTAAAAGAAATGATGGGTTCCCTGGCAGCAGGTCTGGGATAGGGACCTGTCCTATGTTTTCTTGCTTCATTGATGCTGTATATTCTTCTTGCTTCATTGAGTACGCATGTGTCTTAACAGTTCTTGTTCTTAAATTCATGTAAAGAACAGGGCTTCAGAGAAATGCAAGAGAGAGACCAGATTTGTGTTGAGTGCCAGAAAAGATCAGATATTATATTGAATATCTTAACACTTGTAGTTTGTGTAAAGGGTACAAATAAAGAACATTTCATAGGGCGTAATGTGGGCTTCAAGAGTGCTGCCTATGTTTGCTAACTTTTTATCTAAATTACTTTTTTTTCTGTAGGGGCTACTTGATGGGTTAGTACCTCTTGTGCTGTGTGAAAGTTTGAGCTGAATTTGCTCCTCTTCATGAAGTGTTTTAAGAAGAAACAGCAAGAAACAAGTTCCGTAGTCACCATCAACAGCAAAGAGACCTGGCTATGAGAAACAACTAGGGAAAGAGTGCTTTCTCTGCAAACAAACTCACTACCAGTGGCTGATCTGTAGTTTTCAAGCAATGTTTTATCATTTCTGATGTAGAGCTTTTGAAAAAGAGAAAGTTATATAGCTGAATATTTCTTTTATATTCCATCTCAGTATGAAGTAGAGAACCTCCCTTTAGCTCTACCTGAAATGAGTATTTGCTATTGACTTGACAGTTCTTTGTTGCAGGTCTGTCTCCTCTTCCCTGTGTGGGACAATTATGTATGTGAATCAGAGAAGAAACACCCAAACATTGATTTCCAAGTTGTAAACAGAAAATTAGTAACTTTGGATGCTTTACTGCCAGAATACAATGTGTCTGAAATTATTGTGAAGGCACCTTTTGCCTTGATATTAACGATATTAATGCTCTATGTGAGCAGATCCAGACATGCACTGGGAAAGGCAAACTGTATGAATGTGCATTTTTTTAAGAAAAAGTGTACAAAAGGAGCCAAATAAAACTTATTTTCTAAAAAAATTATTATAGTTTTGTGCAACTTGTAAAGCTTTTTCTTGTGTGCATGGACTGTTCTACATCCAGACGTGAGGTGCCATACCATGACCATACAAATTTCAGCTTCGTTTTTCACTCTTGGATAACAGGTTTTTTTTAATATCAGGGACAAGAAGCCTTGTTTTCCATGAATTTGTACTGTATGCAAACAACACACTGTTATCAGTAGCCAAGAAAACTTACTTCTGAAGGTGTTGCTTTTTTGTGTGAGGCAAGGTTCCAGTTTAATTTGTCTTAATTTTAAAAGATTGAACGTTGCTGATATGTTTCTTTCAAGTAATGTATTGCATTTTGGGGGAAGGAAAGATCCCTCTGAATCACCATAAATGTCTTTTTTTGCAAGCCATATGTGTTTGAAGCACTATTTTGATCAGTGTAATAGTATAAAGTAGAAAAGTTGTTTATTCCTGTAACTGTGAAGTAAGCATTACTGTTCACAAACTTAACTTTCTGAGCTAGTTGTTGTCATCTGCCCTCAGGCTATGTCACTTCCACTACTTCATTTTTGTGTACAATGTGACACTTGCTTCTGTTCGTCTTACATGTTTGTCATTAAGATTTAAGGTAGTTTAAACTCTTTAATGAGGCTCATAACTGCAAAATTTGCAGTCTTTTTGAAGCAGTTATCTTTTGGCCACTCTGGTTTTGGTGAGACACATGCTTACCTTTAGGGGGGAGTATTGATATTGTGTAAGTAAATAACTGGATACGTAAGTCAACTTTTTAATACTCTGAGAGTCAAGTCAAACCAGAAAGTCAGTTCAGTGAGTATAATTAAGACTTTTTCTGGCTCATTGCTTGTTGTAGTGCAGTTCAGCTTCAGCCTCCCAGGTTTGCAGCTGGTTCTAAATGAACATGCTTTTGAGCAGTGGTTTTAAAGGCACAGTTTGGTGCCTGTGCTCTGTGAAGGGCCTTTCACTATAATTGCACACCAGGTGATGCAACTTGAAACAACAAATGGAGCAGACATAATTGCATGGTAGAAGGTAGTTTTGGGAGAGTAAAACTCGGTGACTCTCTCTGCCACGAATAAGGCTGAAGGAACATCACAGTTTTTTGGTCACAGGCTCCAGGCTAGGTCTGGTATGATCATCTGCCAAAGTCTGTGCCACAGAGAGAACCAGGAAAACAAACACAGAGTAGAAGATGGACCGCCCACAAAAGAGGCATGTGGTAGGTTGGAAGATGGCAGAATGGTTCATTTTGAATGTGGTTTGGAGGCTTCTTGGTCACTCAAGGTAAATTTCTACTGAGCATTGTCAGATAAACTGCAAAGAAGAGGTATTGCAGTGTGTTAGAGGAAACCCCTTTGCAGTTAAAGGCTGGTATTTTCTGTAACTGCTGTTCTTTGTAGGTAACAGCAGGTGGCCTCTAGACTAGGGCCTTGGGATAGTAATAGGAATGTTTCAGTGGCTGAAAGAAAACTTCCTGTAACTAGTGACAATATCCATCTGTGTTTCATGTTCATATCTTCAGGGTTCAACTGAACTTGATCGTGGGTGAGAGGTTGAAAACAAGGTAAAGGTAAAGCAGAGCTTACAGGAACACATCTTTCCTGATTAAAACCAGAAATTTGGCCTACTTCCAAGTGCAACAGAAAGAGTTGGGCTGAAGTGTAGGGGTCTTGATTTTCTGGCTGTCTTGATGGAGAAAATACTGAATCCATGAGAGATGATGCCTAGTCAATATAGTCAGGAAGACATATATAACTTGTGTAGCTTTTGAAAGTTAGTACATACATATATGAACACTTAAATGATCTTATACTTAATTGAATTAAGCTGAAAAATACCCCTAGATGAAAAAGAACAGATATTCTGACTTCTTTTTTTTTTCCCCTTAATGCATTTTCCAGACCCCTGCATATTGTGGAACAGTAACAGAATCATTTAGGTTGGAAAAGACCTCTAAGACCATCAAATCGAACTATCAGCCCAGGACTGCCAAGCCCACAACCAAACCATGTCCCTGAGTGCCACATCTCCACATCTTTTAAATACCTCCACAGACAGAGGTGCTGGTAACTGATGGGAAATGGCTCAGTGAGCAATTCCATCAATTGCCTCTACTGAAGATCCTTGGATGGATCCCATCCAGCCCCATAGATCTGTGTGTGCCCAAGTGGTATAGCAGGTCACTGACCACTTCCCCTTGGATTATGGGGGCTTCATTCTGTGCCCCATCCCTGTTTTCCAGCTCAAGAGGGCTGAGTACCCACAGAATGACTGCTCATGTTATTAGAGGCTGAGGCAAAGAAATCATGAAGTACCTCAGTCTTTTCCTCATCCTTTGTCACTACGTTTCACTCCAGATCCAATAAAGGATGGAGATTCTCCTTAGCACCTCTTTTGTTGCTAATGTATTTTAATGTTTAATTGTAATTTGTAATTGCCTTTTACAGCAGTAGCCAGATAAAGTTCTATGTGGGCTTTGACCCTTCTTTCTCCCTTCATGTCCTCTTGGCATTTTTATACTCTTCCTGAGCTGCTGCCGCTTCTTGCAAAGGTCATAAACCCTCCTTTTTGTCATGATTTTCAGCCAAAGCTCTCTGTTCAGTCTGCTTCCTGCTCATCTTGTCTTTAGGCATGTCGGGATGGCCTGCTTCTGCACCTTCACGATTTCCCTCCTGAAGAATGTCAGGCCTTCCTGGGCTCCTTTGTCTCCCAAGGGACTCTGCCTATCTGAGCCATGAGCAGGCCAAAGTCTGCCCTCTGGGAGTCCAACATAGCAGTTCCACTGACCCCCCTCCCTACTTCTCCAAGAACTGACACATATTTGAAGATTTGTGTCACTGAAACAATTTGTGGAGGAAGGAGGATGATTCAACTGTTTTGAAGAAAAATGCATAAATACATGTTCTTAATATATTAATTAGGAAGCATTATGTGTTTGACTTCTTAAGAGTTACAGTCTTATAACCTGAGACAATCCTGAATTTCTTCTGCTGCTTGTAGTACAGGGAGCCAGTCTGCCTATGGGAAAGACAGCAATTCTCATTTATTTTCCTGACGCACATGGAAATCCTGCATGCAATGGAAACTGTTTTCCTACAGCATAGCAACATCTGTGATAGTGTAATTGGTATTGCACGTTTGTGGATGTGATTATTGTATTTTTCCTACAACACTATTACTTTCCCAAAAAGGGTTGCAGCAATAACTCTGGCCTATTTTCAGAATTTCTTATTGCTACTTCTCATCACTGCAGTTTCTTTAGAATATTTTTCTTCCAGAACATGGTAAAAGTGGATTAAAACAATTAAAAAAATGAATTGGAACAGTTGTAGAAATCTCAGAAGAATGTTTTGCCATGCTTTGCAGTCACATTAGGGTCTTTCAGCTATACTAATGTTTGGAGAACTCTGAAGAAATCCAGACTTTTGTGACAACAAAAAATATAACTAATGCTTTGAACTCTTTTCAAAGGTTAGTGTTTCAGGGGAAGTGGCTAGTAAGAATATGGGAATTTCTAGGTGATTTAGTTTCTTTGGTAAAAATGAATTGTGCTGGTGTTGTTTCTTTTTGACATGGATACCTGTCAGCCAAGAAGTGGACTGAGACCATGAGCTCATTTTAGAGCAGCAGCTGTGGCACTATAATGGGAGTCAAGCATGTCTGACTTCCACCGTGTTTTAATTAGAGATGCAGATGCAGGGCACTGCGTTCTGCTGTCCAGTATCTTGAGTCCATAAGGCAATTTGCTGAGCTCCTGTTTGATGATAGCAGCTTAGTTACTTATGTTCTTCAGGCATAAGATGGAGTTACACTTCATCGTGTAGCTGTCCCATATGGGTTCTATAAATGTCAGAGCTCTTAGACTGTTCTACCTGCAGGCTGGAAGAAGTAGTATTTATCTGTGAGTAAATCAGATCAATATGGGATCGTCTGCTGCCTTATGCTTGTGAAAGATTGACATTTGTAATTTCCTTCTCTTTTTGGTGTCAGTTTTCACTACAGAGATCAGTGTGGATGGAGGGACTAGTATCCCTTTGTTGTTGGTGGAAATACTATGCTTTTAGTGGAAACAGCGAAAGAAAAAGTTATAAAAACCTCAGACATTGTTATTCTAAAATAAACTGTGAAAGTTAAACTTTTTCTCCATTGCTTAGTGGACAGCTTAAATAATTTTAGAACTTTTACGTATTTCTGACAGATCCTGGATGATAGATAATACATTTGCTACATTCAGCTTTCCAGTGTATCATCTGTCTTTAAATGCAGATGGAGACTGTGAGGAATGGGGAATAATAAAAAATAAGCATAACTGCAGTTGGAAGAAGAGGTTTTGGGGTGTGGGGGAAGCATTTTAAGCACCTGGAAGAAAATGGCAAAAAGATGAGTAGCCAACTTGGATTTTTAAAGAATAAGTAATATGAAGAAAAAGGCATATATGAGAGTTATGGGCCCCATGGATAGAAGAAAAGCAGATGTTTGGGCTGTGGATTTTGATACTGTCTTGCATGTTTTGGAAACTTGGCTTAGCTGAAACAGATATAAGCTGAATTCCAAAGTACTCTGAAAAGCATTTTCAGAGAGTGTTTACTGATTAGTTGATGTCCTTATATCAATGTGGAGAGATATCTTACTTTTTAGGCCTGTCCTGGGGCTAGTTTTGTTCAACACTCACTGACTTGTATTGGGTAGGGTGTCCTGACTAAATAAGCAGAAATCATAAAACTCAAAGACTGCTGGAAGGGCAGAATTAGGATGCATAGTGATCCTGACAAATCAAAGAGTAGTCTGAAAAAACTGGGCTGGTTTATTCTTCCTGGGAAGAAGTGCAAAGTATCAATGCTACTCAAGCAAAATGGCTGACAGAATGTGGGATGCCTCAGAGTAAGCCTTTTGGTTCTGCTGCACCACAAGCTGAAGAGGAGTGCAGATTGCCTTTTGTGCAGCAATACAACATCATGTGGAGATACTGGCAAAACTTTTAACAACTGAGTACAGGAGGCATAAAATTAAGTGTGAAAAGGAACAGAGCAATTTTGTTTCTGCATCAGTAGTAGATAGAGTTTCAATAGCAGCAAGGAAGAGTTGGAGCAGTACTAGAAAAATCTTTATAAGGGTAAAATAGTTTACTACTGGACTAGATAGTCTATGCCAGTGATGGAATTTGTGCTTTGTGCAGCTTTAAGAACAGGCTTGGCAAATGCCTGTTAAAATTTGCAGGTACCTTTGGCTTGTTTTGGGATGAGTGGTTTCTTGAGGTATCTTTCAGTGACTGCCCATCTTTATTATTCCACGGCTGAGAACAAAACTTTTGACCTTCCAAACACAAAGGCTCTGTGTCTTTAAAAATAGTTGTGGAATGGTCTTTGTGAATAGCTAAATTTGTCCTTTAAAAATATCCCTGCAGTGCAGTTGTGGGACAAAATCCTGCTGGCCTTGGTTCAGCCTGAAAAATCGAGTGGTTATATGAGCTAGACATGACAGCAGAAAGCAGCTCCATTAACTGCCTACTGCCGGAACAGAAAATGAATTAGCTGTTGGAGTAAGGAAAATAGAAGTGTATGGGGAACGTTTAAGGCCTTTTTCTTTTCAAATTTTCATGTTAGTCCTTTACTTAAACTGTGTTTTAATTAGACAGCTGTCAGTATAGCTGTTGTACTAGAACAGGGCGATGAGTGGGGTGGAAGGAGCCTGTGATATTTTTAGGAAGTATTTTGCTGATGGAGCTTTCTCTCTGTTTTCCCCCTCTTTGAGCTGGAGCAGCAGTAAAACACTGAAATGTTTCTCAATCACACGGGCTTCTTCAGACACCTCCTTTCAGCGACTGTGCTTCACTGACCTGTGGAATTTAACTTCTTCAGTGTTTTCCCCAAGTGTGTCTGCCTGTCTCTGCTACAGCTGGTTGTTAAACCAGCTCTGGATGCTGTGTTTCATCTCCTTTTGCTTGTCTGATTCTGGCCTGAGCTTTGTCAAGGTCTTTATCCTATAGTCTTTCAGCAGCTGCCATCCCTTGTTTCTTTGCTGTCATTCCACAATTCTGAGTTTCAGGATACCACTGTTGGTTTTGATTGCTGTCTTTCTAACTGCTGTGGTATTTCTGCCTTCAAAGGGTATTATTTATCAGTCTCCTCAGCTATTCTACTTCCTTATTCCTCCTCACTGGTACTTGGTCTTTTATCACACCGAAATCCATCACTTAGCCCCACCAGCCACTTGGCTGTCTATGAGCCTTGTTCCTCTTTGTACTCCTACCTCTGTTCCTTCTACTCTTTACTACAGGTCCTTCAATTTTCCCTGCTGGCCATTGTTTGAGCTACTTTACCCTGCACTGACTCCACACTTCATTAGCTCCTGCTATCTGTGGCAGAGCTTAACCTCCTGGCTTCTCTCCTGCTTTCAGCCTCTCTCATCCTCTGGTTGTTTCTTTGTTCCAGTTTTCTCTTAGCTGTCTCATATCTTTGTCTTTATTGTTCTACACTCCACACCATCTGTTGTGCTGCTGCCTGCATGACTCATCCTGAAAACAATAAAAATCCTGCTGCATTCCCAGTGGTTACACTAGGGAGCCAACGAAGGCACGCCAAAATCTACATCAACAGCAGTCAAGCCAGGGTCCTCATGGAATTCAGGTACAAAATTTTTGTTTAAATCAATAGAAGTTAACTGCCAAATACATCTGAGAATCCTGCCAAAGCTTCATCACAGCTCTAAGAAAAGGAGGCCGTTGCTTCCGGGGGCTGTATTTAAAAACACCTCTGCAGGGATGACCTGCAAGTTCTTAAGTTTCTTAGCAAGTAACTTGAAAAAAATTTTGTTTTCTGCACATACAGTTACTGAGTGTTTTATGAGCATAGACAACATATGGTCTGTACACAATAGAACAAACTAAGAGAAATCTGTCACAAATACCAAGATTCATATACACAGTAGACAAGGCAATAAATATGAAAGCTCATAAAACCAGGGAAATGGAATGTTCCATCAGACCTTCTTTAAAGGTACACAAGGCACATAATGCTTAAAGCCACTGCTGATTAACAAAACTGTTAACAAAATATATTTAAATCATAGTTTGGTTCCATAGCCTAAGGAGAAATAATTTCAGATGTATGAGGAAGTTTTTTCCTCTAGTGTTTTAAAAAGCAGCAGAAACACAGTCACCTTAAATATTTATTTGTCTCATCTAACACCTAGGTAAACCCAGGCTATAATTCCCTGAAATCAATGGAGACAGACCCATGCAAAGAGGGAAATAATGCTTGTAGAATTTTGGATGTGTCTAGGGGTTGTGTTTAACCACAGCTTGTTTATTAAACTGTCACTGAACAAGCCGAATTTTACCTGCTTTGCGTGGTCAGTAAAAGGTATTGCCTTGTGCAGCTACATTTGGATTTAAATGCCTTTTACTTAAACACTGTCAATAATATCTGAAGCTGACTGAGGAAATTCCTTCCATCATTAGTATTTCCAGCACTGTCATTAGCTACTACTCAATCTTTTTCAATCTTGACGCCTTTAAATTTTACCTTTCTGCGGTTCCAATCTCCTGTTAAGCTGTTGGTTCCCCACTGGGTGGCAGTCCCTGCAATGTTATTCGCTCTGGGAAAGAGAGTCCAACTTTAAAGCAGCGAACTGAAATCTCAGACTGCTTTGTAGATGAATATGTACACGAAATGTTACGGCTGTGAGTATATTTGCGTTCTTTTTTCTTATTGCTACGGTATGAGTGTGTGAAAGATTTTTCTGTACGTGTCTTTCACTCAAGTTCATTTTCCAGCTGAAAATTCAGGGCTTAAAACGATGCAAGAGGATAACAACTTGCACTTCTGTGGATCAGTCCAGCCAAAAATTTCAAAGCACTTTACACAGACTAGGTCAATTAAGAAGCCAATATGTGTGTGGGTGTGTGTGGGTGTACACATGTGGACTTTATACATCGCTCATAAAAGGGAAAAAAATCTGGAGTTTTAGAAAGTCATATGAATTACACAGAATTACAGTGCTTACCTAGAAAGATAAAAAAATAAAGCTTCAGTGTTTTGATTGAACATCCACTGTATATCTGAGGGTGGGGATGGAATTCCATGGCCAAAAGGAACAGACTATTTAAAATACAGTAGGTATGCAGATCAGAACTACATAGTACTGAAATAGGACTGATGTCCTTAAATTAGAAGTCAAAGCATAGATTGCAGAGGTACAGAAAACCATGTGGACTTTGCCAGGATTTCTGTGTATATGGTTATAAAGGGTTTTGTAGGATGAGTTTACTGCCACAAGGTTTTAGAAAAATTGCTGCCAGTACCTGGGCTCTCCATGCTGGCATCTGCCTGGAAGCAAAAGGTGAAAAAGTATTGCTACAGCCCCCACAAAATACTTCAATCTCTAAGATGCATTTCCCTAAGGTGGAAAGGTTTTCACCCTAGTATATTTTAAGGCAATGAGAGTCCACTGTTTCACTCGGACAGAAATTTATACGACAGCTTATTACAAATAAGTCCTGTAGAGGTCTCTTTGAAAGTGGAAGGGGGATAAATGAAAATAGGAAGAAGAATGTGTGCTTATCAGTGCCTGAAGAAAAGGCCTCTTTCAACACCCTTTACAGATGCCTATGTCTGAGCATTTCAAAGCACTGCTGTCACACAGGTGGATGGTTTTGTGCCCCTTTTAGAGATGTCATGTCGAGATGGTAAAGTGACTAGCTTAAAGTTATGTAGCAGCTTAATCACAGTGCTAGGAATGAAATTAAGATCTTATTGTCAGTTCCACATCCTACCAACAGCACTGGGGACCGTCAGCAGAAAGCATTCACTGAAGTTTCCACAATATTTTTTTTATTCTAGATATTTTCAGGGTAACAACGGCTTTTTAAATGCTTTTGTCAAGAGGCACTTTCTGTACAAAAAAAAATCTCAGCAATATTTTATCGAAGGTTTAAGCACAGTACATCCAGCTTACTGGTTTGTTGGCAAGCTCTGTCTCTTCTGTTTCCTGAAATGCAGAATGTTTCACTGCAAGATCATTCCTTCAGCCTCCTTCACAACTCATATATTATTGAAATGGTTACTCCCAGCTCTCTGCAATTAGTTAATTGTGCTAAACTTTCTCCCTTGATAAATTTTGAAAGGAGCTCTGTCAAATTTTCACTTCTGTTAGCCTTTTTGCTTGTGCCCCATATACTTCTGCTGAAATACCATGTTATTATTTTCCAAGCACACCTTGCTTTAAAGCTGCCTCTGACCCTGTGGTACCTTCAAAATTAGAGGACTAGGGTCCAGCTCCGGAGCTGAGACCAGCCCGATGGTGCCCCTCCATCTGCCGCTGTTGCCCGTCTGTTTGCAGATCGCCCAAGGGCAGTTTGTCAGCTCCTCAGGACAAGGGCAGCCTCTGTTTCTGCCACACCTTTTCCAAGTTAAAGACTCCTCAGCACTTTG
This sequence comes from Ifrita kowaldi, assembly GCA_013398055.1. NCBI lineage: Eukaryota > Metazoa > Chordata > Aves > Passeriformes > Cinclosomatidae > Ifrita > Ifrita kowaldi. The sequence continues at coordinate 190,602 of VZRS01009214.1, forward strand.
GTTACACCCATAGTAGATTTTCCATTAATTAAATTTTATCACGCGAAACCCTATCACCAAATTCCTGACCAACTGTACTGTTTATTTCTATCTGATTGAGGTTTCAGATTACTTTCTTTCTAAAGCTGTCTTTGCCACTTTTCCAGAGGTTTCCACATCCGGCTTTCCTTTTCTTTTCCTCCACCCTCCTCCCCAGCTTTCTGCTTGCAGGGAAATGCTGGTGCCCTCATTAGTGTGGCCCATTTCTTTGCATTTCTGAGGCCTTTATTCAAACCCCGGGCCAGCAACTTTCTCCCTGTTTATTCTGAGCTTTTCTGTGCCTGGGAGCATGCCCTGACACACCCTCCACTCCTGCCCAATCCTTTTCCATGCTGACGCAATTTGTTTTTTTGGTCTGCTGCCTGTCCTGAGATAACCTTATTCATTATCCCCACGTAGTCACATCCTCTCCCTTAGGAAGAGAGTTCTCTCCTCAGCTGGACAGGTCTTGCTTGGGCAGACTGCTGCAGTAACATGCAGACCATGGGTAGATAATCTGGGAGACAAAGCATGTTACTTTTTATTGTACTTCAAGCTGACACCACGGGCAGAGGCAAGTTCTGCACAGAGTAGGGCAAACAGCCACATGGCAAGGAAGCTCCAGCAGCTCCGGTGCAGCTGGACACGTGCATGTTCTTTCTGAGTGACTGTCCCATCAGAAATGGTGAGGAGAAGGAAAGATTGCAGGAATTTAATGGTTTAGTACTTAACTGCAGGGGAGGCAGGATATTCAGTTATTGTTGGTTTTTTCACTCCTTAGGCTGAGGAAAATATCCCTAAATAAAAAGTGTCCCACAGGGTTACAAAGACCAGTCGTCCATTGAGGATAAACTTGGAGCACAGTCCAAAGCTTTGTTCCTGACTGAGATAGAAACTTCTTTGTGGTGTGAATACACACGAGTTTTGGTTTGGACAGCTGTAAAGACAGTCATGGCCCAGTTGTGACTGGCATCCAGAAGTATATCACAGGGGCACCATGTTTGGAGATGTCATTAAAGGCTTTTCTCTTGTACGGACAAGTGTTTATAGACTTCCCCAATGTATACAGTGGAACCATAATTTGTGCTCTGGATTTCAGGTGGTAATCCATGAGTTGCTGTGTTGCCCTAATAAATTCAGAACGAATGATATCTGCCTGAAAAGTCTCCTGTATTCTCTTGTGTTCATTCATGAAATGGACTTGCACATAGATTAAGTACCAGTATACAAAAGGAGGTTGCTGTAACTCGTACCTACTTCATCGTAACATGGCTTTAAAAGGTTTTATTAAACACTTTTTGTAACTGAAACACCCTTTCCCTGTACATATTTATCTGTTTTGTATTAGGGACTTGGATGAAACTTATTATAGGCACCTTTGTGATAAGTCTGCACTGCAGGAGACATGCTTGGGTGCTACGGAGCACACTGGGTTCACACAAGAGCTTTAAGGCAGCTCCATGCTGATTGCCCTCCACACAACCTCTGACACTAGTGGCCTTTAACAATTCCTATTTCACATCTGTATTTTCTTATTGATTACAAAGTATACTTTTTGAGGTTTCCATTATTAAAAATACATGGTCATTGCTTGTTCTGTGGTGATGCTTGGAGGAGCAAACTCCCATTGGGTTTCACTGCTTTGGCTATGCAAACCCAGGGATGACATTGCAGAGTTCACAGGAGGTTGGGTAGGGAGGCAAGAGGGGTCTGATGGTTAGAGAGCTCTTCCTCCAGAGGTACTACCTGCTCCATCCCTCTAACGTGAAGTCTCAGGTGGACTTGCATACATTGTGGAATTGAAACTTTTTGGTACCTGCCAGAAGATTGTTTCTGACACATTTCAGGAAGCACTTTCACTGTAAATTTGATGTGTTTTCTTATCTCCTTTAGAAATATCTGTTCAGCTTTAATTCTTACCTGGTTTTGCATTTTGGGAGGATCTTTTCTTTGCTGATTTTAAGATGGAACCTCATTGCTCTACATTTTACTTAGATCCATTGTCCTATAGGGGCACGTGGAAAAATTCTGTGGTGGGAATTGCTTCTGGGTGGACTGTGGGTATTTATGTCTGTGAAAGCTGGATGTTTTGCAGCCTGTGAACACAAACTTCTTTTAAAGCCAAACAGCCTGAGAAATATAATTGCACTATATTATTTGATGACTTTTGACTTTTCTTATTAATGCAGTACTTTTTTTGCTGATGAAAGAAAGACATGGGAAATGTACTATCTTGGTCAAAGATCTGTCATATGATTTAGATTCACTACAGAGTGACCACCAGGATAGCAGAGGATGTGGGTTGTTTTGAATAGCTTCTCTATATATGTTGTTTGTCTATGTAATTGTTGATATTGTAAGCGTAAAGGGCTAATGTAGCCCAAACAGGATTAGAGATCTGCAGGAAGGCAGACTATACTTAACCTAATTACTGAAATGTTTAGTCAGCCAGTTCAGACACTAAAACATATTTTTTTCCTGAGTCGGAAAGAGGACATCCAGTACAGGGCAAAAGCAGAATTATACAGCTGCATGAGCAACAGAGTCTGCTGACTGGCTGAATCAATCTTATCTGCTGTAACTAACAGAGAAGAGAGGAAAATGATAAAGCCTCAGGGGAAGGACAGGAGGAGACACAGATATTTGCCTCCTACTCCTTAAAAAGAAAGTTCTTTGCAGCAAAGGAACTCGAAAACTAAAGGTGATGCTTGGAGAGGAGAGCACCTTGTATTGCTGTGGAAGATGCAAAAGATGCGGAGGAGGGTTTAGGCAGCTGAGCTGGAGTCCTGTGCTTGTGTTTCAGATGCACAGAGCAGCAATGGTAGGTGTGTCTCAGCTGGTGCAGAGCTACCAGGTGGATGCTGACATGAATTAGGTTATCATGCCACAAGACAGGGCCATGCGGGGATGCTTGCAGGAGTGCTAGAAGCAGCACAGCTGCGTCAGCTCGGTGCCACAGAGATATAAAAGCCTGTTTAGTATTTAGGTACTAATGCTCACTGTACTATGCTGCTTCAAGACCTGAAAATGAATCTCTTGGTGATACCTAGGTCTTAACTGTGCTGTGTAGCATAGCCTGTGTATTTCATTTAATCTGTGAGTAAAGCAGCTGAGGTTGAGAATTTCCTTTTGACAAATTAGTTGTAAGGGAGTAGGAAGGTGGAGTTTTGGCAAGAGCATCTATGGATTGTGATGGAGTCTTGGAAAGATGTGCCTTAAGGTCTTGAGGACCCTGACGGGGGAGAGAAAGGACACCACTGCTGAGTCTGGAGAATAGTTTCAGGCCAGATGTAGCATCCCAGAATGAAAAATCCTCCCAGCCAGAGCAGTAGGAAGCAAAATTGAGGTCTAGTATCAAAACATGCTGACTGTTCACAGAATGATCTCTGCCAGTGTTGTAATAATTTTCTTGTAGTTTTTTTTAATGAGCGTCATTTAGTTGTTTTTATCTCTTTGCCCTGTTTTAAGCTTTGCAAGAGAAAACAGATCTTTATGGGATTCCCATTGATACCAATAAAAATCAATAGCGCATTGCAGCGAAATCATGACCGAATTCAAGTTTTCCCTGCAACACCATTTATTTCCAGATTTATCCAAGAAATTCATTCTTTCCTTCTTTTATTTGATAAAAATGTGGTTCGATTGCTTGCAGTTAGCAGCATGACAGTAATAAGCCATTAAAAGAAGGATAGGGACTTTGGAGATGAGCTCAGGAAACTCATCAGGGACTGGGGGCAGTGATAGTGAGGGAAGCTGACGGAAGCTCTGGCAGAACAGGTGTAGTGAGTAAATGTAGAGTTAGACAGGGAGGGATAAAAGGGAAGGAGGGAGGAAAGGCAGCTGTATCCTGGGATTTGTAGGTGGTGACAAGAAAACTGTATTTGCTGTGACAGTGGATAGTGAGCACGCGGGACATCTGTCATCTTTACTTTTCAGCTCTATGGAAAATACTGTTAGAGCTTCAAAGCCATATTGCCTTTTCCAAATGAAATGATCAAATACCATGTTTCATGGAGGCTCACTGCCTACCTTAATCCCATGCATGATCTTTGCCTTTTTGCCTTGGTTTCTTGATTCACTCAGCTGTTTTGTGCACACTTATCAGACATGTAAGAGCCAGGCCAGCATTTCTCATCGTTATCAAGGATGATACTTTGAGCTCTAAAGCAGCCACATACGTGGGTAAAAGGCTTGCAATTTGTCCTGTTTATTAGCTAGTGTTTTGCAGAGCATGAAAATCAGTGAAGCTTTATAACCCTATTGTAAATTGGAAAAGACAGACTTTTAACAGATGAAGACAGCAATGGCAATGAAATATGCATTATGAAACCATGAGCATGTTCCTTTATCACAGAGCACTGTTGGGAAATGCATTAACTGTTAACCACCAGTTAACTGGCAGGTCAGGCAGACAAACCAAATGTAAAGGTCTATTACCTCTTTCAGCAACCCTGGGAATGACAGCTCAGCTGGGAAGCTGGCATAATTCACCAAAACCTTGTCACTGTGCTTCCCCTGCTGCCATATATTTTGTAGTGATTTGGGAAAGACCATCATTTGGTCTCTGGAAATACTAGAATGATCAGCAGTTACTCTCAGGAATACTTAATCAAAGCCAATGAGTGTTCTCTATGAATAAATATAAACTTTCATGTGCATCCACATTAAAAAATCAGTTGCTATAAAATATGACTATGAAATGTATGGAAAATAGCAGTTAGTTGTATTTCAAGTGACCACTGACAGGTTATGGCTTTATGAAAAAGGACTTTAAATCCTCAAAGAATGGATGAATTAAAAAAGAGGGTAATGATTAAAAGTAAAGAATTTTGCTTGGGAAAACTATCAGCAATTCATTAAAATACCTGAAAGGCAAAATAAGTTGGTTTTGCCTTTTGTTATGTTACTTTGGTAAGTTATGTGTAAGAGTTTTCAAATGTAGCATTGCCTTGACTATAATTAAATATGTTTTGGAGATGGAGGGAAAGCAAAGTATGGAAATATGTTCTAGAAGGAACCTGAGTCTTGTCCACTGAGCTTTCCAGAACTGTCAAAATCTGGGGGTGATATATGAGACCGCGGCCTGAAAAAGTGGCAAGATAGAAGTATTTCTAGGTATACCAGAAAAAACTCTACTCTTAGCAAATAGTAAAAATAAAGTTTCAGAAAATGTTTGAACCAGTCTAAGAGTGTGCTGCTTTTTTTAGTGTAATTCTGCAGTTTTCTGAATCCTCAGAGAGTTTGTTCAAACCATGAGAGCAGAAAACTAAACCATGAAGAAAGAGTGATTCATTTTCTGCCAGCTAAGCTTCTTGACATGGTTCTCCATTGCATCAGATAAGTGCCTGTGCTGGCCAAAGGGAACGGTGGGAAGACACAGCCAGGGGTCCGAGGAGGAGGAATCATTGTTTTGAGCAGCAACTGACCATTCAGTAAGGCACAGTTTTACTGTATGGCAAAGCCAAAATTAACTCAAATACTATGCAAAGGGGATGTTCAAAGTAATGGGTTTTATCTTTTTGATAGGACCTTTTGTGATCTTTTCTGAGAATTGTGCTCACGTCTGAGTTGTAGCATATAAAAAAGAATGCAAGATTTAATATTTTATGTTAGCATAGTCACAGAAAATTGAAATAGAAAATAAAATATTTTTGAAGTGGAGTGAGGGGGATACAGAAACATGAATTCAGATGTACATCAGAAATCAGGAGAAAGGGTGCAAATCTGTTGTTTAAATTTTAGATAGACTGAAAGATTTTAAATAAATAAAAAACCAGAGCTTTACTAACAAATACCAGCAATTGTCCTGTTTCCACCAAGATTTTTTTTATTCTGTGAACAAGGCCACCAAACACTGGTGGTCAGTGCTCTAGTTCCAGATTTATCTTCTAGTTGGTGCCCAGATAAAACTCCCAGGCAGCTTTGGTGGTGACCCTACAGATGGGAATGACAAAATAACTCAAATGTCTTCCCATTTGTCATTATCATTCCTTCTTTGGATATCTTTTTGGAGTCAGGTGTGTATGTGGAGTGATGCACAGTGGCATAGTGCTTAAGAAAGTGCTTCTTCTTGTTAAATATATGTGATGATTCCCCAAGTGGCTTGACCTGTCTTTACTAGGCAAAATAAGAAGTTCACTAAGTATTTTGCCTGAATAAAGACTGGAGAAAGGGGCCCAGACTGTGAATTCAGTCCCCACGTCACCTGTGGATGGGCCACCCAAAGGCTTAAATGGTAATTCCCTTCAGAGCCCCATGTGTATCCAGGGTAATTTCAGAAACATCCAACACCATCCTAGCCTAACAGGAACCCAAGTTTGCTGCTATTTGAATCGAGATACGCCATGGTCCTTTCCTGTTTCTGTTGGGAAGTTCACCAGGCATGTCATGAAAGGTTATCAGTGTAACCCAACCGGCATCCTCGTGGGATAAACCCAGGCAATTCCAAGCAGAGGAACAAAAGGTCAGAGCACTGCAAACCCAATACCGCCACCAGCATCTTGGGTTACAAGGTTATGGTGCAGAGGAAGGAGGGGGATGAAGCGTAGCCTAGTAAACACTCAATCAGCTCTCAAAAATAGAAAGTGACATGGATTCTAGGAGTAGAAATATGAAGCTACTGTATAGTGCATATTCACCTGTCATTATCACTTACATATGCTGAGAGGGAGGGCAGCTGGCTCCAAATTTCTCCCCCAACAGAAGAGATATTTTTAAATAAATTTGATGCAGTAAATTTAATTTACTTTGGCAGCAGGAGAGACTCTGGAACTTTCGTGATCATTTTGGAGATGCTTCACTTTAGACAGCAGTATTTCATGGTTTCTCATGTTGAATCAATATTGTTCCAGCGGTTTATATTCAGGTAAAACTGTGTATAAAAATGACCAAGCTCTCGTTCTGGTACAGTCTTAATTAATTGGAACAGCCTTTTGGTTAAACTGCTGCACATGTCCTTCCCATTTGCTGGATGCCAGAGAGCAGGTCTTTGAGGGTCTATCTTTAATCTCAATTCTTTGTTTCTTAGGAAACCTCTGAGTGGAACGTGGTTCATTGGCAATGAAATATCCTTGGTGGCTTCTTTGATTCATGGGTATCTCCTCTTCAACATCATCTACAAAATTCTGTGTGTTCTGTGTAAGGCAACATCTTATTTACTGTTGTCTGATATAAGCATGGAGGAGAGACTGTAACTGGGATATTTACACTGCTATTGCAGATTGTACCGGAAATAAATGATGCAGACAGAGATACTTGTGCAGCAGTAATAATGTTAGCTAGAAAGCCTCACTTTGCATTTGAGAAGAAAATAGAAGACACCAGAATAAGGAGATTGGCCAAAAGACTCTATCAACTGTTAGTCTGTGTAAGCCAGAGTCCTTTTAGTCTCCAGCTATGCTTCTGAGTCAGCTTGCTGGATTAGCTGAAGTGCCAGATCCTGCTTTGCCTGTCAGTGCATGTCAACATTGGAACAAACCATTAAAAAGCAGGTTCTGTTTCACAAATACCTCCAGGTCTTTCAAAACTTTTGAAATCTTCTGAAACTTGTAATCAGGCATGACTTTTTTGAAACCTCTGCTTGCAGAGTGAAAAGGTCAGTCCCTCTATTTAAGTGCTTCTCTTTTATGTACACTGGGCTTGCAAAATCTAGTCAAAAACATTGAAACTGATAATTTGAACAAATGTGTTTGGTTTGACGAAGCAGTTTCTGAAGTAAAATCTATTCTTTAAACAGACTTGGTGTAGTTCCAGCATAATAATAAGGCAGCTAAGAGGGATGGCTGTCTCACTCAAAGGCTCCTGCACAGAACAGGATTTTTGTAGTGACTCCTCACCGCATCTCAGTCTGACATGCCTCTGTGGGCCTGAAACTGATTGCATGGTTTTGGAACTGTTTTGATCAGGAATTTTATTGGCAGTTCGTTCCTACATAAGGACTGTTGATGTACCTCTGGCCTGTACTCTATGGAACTATTATTTAACTCTTTTCAGGCAAGACATGGACTTTTACTCTCCTGTTAACTATGTCCCTAGTACCTGGAAATAGTATAGTGTCCTGGTGCTGCCAATGTTTCCATGTATCTTGACAAATTCCTTGGTATTTTTGTAGGAGACTTGCTATTATTCTGAATAAAGAGTGAATGTAGCTACCCAGTCTTAAAACCAGGCAAACTGTTTTAGATAACCTGAACCAAATTACAGTAGTTCTCCTATAAGTGCTTTGAAGTTTGATTATCTCTTAATAATTTACAACTAATCTAATGCAGTGCAAACAGTACTGAATTTGGCTTCCTGGAGACATGCAGACATTCTATGCAAGTTATAAAATCCGGGAAACCATGGTATTTGTCTAAAAACACAATTTCTTCTTTTATTTTGGTATCCAGAACCAGATTGGGTTTTGCCAGTGTAATGCAGAGACTGACATTTACCCATGATTTCTCTTTGTATTTTAGTAGAAGTTGTAGGAACCATAAATCTGGATTAGGATTTTGACGTTCCAGGTACTACACAACTAAACACAAAAATGACAGTTCCCCAGAAACTTTCAATGAAACTTAATAAAGCAATTCAATAGTGAGAATTTAATATAATCCTGAAAAACCCTAAGGAAATTCACAGGAGTAAAGGACCAGAAAATACAGTCAGGGTTACCTGATTTGATTTATTAATACATTCAGTCCTACCTCCTGCCTGAAACCTCCAGCTAAACTGGAGCATTTATTTGAAAGGGATAGAAAATAAATAGACTTAAGTTGAAGAAACAACTTGGAGTTAACAAGGGTCACAGTAATAGAGCTTTGAGCAGACAGAGAGACATATAGAGGGATAGATAGATGCCATTAGTATTGTTTGGAAACAGATTGCAAAAATGAGCTGTATGTCAGCAGAACGTAATTCTGTACCTCAGGACCCACCATAAAAAGTGCTGCATTCAGACACTTATTTTAAAAAAGAAAAGAGGAAGAGGCAGAGATCAGAGACAAAATTTGCAGCAGGACAGCTCTGGAGTAAGTCTGATAAAACAGGATCAAGCAGCAAGACCAGCAAATGGTACAAACCATAATTGATAGAAATCCACATATATAGTAATTTATATGTTTATAGCTCTGCTCCACAATAATGTCCACCTTTTCCACAGTGCTTATTAATTTCCTCAGTCATCAAAGACACAAAAAAGGACATACTTTAAATTCAGGTAAAGAGTATTTATTGTATGTTTTTGCCTTTTTTGTTTTATTGACTAAGCTACCTGGTTGTGTTAATAGTAACTAGCTACAAACAAATGATTACTCATGGTTGATGTAATTTGTCCTACCGGGTCGCTCAAGGTTCAGTAAGAAATTAAACATCAAGCAAGAGAACTTGCAATGGCTAAATGCAGCTAAAAAGCTAAATGATAGCTTATGGGGATAGAGTCATGCTCTCACCACCTCTGCAGGGTGTATCTGCTGGCCACTGCTCCCTCTGCCCTCTGGTTAGTCTGAATCATACACAATCCAGGAAAAGAGCCAGCTTTTGTGATTACAGATTCCATGAAATTCTTGCATGAGCGGGGTCAAAAGCTTGCTGCTCCTGAAGGGCACAGGAGTCACTGAACCTTTGCAGTACCAAGATGGTTCAAGAACTTATGAACTGGGGAGGGGGGGAGAACAAAAAGCAATGTCAGTCATGTTAGACTGCTTGTTTCAGGTGTTACTAGCTGTCTAATATGTGCTCCAAAAAACCTGATTACTGCATTATTTTGGGGAATACAAATGACGTATAAGGTTTCTGGCACATCATTTTATGTTTGTTTTCCCTATGCCTGGGGGCTTTGCAGTATAAAAACAGAAATCACATACCCAGAGCTTAGGCTATATCCTCTCTGTGTTCCAGTCCAACATTGTTCCTGTCACACAATCAACACACAGTCACGAATTCTGTAAGCCTACGAGGATGTTATATCACCTCCTGTGAAAGCCTGTGGTGAAGGTGACTCAACCAACACAGTAAGCAGGTTATCCTGTTGCATAATTTGCTTTATAGTAAAATTAGACATGGTCTCAACCAGCAAAGTTTGTGTTGAGATCCATGTTTTTCTGAGACTCAGGTTCACTTAACTAATTTAAAAAAACCCCCATTGTTCCTGAGCTAGCTTGTAAATTCCCACGTGAATTTAGACCGACAGTTGCAGAAGGACTTAAGGCTTGTATTGTCAATCTTAAAAAAGCAGCAGACATAAGAGTAGTAAAAGATGTAAGGGTGCAAATGACCTAACAGTTTTGTACTAAAATATAAAAAGTCCTAATCATTTGTCACCTGCTCCTGTGACCCAGAATGGCTCACATCAATGTTAGCCTCCAAGAGCAGGATGAGTGCGTCCAACCTGTCATTTGGGAATGGTCTACTTGCACCAACTCCCTAATTTTATCCAGGACAGTTTGGAAAAAAACTGTGGGCCATCATCACGCATGCAACACACCATGAGAACAGCTTAATAGGACAGACAGCTGAGTAGCTTTATCCAGAAATGTTTGCAGGCCCTGCTAACCATAGACAGAGCCTTTACTTCCAGCTGAAAAGAACCAGGTTGTTCCTGCACTGTTGATAGTGAATGTGGTTGTTCACATTGAAGAAGTTTCTTCTCCCTAGCAGCCTAACCAAAACAGAAACAACCTTCCAGGAGGGGACTTGGGGTACACCAGAGCAGAGAGCAGAAGCTCCTAAAACAATATCCTGTGTTCTGTGGCCAGGGTGGGGTAGAATCTGTGCCTCGGGCACCTCCAGGCCTGGTGGCCCCATGGCTAACTGCAAGGCTGTGATGTTTTGGAGGGAACAGTTGCTTCAGAGAAACAATTTCTGCTTTTTGTAGAGCAGAGCCAGTTGTGTTTTTCCAGGTAGCCCCTGTCGTCCTGACAGCCTCTCTGGCCTGAGGGCTTCACAGGCAGTTACGACTTTCTCCTGGCGGCTTTTTGGTTTCCTTGAGTGCGACCATGAAGAGCTTTCAGTACTGAGCAAGCATGAATTTCCCTGACAAACCACGTGCTCCAGAGCATGTGAGGCATTGTGATGGTTTGTCAGTGGGGTGATGCAAGGAGGGCTGAGTGCCTGCTAGGCCAGAGAAATATTTGATCACATTGAACAGCACTGGGAGGGAGTAATGCCACAGAGAGCAGAAGACACCTAACTCTATAGCAGATTCTGTGTGGGCTTGACAACAGGGGTGGGGGATTTAGGAAGTGAGGCTCAGCCCAATGCTATGGCTCTTAAGGGTGTTTTTCACTTTCCAGGTGGATCGTAGGTCTGTGTAATAGCAGTTCTAACAGATGAAGCAATGCATATTGGAGAAGTTCTTTACCCAGAATTTTATTTTAAAATATACAGGTTTAGATGTGTTCTTTGAAAGTGTGTTTCACCAGAAAGTGTTGCTTTGATTGTGTCCATGGAACCAGATGATTTTTTTTGAAAAAAGGTTTCTGAAGTGGCTTCACAGAAAGCTTTTGAATGCACCCTGAAAGTAAAGGACAAAGAAATATTCTAATATATTACAAATTTTTTTTTGAGAATATGTTGATTATTCTCAACTCACAATTTTTGATAATTTGTGTCTAGCAAAGAATGTATCAAGTAGATTTTACAGAATAGTAGAGGTTGTTCTCTTGTATTACATAGATGGTGAGGAAACTGGAGGGAAAAAATGAATTCTTTAAAGGTTTTGAGCACCAAAGGAAATTAATGCTAGGAACGAAGTGGGTCCAGCATGATGCTTGTTTGCAAGCCAAACTGATAACTCTTTCAACCATGTTTAAAAATTGTGTTGGTACTTCATTTTTATGTTAGATTAGTGCAAGACAACATAACCTGAGAGTGTGTGAGCTGGGGCAAACTGATGGACTGTAGCTTTGTACTTCAGGCTATCTGTGTGCTTTGGGTGTGAAACACTGCAGGTTTCATAGAGTTGTTCGAATGTATGGGGTGGGGGATGCAGGACTGTGAATGGAGATAATGATCCAAGGCTGTTGTGACTTGCATGACTTCACTGAGGCCAGAAATGCCACAGTAATTTATACCATCTGGGAATATGATACATCCTAACAAATTTAAGACTTCCTTAATAGAGCTGATGAGCAAGCAGAAGCTTGATACATCCTTTCATGTGGAAAGCTCTGTGTGGTTCAAATATTTACATGCATGTTTCAGGATGGACATGCACACTCTTCTCTCTGTCTCTCTTACCCTGAGAGGTTGCTCCAGACCTTTGAAATGCTTAGATTATTGAGGAAAAGTACTTCCCAGCATTTTAAAAATGGACAGTCCATGGAGGCAAGGAATTAATGCAGGACAGATATCAAGACATTTTCCTGTGGAAGTCATAAGCAATGATGATAGTCTCTTATAATTTGAAACACCTTGTCTATTTTAGATTGATCCTACTATATATTACAAATTAGTGAATATTACAAATTAGTGAAACACCAGTGAAGACCTCCTGCTGTTATTCCATGTCCCTGAGTTCAGTCTGTATCATGCTCTGGCTGGATAATTTCATGTGAAATACAGGGTAGCACATACAGGTTATTTGAAGTTCCTTACAGTGGCTCCCTACCCAAGCCATGAAGGGTTTCAAGTGCTAACATACCTCGGTAAGTGTTGTAACTGTTGCCACACACTGAGATTTTATGTGTCTTAAAATGCACTGTTTGCTGCTGGCCATTTTACATCCAGTATTGCTACTGAAGTGTAGAGACACTTCCAGAGATGCTGTATCTCTTCTTTTTCTCATTTTGTTGTCTTACACTGAAAATCATCATCGTTGCCATGTTCAAAGCAGTGAACATGCTTTGGGTATCATCTACAGCAGCACTCTTCATCAGCAGAATCTGAGGAACACCTAAGTCCTGCTGTGGTGATTTATAATTGCAGTTTTGTCAGAGCACTGAATGCCTTTGCTGGGCATCTGTATCAGACTGGTATCTAACTTCCCAGCCTCAGGGACAAATCCAGGACCAGATACTGGCTCTGTTTACTTCTGAAGCATTCTGGAGCCATGATTCCACACAGATGAGACGAATACACTTGATGACTGAACTTCTGTCAAATTCACCAAAGCACATCATATAGTTTATAGACTCTATGCTATCTGCAACGGGACAGTATAAGCCTCATCTGGCATAATAGCTGTCAAAATAAACTTCCACTCTCTCTGTCCCCAAAATTTAATAAACTGTGTATGTACTGAATCAACTCAGTGTAGCTTGTGGCCACAGTGGTTTTGATCTGGTAGTAGCCAGCCTAAAATTGTCACCTCAAATCCTGGCCCCAGGTGTATGCTTTGCAGTCAAGAGCACAGTACTGAAAACTGGGCTTCCTGTCTGGCTAACCCAGGGCTAGGATACAAACACCTATTTTGTTCAGAGCACCAACTTTTAGGAGTGTCAGAACTAGAGCCAAGGAAAAGAAATACAGGGTGCCTTCAACGATCTGAAGTCACCTATTGACACTACTTTGAATTTTTGTTGTCTTTGCTTTTTATATATATTTTTTGTTCAAATGTTCCCAATAGAAAGAGTGGCTGCATGCACAGAGGAATATTTCCTTTTTGACTTTATGAGCCCCATTGGAGGAGGTTGATCATCCCATTCTACAAGAGTTAGAAGTTATTGTGTAAGCAGTTCTGGCCTGCTAGATGGTGCTGGAAATGAACTCATTTCTAATCTCTCTTGCAGGCAAAAGGAGTAAAATATTGTCTAAAGAGCCACTGATTCTGATTCCTAGTGTCATCATGGGTGTGTTCAGAGTCTCTAGGACACTATGGCAACCAAAATCTTGAGCAAAACTATGCATATCTCTAAAAACAATGTTATTGGGTGCCATGGTCATTCATTGTGCAACTGCAGTGTCCAAGCTGATCCTCCTTTCAGAGTTATTGAGACAGAGTGTGCTACGCAAACTACAGAAGGGTCTTGGGTACTGTGGTCCTGAAGTTCTGAACCTAAAGGTACAGATACCCTAAGAACATCAGTTACAATATCTGCTGTGGAATTCAAGAATGTCAGCAGAAATTAATCAATAAGAGGTCCTCCAGAAGAACTCCCTTCTTTTTTTTTATTCCCTTTATCCTCACTGCAGAGCTAAATGAAATGTATGGCAAAAGCCTACTGAAAATGGAACCATGAGAGACAATACCAAACTCAAATACATCTGAAAAAAGAGATCTCAATTCTGATATGTGTCAGATCCTGAATTCTTCCTTTCAGAGTGAGTGTATTAATCTAAAACGGAGTGAGGCAGACTGATTCCAGAACAGGTTTTCACACATGAGTTATTCTGCAATAGTTATTGCAATGTATGTTTATCCTATCCTGGTCAGAATTAACTTACAAGTATAGACAAGTAATTCCATTAGACTTGAGCAAATTGCAAAAACATTTAATAAAGATAATTAGTTATAAAATCTGCAGTGGCATTTGTAGTTCATTTTGGATTTGCTTTTCACAACATTTTGTGAGCTGGCACTAACACCCCCATATTTTTTAAGTAATAGAGAACCTTGTCAATTCTTCTGTGATAGTGTATGCCCAAGTATTTAGAGCAGAACTTTTGATATGCCTGATCTGAAAATTGTTAAGTAATCAGCAACTCAAGGACTGCTCGAAACTTAAGTAATGAAATCTCTGTGAGCAGCACTCATAGCATTACAGAAGTAAATTATTCCAGAATAGCCTAGTGGGTCACATGAGTGTTTACGATTTTCATAAAGGGAACACAAAGAGAACTGTCAAAGGCATGAACTTGCACATCCCCATTTGCCCAAACCGTGGCCATCACCAGCTTCTTTACCACATATCTGTCCTTCAGTGTACATTAGCACCGATCTCTAAAGCAACAGGAGAATGACGTTCCTGGTGCATTTTTTGTCAAGTTTCAAATCAATGTTGACTTTGTCACTGACATTTCAATGGCAAGCACACCTCCCTATTCAAAGGATGAATTTTGGCATTGTCCTCTTTAGTTAATCCTTGTAAAAGTGTTTAAGCATCAACGGTAGTATTTGGCTCTGCATGCATGATTTCTGGGCAACTACTCAAAACTTACTGAGCAATAATCTTTTTGTTTAATCATTCACTGCAAACATGTTACATAAAATGGACTGATAACAGAGTCACGAGACTTTTTTTCCACTGCTATTCTACAAATCATGAGACTTAAAAATTTTGGAACATAGGCAGAGCAAAATTAAATTTCCTACTGCTGAGAGAAACAAGAATTTTTTTCAGACCAATGGAATTAGGTCTTGCTGAGTTGCTAGTGCATGTCTTCCCATGGAAAGTAGATCATCTTTTGGAAAACTCAGGGGCTGAAGGATTGCTACATGTTTTGCTCAGTAACAGAAGGGGTGAGGCAGACATGATGCACCATTAGGAGCTGCATAGGTTTTTAGTGAGGGAACACTTGTGTACTGTCAAAAAACTTCAACCAGTTCAAGAAAGCCATCATTGCATCCTCACTGGGAGAGATTCCTGGGTCCGAGATGAGGCAATGCTGCTGCTCTAAGGCCCTCAGCAAGGCCATACTAGGAGCTGCATTGTATTAACCTCCACCCAGACACTAACATGGTATGGAAATACACTGGCACTGCTACATGCTCCATTGGCTGGCAAAGATTTCTCCCATCTGGCCTTCTGTTGTGCACTTAGAAGGTGCTTAAAGTCGTATGACTCTTCTGCTTCCTTGTTTTTATTTCTTGTTTGCCTCTTGCTTAAGAAAACCTGTTGCCCATGGGCTGGAATGTCTCACCACTTTCTCCCCATGTGATTGGCTCTTCGTGCCTGTGGTTTGGTTGCCATGAACTTTCTGCCTTGAGCAGCCTGCTGCAAGTCATGATCAGCCAAAAGGAGCCAAAAGCCATGTTTGCTCTGCAAGGAGACATTGCAAATGAAGCACTATTCATCCAGTGAAGGCAAAAAACACAGCAGTAGAAAATGCAGGTGTGACTGACGGATGTTATTGCAGAAGTGAACACTGTATTTGGGCAAGCCTTGGAGCTGCTTATTGTGTAAGTATAAAGCAGTTAATTGAATAGAAACCAGTCTGGGAAAACAGGAAAGAAAGAACGGACTGTCTTGAGGTAATTCACTATTCAGCAAGCAAAGGGGGATTGTTACTGGACATGCCAAAGCTGCCATCTTTGACTTTCAGCCCCCTAGCAATTGGCCAAGAAGCCTGCCTTGAAACAAGGCAGGATGGAGGGCAGTCTATGAATGGCCTTAGGCAAAGGAGGTGAGGAAAGTGTCGCTTCAGACACTATTTTTTTGGATGTGGTGGGAGGGTAAGAGGAAAAGTGAGCAGCAAGATAACTTTCATCTAGGCAATTTTGAAGATGCTAGGCCTTCTGGCAAATATTCCTGTACATGCCATAGTTTTACATGTTGAGAAATAATTTTGTTTTCAAAAAGCTAAATAATCCACATGGAGCACTGGTCTCAGACACTTGAGCAGCAGGGTTACAGGTGTCTGAACTCTGCAACCTGTAGAATCATTGCAGGTGCAGAGACTTACAGCCCCACACTCACCCCCAGAGCAGAGCCACTCCACCTTAGGAAAGCTCAAGACCACGAAGTCTGATGCCCAAGACAATGTGTTGCCAGGTTTTAGCAGAGAAGATAAACTCTGCCACAAGAACTGCATGTAAGATCACAAAGTGGTTGTAGCTTCCAACAATTTTCCTGTGTGAAGAAGCCTTGCTATTTTTGTTTACAGGCATTCTCTAGGCATTTAATGTTTCAAGGATCTCTAACGCATTTTTTGGCCACAAGGCTTTCCACAAAACCCCATTTCTGACACTATTAAACCTATAGGTAAACCAGGTTAATCCATATAACGTGTTTTGGTGCAAAGATTTCTCAATTTGAAAAATGGCATGCAATCAAGACCTGGGCTCTTAAGTGAGGATTTTGTTGTTGTTAATGTAGTCTAATTTGTCAACCCCACATTTAAGTCTCTGTTTTTCAGGATTTGTACTTAGATGGTATTTCCTTCTTTTCCAGCACTGGCCTACAGGTACCTTACTGGCTTTTCCTTTTCTTTGCTACCTGTGGAAATAACTTTTCCCATGACAGCAGGATGATGAAGTATTCTTAAAGGGTTCACCTGCCAGTATTAGTCTCTACGGAAGCCCCCCTTTCTTCATAAAATTCATTTTTTCATCTCAAAAATATGTCCAATGGAGGTTCCCTCTGTTTTCATGTTACATTTATTGAGTATAAAGGGGTTGCCTCACAGATAAATTGCTTTGGAACATCTGTATACGTGTTTCTGTAAGCCTTTGTGCATATATGTATATAGATACACAAACCTACTCACATATGCATAATGTACATGCACACATATTATTTCTAGAAGAAATGCTAGTATAAACAGCTGCTATTTGTTCTTGTAGGCTGTTCTTCTGGAATGTAAAATAGCAAGTTTTTACAGAAGGCAGTGTTGTTAGTAGCTGGAAACTTTTTGAGAGATAAGGGGGAAGAAGATGTTTGGCAACTTTATGATGCTGGAAGACAAAAAAAAGTGAGGAGAAAATATACCTAGAGATGGGTACCCAGCAGCAGCTGAAGGTTTATGCTGCTTTGACTGTACTATGGGGGGAGGGAAGGTTTGCAATATGGAGTGCTCTCTTAGCATGCTTTCCAGTGTGTTCCATTCCCCTGCTCTCAAATCCAAACTGGGAAAAGATTTATAGTGTAGGGTAGGTGCAGTAAAAAGAGAACAGGACTCTCACTGGGATGCAGCAAATTAGAAAATAGGCATGAAGGAAAAGTCTTCTGAATTTTATATGAAGCCATGGGCATCTGTGGGCAAATAGTTCCATACAGTGCTTGCAGGTAACTCTCCAACCTCTCTCATGAATTGGGAAGTAGTTTAAGGCACTTTAGGCAAAAGAAAGAAGTTGCAGTCCTTACCTGTAGGTATTTGTTATATTTACACATCTATGTCAGAATAAAACTTTCTTACATCAAATCCAGCTTACACTGGAAGTAATTTCTTTTTCCATTGGCATTTGGGAAAAACAGTGTCCTCATTTAACTGTGGTTTAAGAAAGCAGCATTAAATGCTCCGAGTATTTTTGCATAGAGGCATAATTTGGAAGGGAATCTGGTCCTGTCTCAGAGACTTGTAGGTCTCATTTGCACTCAAATGCTGTTCTTCAAAGGCGAATGTGCGAAATACAGTCCGTCCTTATGGTCTCGTATGTTTATGATTTATAAGCCCTGTGTCTTGCCTAACAGAGAATTGAAGAAAGCTAACTTAATTGAGAGCTGGTTGTAAGCACTGTGAACAGAAACCTTTGTTCTCAAGAGCCAGCCACTGGAGCGTGTTAGCAGCGCATTTTCCAGATGAACTCCTTTCGTGCCTTAGTTTGTGACTAGAATGGAGAAACTAAGGAATAGATACCAAAAGCTTTCTATTTGTTTATAAAAGTGTCTTGTGGCAACTGAAAATGTATTTACAGACCTTTAAGCTTCCTTGGAGATGCTAGCCAGCTACTTGTGTCCCTGTGGTTCTATGGTTGTGTCTCTTCATTGCTTCCTGATATTTCACATAATCAGTCTTTGATTATGTACCGCCCATCATAGGGGTTTAATTCCCTGACAAAACCACAGGCAAGTAAGGAATAAAATGAGATAACTGCAAATAAGTAAATTGAGCTAACTGTACTTTGGGTCTTGCAGTCCTGTATCATCAGTATTGTTCCTGATAAGGTGATTAACCTTTACAAACCATAATAAAGGTTATGACAGCTGTTCTTATTTGTGGAAGTAAATGGAGACATAAAGATGTTAAGTCACTATCTGAGCCTTGTAATGGATCAATAGCAGGCTGAAGCCAGGAATCCTTTCCAGGTTTTCGTGTGACCCCAGGACTTTTCGCCTTGTTGATTATTAAAGATTTTTAGCAATCCTCAGTGCTGTGCCAAAACACACTTTTTCATGTTCTTCCCCTTCCCCTTCCTTTAATTTAGTTTTTAATTCCATATTGTTGTAAATGTATGTCATTGTGATATTGGAGCAGTGTTTACCTAAGACACATGAATGGCTATGAGGAGAGGTGGGAGAGACTGAGCACTGTTTTGTTTAGTGCACATTGGTCTTGAGCTGCAAGGCTCAGTGAAGGATTTAAACATTTGGTGCTTCGTATCTGGAGTTCTCATTCAGGCCCAAATGCTTTTCCTTATGGAATACCAGCATGAAGAGTCCTCCTCTGCAGAGCTTTCTCTCCTGGCCTTTGTAAGATACGCTGCATCTCTGGAAGCTGAGGCCTACAGAGACAACATGACACAGTCCAGGCATACAACAAGTCAGTGGGAAATGCAAAGATGTAACTTGCCTTTTCTAACTCAGCTTTTCTGCTGAACCGCAGGCACCAACAAAATCAAATGTTCCAGGTAGGAAAATACAAATGCGTGTGGATAGCAGAGGTAGGGAAATCCCGTCACAGTCCTTTGGCCTTGTGTTCCCTTGCATAATCCTTCTGGCAGCAGCACAGGCCAGGTCCAGGATGAAAAGAGACGCTACTAGAACACCTGCTCAAGTCATCACTGAGAAACCTGGACAATTAAACCAACCTTTCTACTGCCATGAGCTAATTTTCCGTGCTTGCAAGTATAAGTCACTTGGTTTTTTTCAAAGTTATTTTACTAAATGGAGAAAAAGCCCGTAGAGGCAGGTCAAAAATGCAGCTACAATATGCTTCAGTGTGTACACCCAGTACATAACTATACATCCCAGTGCCTTACTTGGTCTTCTCTGGCATATTACCAATTGCCTCATCTTTATCACATTCTGCTTTTTTCAGCTCTTAACTTAGAGTAGTTGCAGCACTGGGTTCTTACTGTCCAAGAAATACATGTACAAATTCATTTTGCAAGAGGCATCCACATAGTTATATTTTTATGATGGGTGCTTTCGGCTTTTTTTTAGATGTGATTTTTTGCATGTTGGTGCTGAAATTTTTTGCCCCAGTCAGACATTTGACCCAGACTTTTACCATATTAAAAATTAATTTTTGTCTCTTTTTTATTTTTATTTTTTTAACAAAAATGCCTTGTGCATTGCAATGACACACGTAAAATAAGTTTTTTCAGGCTTATCCCTTGGTCCCCTTCCTTTACCTCTCTTATTTTATGAGATACAATCAGAGCTTGCTGCTTCTGGGTGTGCGTGTGGGGACTTTCCTGGACTTGGTTTGTTGGGGCTGTCTGTTATTTCCCAGCCACCGAGCTTAACAGTTGTGAAGATTATAAATGTATTATCTGAGAAGAGGCTGTTGTATGTCTAAGAAACCATTCACCTAAAAAGCAACAGACAAAATATAATACCCCTGCATAATTCTTCTGTTCATTGTAGTCACATTGCGATGTTTTATAGAGGTAAGACTGAGGCTTTTCTCCCCAGATGAGGACATGTGGCATACTCTGTTTCCCTGGCAGTTCTGCAGTGTTGTGCTGACATGGCAACTTTGGATGCTGATTCTTGTCTCCAGAACAGTGCTGTCTAAGGCACAGCTTCCTGACTCCACAGAGTCTCAGTCCTGCTTTCTTTCATGCAGCAGAATTAACTGGCAGTGGATTCAGGCTCACAGTGTCACTCACATTTTCATCAGTATTTGCAGCAAGCACTGTCCTTTCTCATTCTCTTGTTCTAACTGGTCTGTTTGTTTAAAAGTATAAATGTGCAATATAAAAAGTGATGAAAATGGTGACAAACTATTAGAATGCAATAAAATTATCTTGATTGAGATTCCAGTAGGATGATGAGCTAGAGTGAAGATACAAGTAACTAACTCCAGTGTGACGCCCACTTGGGATGGATTCCTACCTTTCCCTCACTCCACTGTCTCTTACTCCTGCATGAGCCTGTTCCTTAGCCTTGCAGAAAACTTGTGGGGGAAAAGTGTGGTGTTATTTTTATTCTGTAAGGTTAGTGAGTGGAACTGGCTTATGGAGGTGTCTGATGATTGGAAGGACTAGGGTGGAGGTTGAATTGCATGGCTAACCAGGACTTGCACAGGAGACAGGAGACGTAGAAAGAAGAAAAAGGGAAATGGAGTCAGAAAGGGGAAAAAAAGCCTTGCCTGTTTAGTGAAGGGAATATATCTGATCAGTTCAGCTGACTGGAACTGTGGTCCCTGTGTTTAGCCTTAATTGTTTCTGCTTCCACTCTCTCATCCTGTAGTCAGGCTCTTCTAATTAGTAAGGCCTTCACAGTAGGGAATGTGCATAATCTTGCAGGTGGACTCTGAGATACAGTGGAAACACTGATGTAGTGATAGTAAGTCCAGTAGATCCAGCTCAACTACTGGAATGATAACTGTTGGATTTGTTCCCCCATTTAAATGATAGTGGTTCTTTTTAGTGTGTATCACAGGCGTGATATCCTCTCCTGTTTAAAGAAAATAGAACACTTAGTTTTTCTAGGTAACCTGCACTTTGCAAAATGAGCAGAACCAACAGGTAGAGAACTTCCTGACTTGTGAAGCAGAAGCCAGGTGAAAAACACAAGTGAATTGGAGCAATAGTTGTTCCAAATATTTTGAGCACATGCAGAACCAAGGCACAGGTACAGGGAGAAGTAGGGGGGCACAGGCCCCTTGTGTTTACAAGGCTGCAATCTTCAAACCACCCCCCATCCCCCCCTTAGTTTTAGGCTAATTGGAATTTCTAAGTCTATTTCTTTGACATACTTTTGAAAACTAAATATTAACGACCTGCCACAACAGCTGGTGTCATAGTACAGACTGGTGGGCTCTGTGCCTTTGAACTTAAGCCTTGTAATAAATCACACAAGTATTTTCTTGCTTGTTGCTGCACACAGTGGATGAGGTGTAATGTAAGAAGCGGCAGTTCGTACACAGAGTGACTTAAAGTGCACCTTTAGACATATCAAATTAGGTTCACTTAGTTCTTTGTGTAGTTTCATTTTGGAAAAGACCTGTGGTGTCCTTCCTGCTGCAGAGTTAGCAGGGAATGAACTGTGGCAGCTGAGGCAACATTTGGCTTGAAGGGTAAGAGCTGCCAACAGCTGAGTGCCTCGGGGAAACACAGCCTAGTTGGTTCTGCTTTGGCATGGGGACAACCTCCAGCTAAAACTGAAGTTACTTCCCTCAGCAAATAGGTGTTACTGAAGAATAAAATGAAACAAAAAAAAAAAGCCAAAAAAACCATCGTCATTACAAACAAGAGATTTATTTTTATGGAAGAATTGTTCAAGGGTCATGAAACAGAAAATAAGCCAGCTTGAGGATGTTGGAAAGCGTTACACCAGAAACATCAATATTAATGTAGCAAATTGTGGAAAACATGAAATTAGATAAAGTGCTAAGTTTTCAGTCATATCAGTAGGATCATTAGCAGCAATTAGGAAACAGCAGAATTTAGGGCATTAAAATTGAAGAGGAAATAAATACATTTTGTATTTTTTTCTGAAGTATAAACTATTTGGAAAGCCCTCAGTGTCCTCCATGGCATGGAGTTGTGCATGTATTAAGAAAGAGAAGCAGGGCTTGTATGCTGCCACTGAAATTTAACACTGACAACGAGGCAGGCCAGTCTGAAGTATCTGCAGCACAGATAGGCACTGGTTGCATGCATGGTTTATACTGTGGTCCTCTCCTTTTGGTAACCTACCCAATGTTAGCATTTATGTGTCAGGATCCCATGCAACTGGTGTGCAACTCTTCATCACCACTGACAAAAAGTACCAGCACTGCTTTGACAGGATCAGGCAGTAACTCCCACAACCCTCAAAACAACTAAAATCCATGGGAATGCAAGGTGGGCTGTCCCTGGGAACCTCTTTTTGAGACACCTTCAGGTTAAATTCAATCAATCAGTGTGTTTGAAATTATATATACTTTACTTGCATATTTTATAGACTGATAGGATTCAATCTATAAACTTCTGGAAAAAAGAATTTAAAATCTTACTCTATATAAATATTTATAAAAGTTGCTTTATTCATAGAAAATTAGATTCTTCATTTTCTTTGAATTTATAGTGCAAGTGCCCTGCATAGACATCGTGTCTCTACACATAGAGTGGTAGACTCTTAATAGAGCATTGCTGACATTAGCAAAGCTACTCCAATTGACATCAGCTGGGAATATGGTCCATAGGACCTAAGTTACACTAGAAGATAACAATTTCTTTCTTAAGCATTGTTTAGTAAATTCAGCCATTAAAACATGGGAAGTAATTAACATCTCAATATTACATATTGAAATTTAAAATATTGTAAAAATAGCATGTTAGGCATATATTTTTAAACTTAATAGGATTGGCATTTGCTTTATGACAGTTAAGCAAATCAGATTCTGCATAATATGGGTAAATCTGCAGTTTTCACCAAGTTTGTGTACCTGTGCCTGCCATTAGCACCAAGGTATTTTTGTATCACTAGTCCATTCTATCACATCTAGATTTCAAGCCACATGGCACAGTTTTCAGGCATCTGAAAAAGTATTTTAAACCTACTGAGGCTAATAGGTATTCAGCCAGTTTATGGAAGGCATGACTAGGCTTCAAACACATCCTAGGACTCAGGCTATTGCACTCTTCATCTCAAAAGCAAGACGGACACAAATTCAAACTGAATGAAGAAACTTTCCCTCTTCATGTTCTTATTCTTTTACTTGGCACTGAGCGTTTTTTCGAATAAATCCCATTTTCTTGTCGGCAGGCAGCTCCATTCATGTGGCTGATGCTTTCACTTGCAGCTTCTGGTTGAGAACTCTCTTCAGTTGTCTGAAACAGAATGGAGATGTCAGCGGAGGCATGTGTGTGTCTTCCACCTGGTTCCCATTAGGTAGCTCTGCCTGACTCTCTATTATTGCCACAACTTCTTAGTTCTGAAAGAAATTGAACTGATTGTGTATAAATGTCTGTAAGAGTAGGCTTGCACTCCAAACCTAGCAAATTCTAGATATATAGCCAATAACTCATCAGGTCTCTGCTTAATTACTACACCCCTAAGCAGCAGAGCTATTGCATTCCCACCCCCACAGCACCACTGGAAAACCCACCAAAGGGCAGTTGAGCAAGCTTTCATGTGCAGAGGGTGATGTGTTTTTAAGGGTGTGAGAAATCATATGTGATTTATCCAAAGCTGGGGCTGAAACCTAAGAAGTCCTAATTTGGATGCATGTCAGCCATTCATACTCAGAGAGCTATGGTGGAAACAAAACCCCTGGAACTCTCTGAAAACTTGGACACCTTCCAGGCTGCAGGCTGGCATAGAAAGCCAAGTATCTTTCAGTGGCATGTAATACCAAGAACCAGTAGTTGCTGACTGCTGGGCTCATGACTGTGCAGCCCAAAATCTGGTCGGTCTTGTTTGCATACAGGCAGATAAGGCGAGGGGCTTGCCTATAACATGTTGTAGGTCTGGATTACTCAGCTCTTTTTAGATTTACCCCAGAGAGACAGGGTAAATCCTCTCAGGTTTCTAGTAGCGAGTTACTCTCTGAGCTCAGTTTCAAGGCACAGAGCCGCTCACGCTACCAAAAATGAAGGCATGCTCTACCAAAGTAATTTATTCTTGCTTTCCCAAACACTTATCTGAAAAAGAGCTAAAAAATTTTTGAAACATACTTTTCTTTTACACTGCACATTTGTAGATGCATTATTTTCTGTCTTCATTCCAGTGGCCTCTTCCATTTCTGAAAAAAAAGTAATAAAAGAATTAAATTAAAAAGAAGGGGGCGGGGAGAAGTAAGCATATTTAGTAGCTGGCTGATGTAAAAAAATCAGCTATTCCTCTGGGCATTTATCACACAGAAGAAAAACTGAAAAGTGATGAATACTTCCTAAAACATTTTTCGAGGCAATGTGATTAATCTATCAGGACTGTATAGCTTGGGGGTATTTAGAGAACAGAATAAAATTAAGAACTTGACTGTAGCACAGGGGTATCAGAGAGACCTTCCAGAGTGGAATTGTGCCTTTGTCCAGCAGGTTCATGGAAGTCTAACTTTAGTTGTTATATTCTCAGAAGATGGGAGCATTTAATGTATAACAGGCTCCAAGAGCCCTTATACTAACAGTGACTGATGTTATTTTCCCCTGGGCTGGTCCTCAGGTAAAAGACAAATAGAGCCTGAAAACCTTCAGGCTAAATTTGAGTGAGACAATCACGTTCCAGTACACTAGTTAAAAAACAAACAAAAAGAAAAAAAAGAAAAGGTGGAGCACATTATGGAAAGTTACACCAGTGTATCTGCAGTGTCCTTCAGGCCTGTGCTGAATTAATATATTCACTCCTTAACAAACAGCATATGCAACCAGAAATGAGTAATAACACTGAGTCTGTGAGAGAACAGCTCAAGAGCAGGATTTTGCCTAAAAGTCTGGATGAAGTACATATGGGGCTTTGTATTTATTTATAATAATTGGCATTAAGAACAGCAGTTTGATAAGTGGTAAGAAATGCAGTTGACTACTTTTCCTTGCATGTAATGCCCTAGGCTGTGATGGTGTTTCATTGGGAAATGAACAAAAAAGTGTATTCCTTTGAGGCCTAAGACACACATACCTGTAAGAAGTGCATCAATTGTCTCCACTGCGTGTTTTGCATCTTCCATTGTGAAACACATTGGTGGCTTAAATTTTAAAATATTTCTGTAGGGTCCATCTGCACTAAGAAGGATTTGACGCTCTTTGAGTCTGTGGAAAGAGGAAACGTCTGTGTTAGACACAGATATAAAACTATGTTGTGTCCTGTCACTTCCTTCAGGCTGAGACAGATTTTGGAAGTTTTCTTTTTTAAGTACTATGTTATCAAAAACTACACAAATTTAAAACTAAATTAATGACTAACTGCTGGAGAATATTAGGAGGGTTTGATCACTGCACACAGTCTTCAAGAATTACTTACTTGTAAATAAGATGAAGGGCTTCAGCTGTGGCTGGTGTTCGCTTTTGCTTATCTTTCACCAGATCCACTCCAACAAACAATCCAACACCCCTGGCGTAGAAAAGAGAAGTACAGATAAGTGAAATCCAGTGTCAGCAACCCAAGCCTTCTGCTGCGAATGCAATACCTGTTTCTAACACTGTAATTCCCTTCCCTCGAGCACAAATGGGGGAAGGAGCATGAGAAAGGAGACTTCATCTTTGGTCGTCTTTTGGCGACTTCACACAATCAAATGGGATAACAGATATTTCTGGATAAATAAATTTACTTGGCTAGTTAAAGCTACATGGCCAGATAAGAACGACAGAATAATTTTCTTTCATTCTTATCCTGAAAATTGCAAGCCAGGGAGCCAAATCCTGAAAAAAAAGAAGTATAAAAACCCCGCAACCCAACCCGTTCCCTCCCAAAAAACTTGAAGGCAATTATCCATGGTAGCAACATGAGATGAGGAAAATCCATAGTAACATCTCCCAAAGAAATGAACCAGATTTGAGCAAGGTCTGCATGATTACAGTGGTGTGCAGACAATTTGCTTAGTGCATGTGGATGGCTTTCTCCTACTCTCCCAGAACTTTTCTAGTGGATATGCTTGTACCTAATTAAGCAGATGGATGGACAAGTTTTTTTTAAAAAATATTGCCTTACAATACCAGTTTTGGGTAGTCCATTTTAGAAGAGAGGTGTAGCAAAATCATGATGTTTCTGTGTTCCACTCACACCAAGTTTGTTGTTTTTTCTAGCACAGTTACTTTCTCCTCTGACATTGCTGTAATGCACCCACCTGATATCTCCCACTAAGGGATGTTTCTCCTTTTGCTCAGCCAACAACTCCAGGAGATAATTTCCTACACGTGTGGCGTTTCCTTGGAGATCTTCTTTCTCTATTACATCCAGCACAGCCAAGCCAATGGCACAAGACACTGGATTGCCTCCAAACTGATAGCAAAGACAAAACAAAACACGTAATCAAAATCAAAACCCATCAAAACAAAACATTCATCTGTGGCTGAATGTTGCTTTCACATCCATGTTGCTTTCACTTGCCCTCTCCTGCTTGGCATGTCATGAGGAAAAGCTTGAAAAGGTAGAGATTTTGTGCCATTTAGGCTGTGGAACACTGTCCCCTACACTTGGGCAAGGGAAGGGCTCCCTCTTCCTCAGCTTTGGGTTGCAGTAATTTGAAAATTTCAGGACTGAAGCATTCAGCTGATTGCATGTGCAGACAAAATGCTCCTGGGAAGAGCAGTGGATGATAGATTTTATATATTTTGAACCAGAGAGTATAAACTCCATTAAAAACAGGGGAATTTGTGGTAGCTGGGAAGAAGGCTAAGTCACAGGAGTAGAAAGAGGGCTCAGTAAATGAGAAGACTGAATCTCTGTGGCACACAGATGAAATGTTTCCTGGTAAAACGTCACTGTTTTGCTAGGTTTCAGCTTCAGAGCAAGGTCTGCCAGGGCATGAGCTCCACCACCACAGCCTATCCTAGAAAATGAAATTTTACATGATCAGCATTTCAGAGGGGGAGAGGGAAAGAGACATAAGCAAGAATTTATCTGTATGAATGTGAGCTGAGATGCATGACCTGCCAGAGAACTTGTGCTGATGTACCACTTGATACAGAGCATATTTCAAAGCCTCTCCGCTTGCTTTTAGATACTAGACTGTGGTTGACTCGAGCTCTCAGTAATGTGATGCAGTGATGGATGCAGATGTTACCTGGATCACCTGGAAAACTTCTAACTGCTAAATGCACACCAAAAGGAAAAAAAAAAAGGCAAAGCTTCATTTATGAACTTACTGTATTGAAATACTCCAGTCCAGAAGCACCAAAACCTTCAGCAATTTCCCTTGTTGTGACCACACAAGACATAGGGTGTCCATTGCCAATGGGCTTTCCCATGGTGACAATGTCAGGCACAAAGTCTTCACCTTGCAGCTGGAATGCCCAAAAATGCTTCCCAACTCTGCCAAAGCCAACCTGGACCTCATCAGCTATGAACACGCCACCCACTGCATGCACATACCTGAAAACAAACACAATAGCTTGAAAGTCTAGTGCTGCAGAACATGGCTAGGCAATCAAGGACAAGGCAGTCTGCATCACAGAAATTCTGCAGTGTCAGACCAAGTTAGGAAAAAAAGAAAGAATACAGTTATAGCTATTTTATATCTATGAAATTTTTGGTATGCTACATGTTAAGGAAAAAGTTTGACATTTTAATGTCAAATAGAAGTACTGTAATGGTACTGCAGGATTATAACTGGTTTAACTTCATCTTCCATCAAATTTACTGCTGAGGATTAAAGGTTGGTAAAGAATGGCAATTATCTACCTAAAAAAATTAGCTGATATTCCATTAAAAAATTTGAACTGAAATCATACTCTTCAATAAGTAGAAATGAACCACAGATAGCCAAGAACAGGAGAGATTAACAGCTGAATTGATTAGATAAATCTATAGTGAAAAAAGCTGTTTCTTTGGTTAATTTTCCCGTTATGCCCTTGTGAAGTGCTGTACGTACTCTGCCACTTTCTGGAAATAGCCCACAGGTGGAATTACTTGGCCTCCACAGCTCTGCATGGATTCAGCTATGAAGGCAGCAATCTACAAGAGACAAACTTATGTGAGAGCTGTGTTCATCTACTTGGCCTTGGCACAGACATCTAACAGTCTAGAAATAAATGTTTAAATGTGGGCCTTAATTTAATCACACAATGGGCTGGATAACTGAGAGCTCTTGAAAACAGCTATGGCTAAAGGATTTATTCATTTTGTAATCAGGAGTGCCCAAATTTGCAGTAGCCAGGGCCACCTTTGCAGCCTGATGGGAATGCATGGATGTCCATTAAGCCATTGTCCTACAGCTGTTGAATTGGATGACACTTCCTGGTGTCAGTGGATGTTGGATTATGCTCCTGGGAGCTACTTACAAATGTCAGTTTACAGGAGACATACAACAGTGGGTGCCATTTTCCCTAAGAAGTTAATAAAGCTTGCAGGTATATGTGATTTTTTGTTGAATCTTGAACACCAGGTAGAGGTGGGTAGAAGCTGAACCGTAAGATGACCTGTGGCTAGCCTTTGGGCACCCCTGCCTAATGCAAATAACTATGCAAATAAAATGTCAGCACGAGGCACTTGACAAAAGAAGAGAAAAGTTCTACAGATGAAATAATTCCAGTTGCTAGGAATGAAAAAGAAAGTTATTTCAAGTCAGGCAGTGTAAGAGCAGCAGATCAGACACACTGGAACATCGAAATTCGTTTCTTGCCAACAGCAGAGGTCTATGCAGCAGAGATACGATATTACCCCAAGGTCTCAGCATAAGTCTGCTATTTAAGGGATAGCATCCCCACACCACTTGTGAACCCCTCCCTGAGCATCAAGAGGTCTCTGTGCTGGTGCAGTCTTCCTGGAAACAAGGCCGAGCAGTAACGTGTAAAGAACCGTACACTACATTTGAGTATACGGCCAAAGAGTACGAAGCGTCCCACAGCATGTGAGGCTTAGCCTTTAGCACAACTTGTCCTGCCACAGGTCTATGTCACCAAAACCTAAGAAATATGCAAAAGAAAGGAAACAAGGGAAGAAAAAAACAAAACTATCCGTTAGTAGAGAATAAAAAAAGAATTGATGAAGAAACTAAAAGAAGGGTGATGTAAGTCCGTTGGACTAGAAGGGAACGTGTTCCAATCTCCGCTGAAGTCTTCTGGGACTTCAGTGGGTTTTGGATCAAGCCCTACAAGTCTCAACACATAGATGCCATCATATAAAAGATTAACACACATTTTAGGTACACCTGTTCAGAAATTTTCTGGTTTTATCAAGGTTATACTGTGTATGATTGAAAGTTCCACCTTTTTATATAACTTTGAAGTTATCTTAAGCCAATAGGCTCAGAAATGTAGTATCAAGATTTCATCCAATATATTTTCTCCATGTCCTGGAATTTTTTATATATCCTTGCTAGAATTTGTGATGTAGTTTCTCAACTACTCAATTTTGTAGACCTCAAACCTTTCCCTATGATATTTACAATCTACCAATTCAATACATAAAATAGGAAATTTAACAGCTTTGATTGTATCTGCTTATATAAAACTGTGTTATGGATCCTTTCATTGATGCCTAGAAAAATTATGATAAGAGCATCAGGTAGAAAAATGGCCCATTTTGAACACAGAACCCATCACAGAAAAATGAAGGGAGGGGAAGCACATGAAATTGGGAAAGAAACAAGTCCTTAGCTGCCTGTTACATGCCCCCATGCCATAATAAATAGATGAAGCCTCAGCATTTCCAGAGCACAAAACACACACCTTGCGTCCGTTCTTCTGTGCTTCTTCAATAATCTTTTTCACCTCTTCAGCATAAGCACTTGCTGGATCTGGGTGGTCTTCCCTATATTTCCCTCTGTAGATATCTGGAGAAGGAGCCTGAAAAGACCAATTTATTTATTTGTTTTTATAAAGGCCATCCTTCTGTGAAACATTTACTTTCTTTTCTATTGCTCCACTTTATTGGCTTTCCACACAAATGGGTGATAGGAGTTAGTCCAGCCTTGATGTTTGCTTTGAATTGCAAAAATGCTTACTGGAGCTTAAACTCAATCTGGGCCTGTCATGTGTTCAATATTACTGAATGCAGCTGTTGTTAAGAACCATCATCTACCTCATCCACCTTTCAAGACTGTCCTTCCTCTCCCTCAAGACACAATAATGAGTACCCATCCACCAGCTTATTTCAGATTCTCGCAGAAGATCCATTTCTGCAACTGGAGAGTGGGGTTTTCCAGTCTGTCACTCCCCTTCCAGCATTTTAGTCGTGGTACAAATCTGTATGACATTCAAGCCTCTACAAATGGTGTTAGGTTCAGTAAATAAGAGAAAGGAAGAGGTTTAAAAAGGTGGATACTACTTTGGCAGTGCAGTTAATGCAAGGAGGTCTAGATAGGAAAGGCCTGCTTGGTGTACATTTCTGAACTGAGAAAAATTTTTGTCTTTTTAAGATACACAAGTTTAGGTGAAAAATCACACTCCCTTAGACACCCATGAGTCCTATACCCAAATCTGTGTAAACTTGTGCAATCTGCCTTTCCAGTTTTTGGAACTAGACTCAAAGTCCTGCATATCTTTAGCCAACCAAGACAATGGATATTGGCTAATTTCATCAAACTTTGTAACTATACAATGCAGTGACTAAGAAAACCTGTGGCACAATGAAGGAAATCAGCCTCACAGCTGAACACCTGCTTAGAAACCCCAAAGCAAACAATTTTGCTGTATTTATTCCACTGATAAACAGCCAAGCATATGTACACTAGCATCAGCAAAACAGAATGAAAGTATATTTACTCCAGAAGTGGGTAATTCAATATGCTGCATAACAGGCAAAAAAATGACAAAAAAACCCCAACCCAAACCAAAACAAAAACCACACTTACCACATGCACATACTCCTTCTTGCTGTCCTTTCCCAGCTGATTAAATTTATAGGGACTGATGTCAATCAGAGATGTAACATGGCCATGGTAAGCACTGCGTGAGTGTTAAATATCCAAGTCACTTTTCACCAAATGTATAGAAGAGCTAAACTTACAACTGTGCCTATACATAATCCAGAATAAGCAACTGTATCTGCAACACAGTAGCATTGTTTGTGAAGGGAGCTTGATTTAATTTACTCAGGCTTTCTCTCAAAGATGATATGAAATTGCTGTGGACTTTAATTCACTAGCAAGAGTGGAAACAGGATAAAATCAAGTGCCAGCATGGGGACAGACTAAGATGATGTCCCCTGGACTGCACTGACTTCAAGGTGGCTGCCCTAGCAGCCTTACCTAGAGCTGAAGGGTGGGTCCAGCTCCTTCATTTCCAACACATGGGTGCCACTGTGGCCAGCCCAGGCTTTGCAAGCCAGACCCCAACATTGTTGTGAAGACTCTCAGGAGTGTGCATTGCATTGAGAAGTGGGGACCTTATGCAGCAGCAGCACACCACTATTTGCCCTGCTGGCACTGCAGGAGAGAGGGTTTGGCAGAAGCCACTGTCAAGAAAAGGATATTGTTTGAATATAAAAGTTTTATACTGCAGACTATGCTAAAGCTGGCTACTACTGAGGCCAATTGATATAGAAATGAGGAACCAAAGCCTTTTGAGCCTAAAGCATGCAGCATCTTTATTGAGATAATAATAAACACTTTTGTTCAGCCATAAACTTGAAGCGAAGTGAACCTCAAACCAAATCAAAGACGTGTCATGATCTCTTAGTAGAACACACATAGGTTAGTGTGTGGCTGACAGGGGTCTGAACAAGCTTTGTGCTGTTCAGATAGAGACATGTGCCCTTGCAGTTGCTCTGGCTGACCTTTCTAATCACAACCTGAGAAGAAAATGCAGCACTACAAGAACGTCACCAAACCTACAGCTGCATCTAGGATAGGTGCAAAACCCCGAAATGTGGTCAACCACCTACCCTGTGGCTGTCAGCCCTCCTGATTTTGCAGCTACTTGGTTTTGTGTGCATACTTGTGTTCACTGGAGGAGAGCTGAGCATCATTGCAGCACTGCTGCAGAACTACAGGATCTTTCTTCTTGATCACTGAATATTTATTTGTGCAAAATGAAACATGTCCAGCAATATGTGACAAACAGAAAGCCCTTTTCCAGAGCAACCCAGTAGCCAGACCACTCACTGCTGCTGAAACCAGCATTTAAGTCTCTGGCCTGAATTGCTTTGGGAGTCTCTGTGGGCAATGCCCTCTAACAGGTGACTGACCTTCTGGGGTGACCAACAAGCTTATTTTTCAGAGATCTTCAAAATTTGTGTTTATCCAAATGTGAAAAAGGGATTTCCTGACCTGTTCTAATCCAAAAGCAACAAAACTTTTCTTTCAGCAGGTAGTGGAGTACAAACAGCAGGGGGTTGCTGCAAAGCTGCTCCTGAAGTAATGGCAGGAGTTGCTGGCTGCATTCACACGAGCTACTCTGCGTACTTACTTTTCCAGGGTGATCACATCTTGGTGCCCACGGTACTGCCGAGCCAGTCGTAAAGCAAGATCATTTGCTTCAGACCTGCATAATGACAGACACAACAGCATAACAGTGAAGAAGTGCTTCCAACTAAAAGGCTATTCTGACAGAAGACACGGCATGGGACTCATGGATATAATAAATCAACACAGCAGACTCTGTTACTCTACAGATTACAATGCTAAGGTTGAGACTATAAGTGCCATGGAAGGGGGCAAAGAAAAAACAGCCCTTTGTATAAACAGCAAACAAAGAGACGCTTTATTTCCCTCCCCCAGTTAGCCTGTAGATATTTACCTCCCCTTGGTACAAAGGAGACCAATTTGCAGCTGAGAACACAATGCAGCCACTAACCCTCAGAAAGCAATGTCCCATCTCCCACACTCCATAACTCTGTTCTCCCCAGTGCTTGCACCATCACTAATCTTCACCCTGGAAGAAGACTCAGGGTTCCAGCCTGATCTGTCACAGTCCCTGTGCTCACAGGTCCCTGCAGGTTGTCTGTTCTGGACATGTGATCACAGACTACTGAACTGCCTAAAGAAGGCTAACTTGTTTCCAAGGTTATCTGTCAATTTACAGATGGCATTCATCAGTCTGTACATAACATTCACCAACTTGCAGAATTAATTTCTTCTTCTTGCTTTTTTCCCCTCACTTTTTTTGCATAGCATTCAGCAGGCCAGTTTTCATGCTTTGAGCCATCACTCTAAATATGATGTCTGCAAATAGGAAGTAAGTTTTGATCAGTGGTGGATATAATTTTGTTGCGTGTTACTAAGTCCTACTTAGTAAGATTTAGACCAAGCTGCCTTGAGTGTCTGTCTGAAACAGGAGCAAAATAGTAATAAAAAATATTAATATTAAAAAAATACAATTCAGACCTACCCAGAGTTAACAAAATAGCAAACAGAGAGTTTCTCAGGCAGGGTGGCTGTGAGACGCTGTGCATACTGAACGAGGTTGTCATGCAGGAAGCGGGAGTTTGTGTTGAGCAGTTCCATCTGTTTTGTTGCAGCCTTTATCACATATGGATGACTGTGGCCCACTAAAGAAGAAAATAATTAGTTATTACTAGCAAGCAATTACTGAACCACAGAAGGACGTTGAGAGAAGCACTGTGAACATCATCACTGGGCAAAAACGTGTCCTGATCCCTATTGGAAATTAAGGAATGGAAGCAGTCTCACAAGCCAAACTGCTTACCATGTGCAACATTGTTGATGCAGTCTAAGTATTTCTCTCCTTTCTCATCAAACATATATTGGCCCTGAGCACGCACTATCTTCAGAGGATCCTTGGCATAGAAAACTTTGCAGGAAGGCCTAAAACATAATAAATATAACACCATTTTAGTTTTCTCATTTTTTCCCCCTCCTCTGAGTGTTGAGGGGGTTGATTCTTCTCTTCTGCAAAGAACTTGTGAGTCATTCAGGCGGTGGTCAAGCAGGGGCTCTTGCACACAGTGAAAAGCCATGCATTTCCCCAGGCACAGTGGGAACAGAAGCTGGTCTTTAATAAGGGTGTTTTCAAAGCTTGACTCTGCCTGCAATTGATTTCACAGGAGAACAGTGTCTGCATGTCGTTCCAGGTCCTTATATGTCCTGCCATGTTCCTAGGCCATAGCTCTGTTTGTTTACATGCCTCACAGACATCTATGGCCAAGTAACTCACTGGGACTAAAGTAAGCTGTTAAGCACTGTTTTATTCGATAGCCAAGAAAATCATTACGCAACGGATGACTGTAGCATATAGAGGTCACAGCCAAGAACAAAACACTAATGCCTTGCAGGCTTTATTTTCAGAGGTGCTGAGCAGGTCCTAAAAACCTCACGTTCTCACCCTGTCTGCTTTGGATAACATCTTTAAAAACAGCTTTTTATAAGCATCTAAATCACACTGACTTCCAGCAAAACTCAAGCTCCTTATAAAATTACCCAAAGCACTCTTTAAACACTTTTTTTTCCTTTTTTTTTTCCCCCCACTCTTGGAGAATATGCCAACTATGTAATTATGTTGAATGATATTACTGAGGAGAAGGAAAGTCTTCTGAACTTTTAGCAGTATTTATATGACCTTGGATAAACACAGTTGTTTCCAGGTAAGTCTGAGAGTTATTGTTGGGTATAGTGAGGTTATGAACTTGTAAAGACTGAATGTGACTCCTGGATACTGAAGTAGTTTGCTTTCTTTCTCACAGCTTCTAGCACTGTTGCATAGTTCTTTTCTGACATCTTCAGCTATTTGCCTGCTGTGCTTTGAAAGTAATGTCAATCATCATTGGCCATTTCTTGACTACAGGTTTCTTTCTCTAACCTGTCAGTTCATTCTGTGAAAGTTTTATTTTGTTCGCCCAGCACTGCTCAATCCTACAATCCTTGCTCAGGCAGGACTCCCTTACAATGAGCTGGCCCCTAAAAAGCAGCTGATTTTCTCTCTTCATGAGGCCATGACTTTAATGAATCTTTTGCGAGTTATGAACTTTCAGTAAGCTTTCTATATATGCTATACATTCAAGATGCGATCAGCAAAATATATCTGTTTTTTCAGCCTGGACTTACTTTTCGCTTGGCAACATCCACTGAAGAAATAATTAAAGCTGCACATCATGTATGAACTAACATTGCCATACAGAGGGATCAGATACGTGCAGGACTATTGCTCAGATCACTACCTCTGGCAGTCCTCCTGCATGTCCCTCAGTTAAACTCAGCTTAAGGAATAGCCACAGCTTCATTCAACAGAGACGGCTGGTTTGCAGGTGCACGCACAAAAAAACCCAACCCTGCACCGCCTCATTTTAGACATACACCTGGGTACCACATTCTGGCTGCTTGCTTTGGTCTGTTGGAAAAGTGAAAGATGCGTTTGCTGTGCAGTGTTTTAATGACGGCATTCCCCCACCCGCCTAGGGAATGGCGGCTGGCCCCGAGCCTTTCCAAGCCAGAGGGCTTGCAGGTCCTCTGTGTGTCCATGTCCCACTCCTCGCTGCGTCTCGCTGCGGGGCCGGAAGGGCTGCCCAGCCCCGGGGCAGCGCTGAGCCGGTCCGGACGGGCGCTGTCACTAGAGACTGACCTTCTTCTTCGTCCTCCTCCTCCTCCTCCTCCCCTCTGCCCCGCTCCCTGCCCCGCCGCCGCTCTTACCCGATGTGCTTCTTCCGAAGGGCGAGGGTCTCNGAGGAACGCAAAGCGGATTATTTAATCAAAATCAAGGTCATAATTCAATGTCCCTCTCTGCTTCTTACGGCCCAAAATCTGTTTGTAGGAGTAGGCTGAGATACTACTTGTATGCATCCATCAAAGCCAGTATCCGTATTCCCGCATTTCTTGTGAAGTGAGGGAAATTAGTAAGATCTGCGGTTTGCCGGGTCTTGTACATGTAAGTAGAAAACAGCCCTGGCGCTCAAATACATTGGTTCACTCTTAAGTCCAGGCAACATCTAAATATACCTAGTCCTTGATCACTTTGTAACCACAGCAGCAATGCAGAAGTGACTTGGTCGCATGGGGCATTTCTTCATGGTTACACTTGATAACCATCTCACTGGACATCAAAGCCGACAAGAAAAGAGGGGAGAATAAGATGGGGGAAGAAGGACAGAATTCACATCAAGAAGCATCACATTTCTAAACAGCGGAGCACCTCAGAGTTACCTCCAAGCATGCACCGTCTCCTCTGGAGGCTGCTCCCTGAGCTGCATGAGCAGACACCAGGAACACTCGCCCACGGCCCCGCCACCCCATCTGTAGCTCGTCTGTGCCACCTGCAGCACTATGTTTGGAAGAGTTTTCAGAGAGCATATGTAAAGCCACACAATTTCCTGTGCTGATGATACTTCCTTTTTCTTGATCAGTATCCAGCATGTCATCCCAAACTGTGCAGATTGAAGAAACACACTTCCTGATTTTTACTTTTTTTTTTTTAATATCTCTGCCAGCAAGCCACCTTTCTGCTTCTCTAGACAGCACTTCTTTCCATCCAGTCATTTGCTTGAGCTTTCTCAGTGTTAAATTTGAAGCTTTCACACTCTGTACTCCTGCTCCATTGGAAACCTTGTCTCAGCAACCAAGAGAATAGCAGAAGTCATAGCAGCTCCACCTCTACATCCCAGCAGAGACAGCTGCTGCCTGTCTTCAGTGCCTTGTCCAGGCAGAAAGACTTAAAAAGACGTGAGAGAGTTGCCAAAACTGTCAGCTAGGGCAGTATTGTACAGGCAACGATGACATTCATCGATGGGGCTCAAGAAGAGAACAGGCATTCAGATCTGCTAACCTCCAAACAGAAACAAGGCTAGAGCCTATCAGGAATGCTCTCTGCAATGCTTTTCCATTTTGCCTGCATGTCTGAAAACTGGGGAACGATATTTAGCATAGGGTAGATGCAGTTCAAGCTGTACTACACCTTATATACCGGACTTAGCAGCAATCCCTTTGTACCAGCAACGGACAGAAAGGCTGGGGCCAGGCGGTGAATGGCACCACCCAAGGCTGTCAGTCCCAAGGCATTTCAGGAGAGATGTTTTTCCCGCACTGGGCTGGTGCCTGCCCTCTGTCGGTGCCGAGCACAGCCTTGTCGCTTCCTCCCGGGCTGCTGCCGATGCCAAGACTAGAAAATCTCTGCTGCTTACACTGATCTTCCTGATCTTGCTCACATAGAAACCCTGGACCATAAATATATTTAAGGGATATCCAAAATACTGTGCTGCTACTTCTTTAGAAGCATGCACTGACAGCCTTGTATCAGGGCTTTTGTTTCAGGTTTAGTTTAAGTTTGTTCACAGCTAGCTTAGTAATTGCTTGAAGTAAACTTCACCCGGAAAGCTTGAATTGGTAGGTGAAGTAGGTTGTTAGAAGGGGGAGGCTGTTTCCCTGTTCCTTCAAAGCCATGGAAAGCAGCTTAACAGTCAAGAAAATATCCCTCCCTCTTGGCTCCTAATTCTTTCACGCTCTTTTGATACTATGAGCAGGAGCAAGCCTGCCAAGTTTCATGTGCAGAGCAGAGGAGGTCTCTCCCCCAAGATTAGCAGAGACCCTGACACAGACACAGGCCTTTGCAGCACCACTTGCCCTCATAATGCTATGCAGTAAATACTGGGAGCTCTCTCTCCATAGCAGGATTAGAATAGATTAAAATAGTTTCTTTTTCTTTTTTTTAAATCTTGTGTTTCAGTAAAAAACCAAAAATGCAAACCAAAACATGCTGTTTACTCCATCCTGCTCTGTTTGCTTTCTGAACATTTTAATTTACTTTTTTCCACGCTTGTTTATGGTCTTTGTCCTGGCATAGTACCAGAAACCAGTAGCCTGGCTTCCTGTATGAAGGATGAAAAGGAGTAAATATTTCTAAGAGCTACCCAAAGTATCCAAGTAAGGTGCCTCTGGCTCCATTTTTAACTGTGAAGGAGTTCCTCTGAAAAACAATATATTGCTGGTGCATCCTGAGAAGCAAACCCATCGCAGATGGATTTGCTGTGAAAATTGATCTGCACCGAAGATCTGTGTCAGTACAGAAATTTAAAGATGGACAAACCATACCTGTCTGCACCTTCCCAGGGACAGGCAGCTGCTTGGCATTTGCTCTGGAAAGGGAATGGACTTGGCCTGCAAGTTCATGCAGTGACTGGTCCAGCAGGGCCCCAAGTCAGTTAAGCACAGAGTGTGTCATCAACATTTGTTTTTATCAGTTTTATCTCAACCAGAATTGATTACCTCACAACAATTTGAAAATACCAAATAGAAGAGAGATCCTGAAAGCTGGCAAAAAGTTACCAGGTACTTGTTAGCTCCAGGAGGGAGCAGCCAAAGGTGATGTCAAGAGAGACCTCGTGACAGCTCTGCTTAGGTGTGGGCGCTTTGGAAACTCAGTCAAGCTGTAACCTGCACATCCAAAAATAATCAGGATATTTATTAGCTATTGAACATTCTGTCTTGGTATAAGCACATGAAAAAACCCTGCATCTTGATTATGTGACAGGAGCTGTGTCCACCTTTTATCTGGGAGATAAACTAAAGCAGCTTGAGTACCACTGTACTAGCAGACAGCGATATCTCTGAAGAGGTTTGTGTACAGTATTTGCTGAACTCTACTGGTCATATATATATACACATTTATATATGTTCAAGTAGACACATGAAGACATATATACATACATGTATATCTACATATGAGTGTATGGGTATATATATACACACACACATACATATAGATACATATGAAACAAACCACTGTATTTTTTTACTGCATCTAGGAGGTGGGAGAGGAGAATACCCTGTGAGTACTCCATCTAGAAATTCACAGAAGCCAATGGAAGACAAATTAGTAACCCTGGGAAGACAGAAGGACTGCCTGCAGCAACATGACTTAAATGTTTTTGGCATTTCCTTGTTTGTTTTCTTTTAATATTTATTTGGGTGCAGTAGTTACTACTTGCTGGAACATTACATGCTTTGTCAGCACCTTGGGTTTTTTGGTTTTTTTGAACATTTGTGTGTGGTTATTATAATAGAACCACAAGGTGAAGCTGTGTGAGACGAGGACATAAAAAGCCACTTCTGTTGCATTATTTTTTATTTGGGTTGGGATTAGCAGCTTTAGTAGGTCCACAAGGCAGAGTTGCATAATAGCCTTTAAGTATTTAATTAAAGCTCCATTTAAAAAATAGAGGCAGATGTGACAGGCATTTCACATGCAGTCCTGCATGGGCTTTGGCACATCCCAAAATTATGAAGGAGGCGTGTGAATAGGAGGCAATGCCAGAGGAAAGTCACGTCCCATGAGTGCAGTAGGATGTGAAGGCTATGGGATATTGGTTACCTGAGGTTTGCCTCTAAAGCATCTAAAACGCTAAAGGGAGCAGAGTAGTGGAAAATAACAGGGATGCTGTCAAAGTACTGAACGGGAAACCCACGGGGTGTTTGCTCTGGCAGCAGTCCAGAAGACACGTGTTTGTTTTTTGGCAGGACATCTAGAACTGCATTCCTCTGTGAAAGTAGAAGAAAGAGGGAAGCAAGAAAAGGGCAAGAGTGGCCACGGCTGAAGCAAGGATGTCTCCTGGGTCAGGGCTGCCCGGCTGGGGCGGCAGCAGCGCTCGCAGCCCTCAGGGCCACACGCTCAGCCTGGCAGAGCACAGCACATGTGGAAGCTGGAAGTACCTCATCCAGGAACAGGAGCAAAGATATTTTTAGTCCTTCCAAGAGTCTAAAACAGAGCTAGATAAGATTAATGGACATTTATGGGGATTAGGAAGAGTTAATAGTAGAGGCCAAACCTCTCCACCTACAATTCTCTCCACCTACAGTGACTGCATTTTTGAGGTGATGGAAAGGGAAACAGTGTGGAGTGTTCTGTTTGTCTGAAATGTTTTGGGATTTAGAAAATCCAGACATTTAAATAATGTGTTGAAGAAATTACAGCTTCTCCCCTGCCTTTTTTCATTTTTTAAATCTTTTGTTCAGGAAGACTCCTGCAAACATATGTCTTCTTAATTCAGGGTGCTTAAAAATATACCATTTTGCAATCATTATTATGGTCCACCATTTCTGAACAAACTGAATCTGTGGAAAACAGACCTTCACATTTTCTAGCTTGCACTGCTACTCGTGACACTGCCTGCACACATCTTTATTTCTCAGCAGGTCAGGTTTATTTTTCACTTTCAGATTTACAGAAAGGGGAGACTGGTGATTTTCAGCTTTATTTCTTTAGATCCCACGGTACCTCTAAACTTGCCTAAGCAATAGTTTCAACTTCTGGTTAATACACAGATCCTTGCAACCTTCCCAGAGCGAGGAAAGGCTCTAAGCTTTACCGCAAAGCTACTTCCTTACATGATTTGTGGATTCACATAGCCTGTGCTCCCTGTTTAGAAAAGGTAAAGGAAGGGACACTGCTTTGAAAGGGAAAGACACATTAAGAATAGAAAGAGGAAGGTGAGTTTTCTTACTGCACACTGCAGGAAAATAGAACACGTGGCAGAGGCCCTGATTTTTGTGTAAATGTCTGACACAACTTGCTCTAGACTTCAAACTCCAGGTCGGCACAAAGCAGCACACACGTTTTCCAATCCAGACAGACTAGACCACTTTTTTGCACCAACATTAAGAACTTTATAACTATTCAAAATCAGCACCAACGGTTGGATTAATATTTTAATAATTACACACTTTTTACATTATGAAAATAAATCATAAATAGTGTAAAAATAATTCTGAAGATCAACTTCTCACAAGCAAGAAACAAAACCTGAAGTACAAAACTGAAAGAAAACAAAACAATATTCAACTGAAAAACAAGGAGAAATTTTAATAATAAAAACAAAAGCATGCTGTTTGATCGGGTTCAATTAAGTCAAGACCTGTGGCCACAAGAAAGTGGTAAATAATAACAAATTAAAATGGGTGATTAAAACCTTTCAATTCTTTACACTACTCATCAAAAGAGGTCTTGTGACATATTTACAGTGCTAAGACACTCAAAATATTTCTAGTATTGATAATATGATGCTGACCCATGTATTTTTCCCCCCAAGCATTGAAATCCTTGCCAAATTACTTTTCTTTGTATTTTTATCTCTTCTACTTCATTTATGAGACCATTTGCAATACAAAAATAACGGTACATATAGATGAACTTAAAAAAGTAAAAAATACAAATAAAAATATATAATATTTTCCAAAGGAAAAAGTCAGATACATACATCTTAGCAACATTTTTAAAGTTGTGTGATATTTTCCCAAACATGTACAATAATATAAGAATATCCACATATATGTTAACAATATGTAAAACATTCTTCCATCAACCCAACTCTCCATAATACTTCAGAGAAGTGTGCAAGTACCAATGGGATCTGGGAAATTCATACAATTTCTTTTTTAAATAGAAACAAGTAAAACACTAACGGTCCCAGGTTAAGTTAAGGCCCCCTGCTTTCAAAGAAAATTCAATTTCCAAGCAGCATTGATAATTGGATGCATTTAAAAATAAATTGAAACAAAAACAACACTCCAAATCTCTTTTTAAAATACAAACTCCACTTGTTCTGTAGAGTATCTTTTTCAGAAATGATGGTGGCAGGCACTTGTTTCTAACTGCATTTAATGAATCCAACCACCATGTAAAATACTTTAATAACAGAGGGTGCAAGAAAACCTTCATTTGTACATTACAGCAATACTGACATCCATAAAAATAAGTTGCAGAAAAGGAAAAAAAAAAATCAGTGTTAGTTTTAATTCCAGTCACTGAAATAGAACTTTTGCAATGACTACTAATTAGACTTTCTTTTGACCACTATCTTTGCAGATGTGTTTTGTGGGAGTCTTTAGTGTGAAAATTTAGGAATCTCATTAGGTAAAATACAGAGATTTTAAAATGTAATTTAAGATGGTCAAGCAGCAGAGATCAGGAAATTTGAAGGGAAGGGTCAACTTCTGCATGCCTTGAACCTCTTCATCACTTTCAATAAACAGGCTGAGAATATTTCTGTAGTTCTTACTGAAGTAGTCCTGATTTAGGCAAAACCCCGCTGCTGAAGTTGGTAAAATTCCCCTTGTGACAAAGCACAACACCTGGGTCCTTCCCCCTGCATGTCTCAAAGAGCTTTGCAAGGAGAGGATGCATCTCTGTCCCCTGGTCATTGCTGGGGATGGGGAGGCACAGCCAAGGGAGGAGCCTTGCATGGCTGAGCCAGGTTTATGATCCCATTTCTGGGGTGGTCAGTGGGACAACTCTCTCAACACCCCATGGGGATCCAGGATCTGAGCCACGTGTCCTGGCACAGCCCTGGCCTTACAAGCACCACCCTCCCAGGAGGACCAAAGGTCTGCTGATCTCATTTGGGCTGCTTTGTCTCTCTTGTGGCATAGCCAAGTAACTGGGGTCACATGCACCCCATCCACGGGTGCAATGCTCGGCGGGGCCAATGCTGACTTTCCACACTGTACATCAATCTTAAGAATTATTCCTTTTCAAACTCTATACTTT
The DNA here is from genome assembly GCA_013398055.1 of Ifrita kowaldi. Lineage (NCBI taxonomy): Eukaryota > Metazoa > Chordata > Aves > Passeriformes > Cinclosomatidae > Ifrita > Ifrita kowaldi. The sequence goes on from VZRS01009214.1 coordinate 233,593, forward strand.
ACACATGTGCAGATATATGGATTTGATCATTCTGAAACTCATTCATACTACTTACACCATAGACTAAAAGAATATATAAACTGCTGGATGAAGAGTATCATTCTGCTTTGCTCCACTATCAGAATATGACATCAAGATCAGCAATAAATAAAAATATAAACCAAAAAATACATTGTATCATTGCTCTGCGATTTAACATTTCATGCTTTACCTCAGGAAAAAATAAAAAGTTGTCCAAAGCATCCTGAAAGAAAGCTTTCCCGTAGTTAGTCTATGAATATACAGACAAGGACCACGTATGTCAGACATATTCCATACAGTGCTTAAAAGATTTGCAGCCTCTGTAGCAGGTCTTCTGCACAATGTGGTTTTAATGCACTGGAGTAACAGATAGATTACAAAATTTCATATGAAACAAATACTGAAAACTCTCAAAGAAACAAGAATTAATCATACCTGAAAAAGTCAGGGATATAGAAACTGTGTAGACTAATACCACTACACATTTCTACAACTGAAAAGACTGGCAGAGGAACTACTGTTCCTGTCACAAACTAAACAAAACAAATCATATCTATTTGGAGGAATGCCACTAAAAGATACAACAACACACTGGCGGTTCAAACGGTAGCTTTGCCATCAAAAGGAAAAATATATACTAGCACCAGAAGTAGTTGCTTCTTGAACAAAATAAACACATTGCAAGTCTTCACAGGGTGCGTTTCCTGATGAAATATTAAACCCAATTATTTTTTTTCTTGTACTGACCATGCAACTTTCCTAGATATGGTTAAGTTTCATTTCAATGCAATCTTTGAGATGCAAATATTAATGCCAAATATTCAATCTATGTATGTAGTTTAACCTTTCAAATTAAATTGTTTATCTACTGCCCACTCATGATCACTTAAAAGGAATGAACATTTCATGATATTGAACAACACAAAGGCTAAAAAATCTAAGTAAGATTATTTGGAAAAAAAAGTATTCCTACCTGTCGGGAATTTAATAACGAAATTAATTTACAAGACAGAAAAGAAAGGAAATAAAGGTGCTTAAGTGTTTCTTCAGTAGGGTCTCAGTAGGGAGTTACAGGAGAATTGAGTTTTGGCTAACACTTAACAGTAGTGTCTATAATTATTTCCTGAATGACAAAACCAAGGCTCTGCTAGCTTTATTGGTGCATATAGAAATGGATGCTAGGAGGGCAGTTAAAAAATACAGGTACACAAATTAAAAAAAAAGGGAAAGTGCTAATGACAACATGCATTTAATAGTTTTTATCTTGTTGCTTTTTCTTAAATGAGTTGTGTTTGTGGACACTCTCAGTATGGAGCTGCTAAATCATCTAGACAGATCCTAAACATCCTGCTTGATTTTGCATGTAAATACTGAGGCACCTTTAAAAAATATTTCACCTTACTGTATTGATTGCCAATATTTGATATCTTAAAAAACATTCAGCTTCTAGTCTCCACATCTATCACATACCCAGCCACATGTGCCAAGTCAGGCCACTGACATGAGAGACTCTTTTCTGCTGGGCAGGCAGCTTGCTCCTCAGCCTGCTGTGTTTTTGAGGTGGTGCTTCCTAAACGAGCAGACTGGAAGTGGCAAGTCAGAGGCTTCCACGGTGCTGCTCTTGTCCTCCTCCTGAAAGGCCCTCAGTCGCATTACTGCTGTAACACTCTGGTAACATTTCATATTCAGTCTGTGCCACATGAAGGTTCCCACTGCTGTAATCATGGCTGTTCAAACAGCTTGATAACTTGCATCTCTGAAAATTTAGGGAAAGCAAAACATATTTCCTTCTATCTGTGAACACTTGTTTATTTCTTATTATTGGAAAGATGGAATTGAGCAGTAAAAACACACAAGTATTCAGTGTATATATCTACATAGTGTCTGATTTTTGTTCTCATTAGTAAGACACTACTAATAGGAGGCCACTAAATCAGCCACTTTTCATTTTAAGAATCTGTTTTTTCCTCAATGAAAAGCTGGGTTTGACTCCAATATACCAAAATGACAATAAAGATTCATCAAAGGGAAATATTCCATTATAGTGGCATTTCCATTGATCTGAGATTGTGAAGCAATACAAAAAGTGTGACCACATCTTCACGTGATTTAGAAATGATGGAGCAAGGAAAAATGTGCGTTCCAAGAAGGGCATAAGGTGCCCTCATATGAATGGAGGCAGGCTGTCTTCTTCAACTTTAGTTTTGGTCTACATATGAAAGACAACTCTTCGAAAAGTAACTAAAAAAGTTTGTGATGATCCTGCTATATACATTAGGAACAGAAGTGATATAAAAAGAATTTCCATCTGCCAAATATGGCACCATTTCTCATAAATTAATCTCTCAAACTAACTTCAGTGCACCATATGAAGACTCAAAATTGTAAAAAATACCTCGTGGCAAAACTACAAATGTGCACAAATTACGTATTTCTAGCAATAAAAAAAGGGGAGAAGGAGATGTTTCTCTAGAAAGCCATCTGAACAGAAATGGAGAAAAATCAACACATTTAACAGTGGAGTGTGGTGACAAGTGTGCAGTGATAATCACACAGAATTGTTTCTCTCCAATGTTTTTTGAGTAATAATGTCCACTAAAGTCACTGTAACAACATAAAAGGAACAAGATGAATACACCATTCTGTGAAACACAAAAATAAATTCTTTCTTTTCTAGACTTAAAGGCTTCAAAGACTCTGAAATAAAAACTGTTAATACTGAAACAAGATGAATATGTGGATTGAAAGTATTTTCTTCAATGCCGTCACCACAAATGTTGAATACATTATTGAAATGCATTCTTTACGGCAACAGTAACAGGAAAAGGAAACAAAATTAACCATTGCTCCCAAAATCCCGCAGAGAAATTCAGCTAGTTATGTGTAATTTGAGGTGAATAACCTGAAAACCACACCATGATACATACATCTCTGGTCAGTTCCATTGTTATCCTCCTCTGGAGGATGATCTGATTCATCCCTACCTCAAGAATTCTTTCTCCTCCAGCAGTCCCAAAATACAACATGCAGAGTATATACTCTGTCCATCCTCAAGTGAGGTTGAGAAGCTACTGGTCTCAGGCGGTGTCTGCCATCAAATGATCCCTGCAGCACCTCTGTAACCTTTTCAAACAACCCACAGAGAAGTCTGGTTTCTTCTTCAAACTTCTGTCCCTCTTGATTAAGGACTCGACAGGGCCTATAGTGAATGTCTTCACGACCCTGAGCAGTGCAAGGCAAACCGATGCTGATCAACAGGCGGGACCCTCTTTGATCAAAGGGGCCAAGTATCCCGCAAGACTGGAAGCCATCCACCTGCAGCTGGAATGCTATTCCCCAAAAATTCAAGGCCTCTTTCTATGCTCCTCTGGTTTATCTCTTTTTAGCAATGAGCCATGGTGTGACTCCCTTGAGATGACAAAAGGAAATGACTCAGAAGCTGGAATCAAAGGTCACCATGAACAGCCACTCATGATCACACAACAAGCAGGTTTGGCACACAAACTCATGCTTTTAGTTCATATGAGCAGATGTGGTGTCATGAATCTGTGACGTGTTTAAGATGGACATGGAAGCCAAGTCAGTAAACTCCAACAGCAGCTGGTACAGTACATTTCATAGCATTTTGCTCTTATTTGGTCACAATTTCCTGTAAACTAGTTCATGGCACTCATTGTCCATGCAAATCCACAAGCCAAAATATAAGAATTTACAGAAATATTAATTTCTATTATTGATCATTGTTTCGAGATATCTCTCTCTCTCATTAGAGAGACAAACTTTGCAGGTTTATCCTGCAGTTACTGTATTGTCTAACTGCAGATGCAGGTGAAAAAAAGATGCATGTATGGACTATGGCAAACAAGTAGAAGCAGCTACATGTAAACATATCTCAGACTTGTAAAATCAAATTTTCAGTTTTCAACTATAAATAAAAAAAGTGGAGCACTATATACACAACTTCATGCTTGTAAGGTTAGATTCATCACTGCAGAGACAAAAAGAGATACAGATTAATCAAATTAGTAAGGTATTTCAGACATCTATTACAAATACATAGATAAGGCAGAGTTGCAAATATGGACGGTTATCTCCTCAGCACCAACTACTCTTCAGAGACAAATGCACCCAGGATTTCACTTATGCTTCATGTTTTCTGATATATTATATGCCAGTATCCCTCCACCTATATTATTCTGAACGCTGTGTTTTTAAATCAAGCACTGCCTAGGTTAAATCTTTACTAAACTAATGTTGCCAGTTAATACTGCCATGAAACACAAAACCCAGGAGGATATATTGAAGAATAGAAAAGTAAGGCGAGGAAAAGGTCAGGATACACTGTCCTTCTCAGTATCCCAGAAAACCAATATAATAGTAGATCGACAGAAATATTTTGACAAAAATGCCACATCCATGAGCTCTTATAATGAGTAGGAAGCACTGATCATCTGCAGAAACCAAAAGATGTGTGAGTCTTCATGTGAAAAAAGAAAAGTCTTGGACTTTCCAGAAAACTAACGCCAGCTGTTTCTACAGAACTGCCTCAATGAATTATTCTACATAAATTACAAGATATGACATGAACTACTGTAATGGAGAGGTCTGGTCTTGCATTGCTGGGTATGTCTACCTAGGAGGCTCTGAAGTCTATCTTGATTCTGGTCAGTACGACTGTGACAGGCATTTCTGTGTGCTAAGGACATGCTACTCCTGAAAAGAAAAAGCTCTGCCCATCCTACCTTTTGCCAACAGCCAGGCATTGGTAATCCATCAGGACCCTGTTTCAAGGAGAGCAAAAGGAAAAAAAAAGACCAAACAAGCAAAGGTAAGTTTGATAGAAAAGATATTCCATCAACATCTCTTAGAACAGCTGAAGCAGCTTTGACTATCTAAAAAGTAGCTATGAAGTTTAACTTATTTCCTCTCTTATTCTCAAAGTGAAGGAAAAGCCAAAAAAGAGAAGGTTTACACTATAAATACATATGTGCACCTCTCTGCTATAAAGATTTGTTGTTCTCTAAATCATTAGAACATTTTTATCAGTTTCTTATTGCTGCTAGAGCTCAGGCTATGTGTTATTTTAAATATAATCTGTTTTATTCACAACAATCTGTATCTGAATGTACAAGATCAGTGAGGAAAAAATTCTATCACTTTTTTTACTCTCTCTAATGTGGAGAGTATTGTGTTTTATGGGCCCCTCATACAAAGGTCACCCTGTGATAAGGCAGAAAGACCCGAATGGGAGTAGGATCTTTTCTTTTCACTTTCAATATTAGTTTTTGAATGACAGAGTAAAATCTTAAGGCCTGAACACACCTTGAGTGCCACAGTGGAAGAAAACATCAGCGGTGGGAGCAGGGCAGAACAGCACCACTTATTATTTCAGTGCTTGGACAATCTAACTGCCATCTAATTTCTTTTCACATTAGGGAGAGTCACTCCTTTTCTTTTCTGCTGCTACCCTACCTTCAGGTATCTCCATGTGTCCAGTACGATCAGGGCCAGCTTTTGACCAGTCATACCGGTTTTCATGGATCTACTTCCAATTTACATGGCTATCCAGGGTTTATTCAGGGAGCTACATGCTCAGAATTAGGTGCACATATGATGTAACTGGACTATGCATAAGAAGAAAAAGGATCAGGCCTTTACATTTTTTAGAATTTAGAATACCAATACTTAATATGTTAATTTACATGTGAAGATAGTGGTAAATAAGGATTTTTGAATATACTTGCATGTGGTCTGATGTGAATGACTTGCTCCCTAAACAAGAGACAGTGCTGCATGCTAAGCAGTTTATTCTAGCAGTTATCTATGAACAGAATATTTTTTATCCATCAAGGATTGTTAGTGAATCTTCAGATATAAATGATAATACAGGGACAGAGAAACACTTTTAAATTACAAAAGCATGCTCGATTATCCCCAACAAAATATGAGATATGGTTACTATTAATTGGAAGCAAACAACATGGACTATGGAATAATCTTAATGGACTATGTATTTACAATTAAAAAGTGATTGACTTCAAACTAGGAGTGCTATAGTTGAAATAAAACCCACTTAATTCAACATTCATCTCAGAGAACCGTGCTTAACCACCAAACAGTATCAGAACATGCAGATCAAATTTTACTGTGAACAATTAAAAAGAAAATTCTTCCTTGTATCTTTAGGAAATGTGTATGTATTATTCATCTGGGGTTTTCTTAAACGGAAAAGAGTTCCAACTTACTTTACCACTGAATAAAAATCACTGTTGCCAGATTGGTACAAGGGAGAGGGTCAAGAAGTAGCATTTTAGTATAGGTGGGAACTTGAATTCATGCTAGCATAGGGTGGGGAGTGTTGTGTGTATTCCAGGAAGGTAAGTTCCAAGGGTAAGACCATTAAATTGAAGACATTAAATAACAAAGACAGTCAGGGTTTGGGCTGCAGACCGTTATATTCTTACAAACATCAGGTAAGCTTTTTATTTCTAGATGTATTTGAATACTCTGATGAACAGGCCAGACACCACAAACATTACTTGTGCATGGTCTGGAAGCCAAGCTCCAGCTTGGCTTACTGGAAACCTTGATTTATAGAAACAGCACTTACATCCTTCTGTTTGTGACTCTCGTTTTGGCCAAATTGTGAAAACATGCCCCTAAGATGGCATGGATTTGAAAGGAAGTCCAGGGTGCAGAGTAGCTATGGGTCAGGCCAGGGTGTGGAACTGAGCCAGTGCAGACAGAAGTCATGAGACTTGATTAGAGGTGAACGTTGTGCTGGATTTCTACAACTCGCGTTCAGGGTGAGTAAGGCGATGGGTATTTTGCGAGGAAAGTAACAAACCAACGATTCTCAGGGAAAATGTAGGAAGGACACAAACTCATAAATTACCATGTGATGTGGGAGCAAATTGCTGAGAGTTAGGCTTAAGGTGTCAACAAAAAAGTGTGTTCTGTCATTGCGGTTATGATCACGTGAAGCAGCTGGTCTGTTCATGCACATGCATGTGTTACGTGGATAATGTAAAGTCAGCTCAGAAAAACGTTACTTTACAGCGAGAATGGCTGACCACAAACAAAGGAACTGCATGCAGGGTTGGTAGGAAAGAGAAATACTGTACCAATTGGCAAGGGGCATCCAGCCCATCCAGGCCAGGCTGGCCTGGCTCCCCTTTTTCCCCCTTAATTCCACGGAATCCCTGTTTGTAAAGATTAACTTGCAATGTTACTGTCAAGGAAATGCCTTCAGTATTGACTTAAATGGAGTGAACAAAAAACAACATAGAGGCAAGAGGAGCAAGCTGACTGCTTGTGATTTAAACCTGTGGGGTACTGACTCTGGCACATTGCAAATTTGGTTCCTTTCCAATGTGTTTTGCAGAAAAAAATGAAAAAAAAACCCAACCCACCATCAAACCTCACAAATTTAGTCCAAAGGTCTTAAGTCTGGTGCTTTAAACCAAATTAGGAGGTAGACAAAGTCTGCTCCAGAACACAAGATGAAGCTGTGTTAACAAAGGGCAACAGGTTACACAGTTGCTGGTGCTTGCTCCTCTCCCCTTATTTTTTATTCCATCAGTTTACAGCAGGATGACTGATCTTCCAATACACAAGTGAGACGTACCAATGGGCAAGGTGCATCTAATCCAGGAGCACCCTGTTCTCCTTTCTCCCCTTTAGGCCCTTTTTTGCCTTTCTTTCCCTTTTCCCCCTGTGGATACAATGGTTTGGATAAAACACGTTTCATTCTTTTGAAAAAAGAATAAAGAAAGATTGGGTTTAAAGTTTGGGTTTTTTCTTTTTAAGCCAATGGAGAGCTGAAAGGACACTTACCACTGTGTTCTGGTTTGGATGGTGCATTATGTGGAAAAATAAATTATATGATCACAAGCAAGAACTGCAATCAGTCTCTATTAGTTTGTGTTTGTACTTCATATCAGTATTATGAATATTTTGAAACCTAGAACAGGGCTTGAAATCATTGATTTCCTGAGACAGAGGCAAATCTGCAAATCCCCCCAACCCACATCCAAAATAAGAGGTCTCATATTTTGATAAGTGATAGCACTGAAGGCGCATGTTCACTAAGCTGAACTTGTCAGCTTCCCCAGAGGATTTGTCACTACTCAGAAGTAACTTTGGGACAGCAGAATCCATCAACAGAGTCTTTTGAAAAAAGACCTGTGGCACAGATGCTTCACAGGGACAGCTGACTAAATTCCATCAGCTTCCATGGTGTCACATCAAGGATGAACGTGGCCAGGAGCATCCTCTGCTAACTGACCCTCTGCGCTCTGGTGAGAGTTTGGAACAAATCCTGTTCTCTGTGGTGTCCATAGAAACCCACTGACATCACTGAGGGTGCACTGCTGTCACTCCAAATACAACACGACCATTTCAAACCCTGTTACAGGAATCAAAACACTCAAACTGCTTGATGGAGAGGTGCTATGACACTTTCAATGATTTCATATTGTCTTGGTATCATAAAGTAATCAGAAGTGATAATTAGATTATTTATTTAAGCATTTCAACATTCAAATATCCTCTCTGCTGCTGGCAATGTTTCATCTATTTGTTTTACCAAAATTCAGTCCTTAGATTTCACACTGAGTTTTCTTTTCAAATACAAAACTTCCAATGCTTTAATTGTCATAGAAATTAGTTGATTCCCTCAACAAAGCTACTTGCAAAATGACCTCACCTTCAAGCAGTATAAGAGGTTTAGAGAGTTCATTTTATAATCGATTTCACACCAGTTGATCACAATGGTAAATGAGTTTCAGGTTGCTCTCAATTTCACAAAAATCAAAAAGGGATCACTTAAAAAAAATTAACAAATTGGACTAGGATTGTAAAAAATGGGATAGGAAGGATGAGTAAATCAGGATATCACAAAGAAATGGGAAAAATAGTCATAGGAAAATTAGTATAACATCAGAGAACCAGCAAGTGAGGTTGTGGCTATTGGGAGGATTTAATTTGTGAGGAAAAGGGTAAAAAAGACAGAGGAATTGTAAGGAATGAGGGTAGAAGGAGAAGGAAGGAATGCCCCTTTGGAAAGACAGACGGATTTTGGTGAAGCATATTAAATAGACATTTAACTTGTTCCACACCAGTACAGAAAGACTTAATCCATTAACAAGAGAGAAAAATAATATTTACACATAAAAAAATAATTATATAAATCATATTTTAAAAAGGAAGGAAAGCACATTAGTCATTTAATATTACAGCATACTTGACACAGTCAAATAAAACAAAATGTTCCATTTACAAAACATACTGCATTTATGTCATGATAGAAGCAAAATTCCTTGTCTATCTTTTCTGTGTGCCAAAAGGTCACAGGATAACATTTGGAAAAACAGCAACCCAAATATTACCCATCCTTACCAAAGGATAAGACTGTGATGTAAAAAAATCCTCACAAGACAAGAACCATAAATTGGCTATGTTTTCATCTTAAACCTACAAACATGACAACATAGAGAAACCCAACAGCTAAGGGTCAAATCTTGTGCTATTTGTGCTCAGTGTAGCACCACTATATCTGCAGTGACTGCATGTGAGCACAAAGCATGGACATACCCCAAAAAGGATTCTGAAAATGAACAGTTTGGTTTGGTTTCTGACTCTTAAATCTTTAGGATTTGTATTTCTTTAACTTCTCGTGTTACAAGCCAGCAGACTATTTTCAACTTCCAATTTTGCAGGTAGATCTATGATCTTATTCAAACCAATGCAGCAGTCACCTGTGTAGGAAACAGTCTGAATTTCCTGGGTACTTCACTACTTTTTCCACAGACGGGATTCTTTCTTTTTAATCTTTAATCTTTACTCCTTATCCTGAACTATAGAAACCCATGGGAGATACAGAGCCTCTACATCTGATGAAGATTAAAAAAAAATTCCTTTCTGTCCTTCCTCAGTGCCTAGAGAAATAAAAAACTGTGGCATTTCTGCAACACCATTATGGTTGGAACAATCTACAATCCTCACATGCACAGATTTTCATCAATGCAGAGTGTAAGGGAAAAAAATAATGCCTTTCCATCCTCTGTTCAGACACATCATATTCCTCTGTCAAAATTTATAAGAACAGTCACAACTGTGCATCTGGGACCAGGGGTCCCTTCCCTCCCTTCCCCCACAACACAATCTCTAACTTTTGTTAAAGCTTATTCCTTTGTGAAAGGAATTTTTTTTCTGTTCATAAAACTTGAAAATATAAAATGAATTGTACAAAACTTTTTTGGGATGAGTGCTCCTGGACTATAATTTTATATGAGTAATTACAGCTAGAACACTTTAAAAAATATTTTTACAGTCAAGTCAAGAAGACATTATAATGCAAACACTGACTTGCTTTCACTGTAGCAGAATTACTCATGGGCTAAAATACAGATCAGCAGTCTGGGTGTCATCTCAAACTTAAGAAGTAAAGATTTATTCCCTGCATTTCTACAAAAAAAGTGTTACTGGTTCTCTTTGGAATGTTAGTAATGATACATATTTTTGCAGTGCAATTTAAGTTTCTTAACTAGAAACTCACTAATCTCAATTTGTGTGATGTCAGTCCAACAGCCAATACTGTAAAAATATTTAAAAACCAAGAAATCATAAGGTGGATGGTCAACTTGTTTATCTGTTATTAAAAACTTGTTTATCTGTTGAAATGGATGCTGTTACACCACTTTGGTCATAGTTAATTAGTAATCTACATAAGGAAAGCCACCTGAACACACAAGACTTGTTATAATGAGAATTTGGATTAATTGCATTACTCTGTGTCTTTTGGGAGTCAGCTTTCTATTGGGAAAAGGAACTATTGATACAGCTTAAGTAATTTTGGTGAAGTAAGTTTGCTTGCGTGATACAAATATTCCCTAATTTATGGGAAAAATGTGTTAAAACTGTGCAACAGAAGTCTCTTCCACAGAGGTCTCAGCTATATCTTCCCTGACTTTTCACTGGTAAAGACCTTCCTTTGCCTCCTAGTTTCCCTTAAATACTCTGGGAATTTTTAAGGCAGGTATTCAATCTCCATTTTTGCCCTACAGACTTCCTGTCAATCCTCTTTCTGAAAGTCCACAAAATAATGTGTTTTTTGAAACATCTATCAGACTTGCTAGCTACTTTATCCTATGCATTCTCCTCAGGAAACAGGGCTTGCCTTCTCATGAATTTTTAGGGGGCTGGAGGACCAGAGTTCCTAGGAGATGTGTCCTGCAGCCCAAGAGAACGAGTCTCCACAGGCAGCCTAAATCATAGCTGAACTCTGAAAAGCGCCTAGCCATGCCACACGCAATTCCCACACACAATTCCCTCGCTCCCTTGCAACTGGAAGTCCCATGTTCAACCTATCTAGACAGTCCCTAGGAATAACAGACTGATATCCAAAAGCAGCACGCTGGACTCTGGAACATTAAAACATTTTTACACCCTGAGTGCTGAATCTCATCTGTTCCATTTTCACATTATATTTGTCTAACCGAACTTTTTACCAGCTTTCCATCTTTTCTTCCACAAATTTTCTGGAGCTTTGGTGGCTGAAATTTGTCTGCCTACCTCTAGCTATACACGGAAACACAGACTCAGGAAGTCTGGCTGCAAGGGAGTTATGGAGGTTGCCTAAGATTCCCATGGTGAGCAGGATGATTCCTGACCCTGGGTCAAGGTCAGACCAGACCAGGTTCTGCAGTGCTCCCTGGGCAATGGTTCGGGCCCCTTTCTGGGTGCACTGTCCCTGTGCTGTGCTGTCCTCCTCGTGAAAACAATTGCTCTGAACCTCTCAGGGGCAGCCTGTGGTCCTGCATTTCCCCATTAGCCATTACCTAGAAGAGTTTTGCTCCATTATCTTTGTGTCTCCCCTTTCAAGTAGTTTGGCCTCCTCATTGACAGACTAAGCCAGTCCACCTCCTCCAACCTCTTCTATCAGCTGTGTTTGCCCCAGATCCCAGTCAGCTTAGTAACCTTATTACTCTCCAATTTCTCAAGTTTTTCTTGAACTGTAAGGCTCAAAAGACCATCTGCAGTGTTCAAGCAACCTCACGAATTGATTAGAGAGGTATAATAACTTATTTTTGTCTTCTGGACACAACTCCTTGAATGTATCCCAGGATGAGTGCACACTGTTAAGCTCATTCGAGTTGCCACCTGCTGTAACTCCCACGTAGCACAAAAGAGCATTTTGCCCATCACCTCTCTGAGCTGGCAGGTATCAGTTACATCTTTCGACTGATAGCTGCTCTCAAGGAGAAAAGCTGTTCATTTGTGGCAGACAGACCTGTACTCTGACAGCAAGCAAGAGCTCACCATTCATTGTGATTGCTCTGCCAAGTCAAACACGGCCTTTACAATATTCATGGAGCATCCGCTTAAACAACTGCTGTTCTGCAAAATCGCTACTTTACCAGCGCCTCTGAGCCCAAAAAAAAAGAGAGCAATATAGCAAGGGACAAAAGGGAAGGATGTATTTCATAATACCCTTTTCAGTGCTTTCTTGGGAAGTGTTTTGCTTAACTGTATTACGGAATGCAGATGAACTCTAACACCCACGGTGACTTTTAGCCCTGCTTCTTGTTTAGGACACCATAATGAGAAATTAACTTAGCCTAACCCAGCACATGTCAGCTTGACAAAAACATTTGTCTGACCTAGAAAAATCATCTGCTGCATATATAGATTTTTACATGAAGTGGCTTGGTGTGAGTTCTAGTTCAGCAGTTTTAGCAACTGGGCTTTGTGTGGGATAGAAATGGAAGAGATTTGCTCATGAAGTTTCTCTACACACATTAAGTCCTGCATTGCTTTTTACTAAACAGATTTCCAAGTCCCTGTGTCTGGACACTGAAAATGAAGTCAGGCTGTTTCTGTTAACCTCACTGTCTAGTTGGTTTACCAGAAATGGTAGAGTATATGATTCAATTTCAATCCACAAGCATCACAAAGTACTTAATGGCAACATAAAAATTGCCAAAAATAAAAATTCATACAGCTCCTGTCTTATCCACTTGGTGTGGGACAGGTAGCCTGTACAGGCATGGTACGCCAGGATCAACCATTACACTGCAAATGCTGCCAGGGAACAGAGCTGGGCTCTTCAGTGTAGAATTACTACCACCATGACCAATGCCTGCATTAAATATTTCAGGATTTTCCAAAAGTGCAAGATGGATCAGAGAAAATGAGCCTAAAAAAAGGGCTGTGCTTTCGGACATGTTGATATTTCTAGTTCTGTACATACATTTTTGTGGTTTTTCATGATTTTGCTCCAGTATGTATCTGTGACTTGCCTTTTGGCACACAGTAAAACAAAGATAAGTTTTAATGGGACAATTTATAGCATAAAGACAGCAGAACTGATTAGCTGAGGAATCAAGCAACAGTTAATAACACTGTGGTCACCTTTTCTCCCTTTTCTCCTATATCACCCTTTTCTCCTCGAGGACCAGGGAAACCCTATAAAAACAAAACGGACAAAGATAGGTTGACTTTTATTAACATGCAGGTTAAGTTTTCAAATACTCTTGGAAAACCTAAAAAGATGATTTCATTACATACTCTGTACATGTATGTGTGTTATGTGTGGACACATGCACAGACACAAGAGCACGTGAGACGAGTAAGTCACAGAGTTTGGTAGAGACATTTTGGCAGCTTCAGAAAGAAATCATACCACTCAAACTGGCAATCATCCATGCTACATAGCATATGTGCATTCTGAAAAAGACTCCTCCAAGTTAGGGATTTCAGTGTAGGACTACAGAAAAAGACTTTCAGTAAGTCTTTTTAGCATGCCAAGGAAAGAGCCTATGTTTTGAAACATATCCCTTACAGGCTATGAAATTATTCTCTCTAATTAGAATAAACTTAGTTAACTAAGTGTTAAGTGACTCCTTGTTCTTCTACAAATGAGTCATCCGAATATTTTCGTAGCAAGCATTTTTTCAGCCTACTGACATCCAAAGGACCAAGTACTTGTATTGCTAAGCACTACTATCTGCTGGTGTCTGTCGATAAGGGCTGTACATTGCACAACCTTTGTCCTCTCTACCACAGAGAAAGAGCAAATGCAGCATTCAGCACACTCTCTGCAGGTACTGCATGCACACTACAGGGCAGCAAAGCTGTTGTGCTCCATAAGGGATTTCTTGCAGACGCTTACCGACCCCTGAGAGCGCCCTGGTCACACACATTACTTACATCAAGGCCAGGCTCGCCGTCTTTGCCCTGCCAAAGAACCACAAAGAACCACAGGTGCAGGATGAGCATCCCTTAGACCAGGACATTGCTGCCTATGTTTAGCACTTCCAAGAACTTATAACCTGGCTTCAAAATTTTGCTTGACTGTTCTGTTTGCAGGCAGATTCCAGGAGCAAGCTAAAAATACAGAAAAACCTATAAAGTTTTATTTTCAGTTCACAGGAATGGGAAACAGATACTGGATTTTTTTTTGTTTTCAATTTAACTCACAAAAGTGATGCTCAGATAAAAATGCGTAGCAAGCTAATTAAACACTCCATGGAGCCTGAAAAACCGTCTCCAGCCACTGACTCCTGATCCAATTAAATGGATCCAACTAAACCACAGGTCTGTATTCCAGCTTAAATAAATTAATCAAACAGATAAGACTGGAGACGGGATGGAAACATTGAAAATCTGAAAAGGCTGGTTGTGCCTGGCCAAGCACATTTACATGGCTTTCCTTGAGTCAAAGTACAGAACAGACATGTGTATATGTACACACCTGACCCAGTCATCAGCAGTGCAAACAGGCAAAGTCAACTGATTTTATTGGGGATATCCTCAGCAGGCCAAAGGAAGTCCTCCCTCATATTTTGGGAATGGATAACATAATTAAAATTATTGATTTAAAGCACATAATTTCCACCTATGAATGAGCAACAATGAAATTCTCACATTGCTTCAGAGCAGATGGCACAGAAATGAAAACAAAACAGGTCTCTGAAGTGACAAACAAGGCAAAAACATAATGGCGAAGAAACCTTTGCAGGATGGAAGCCCCAAGCCCCTTACTGACATTAAGAAATTCACAGCTTTCCACAGTTCATCCTGAATCCTGGCACTCTCACATGGTTCCCAGGCAGCTGATGGCCAAAGGCTGCTGAACCAGGAGCACCTGCATTCTGCATTTCCTCTCTCTTGCTGGTTCATGCCAGGTCTGTTTCGTTACATGCACGGGTAGGAACCTAAGAGTGTGATACAGACCATTGACCTTGCACTGTCAGGGCTTATTATCTATCTTTGCCTTTTCCAACTTACTCTATTGCCAGGTGAAAATCAGCCATAAAGCACACAAGGTTTAATCAGGGAGGGATGAAAAGTGTAGTGTGTACAAACTCTGTGGAACTTACAGGCAAGCCGTATGGTCCTCTGGGTCCAGGGTCACCTACAGTTCCCTTCTCACCCTAAGAAAAGATTATAGAACAACCAAACAAAAACATTGGTTATCTCACAAATTATCTCTACCAAGTGCTTTAGGTTAAAGTTTATGCATTCCTAAGTATTTTGAGTGAAAAATATCCAGGCTCATTTGTTTTTATTAAATGCTTAAGGGGGAAAGAGAAGGTGTGTATTACTTTCTAGGCAAAATGACTTTTTAGGTATATGATATCACATTCATTTTTAAATACCTCAGTAACTGATAGTATTTTTCAACTGAACTTGCACCAGTGTCAAGTTTAAGCTTTCAACAGCTTAATGTTGCTCTCAGTAAAAATCTAATGTTGTAATAAAAAACTGAGGATATACAGCATCAAGCTCCAACACAGCAGCTGAGATACAACACAGTGACAGGCAAAAATAATGTGTCAGTCAAAGCTTGTATTTAAGTAGGCAATGCTATTAACAGTGACATTGTGAAGATTATCCTATGCACTGTGTTGTGTTGCTAAATCCCCTATTGGATTCTAGATAAGTGATGTAAATACCCTGGTTTATTAAAATCAAAACAGCTGTAATAATATGCAAGACAAACAAGTACAGAGATAACTCCAGAAGTCTGATCTCATTCTGCACTAAAATCCATGGAAAAATTACCAGTTTCCAGAGGGGTGCTGCCAACATAATTTTGCAAGCTTAATACAGGCAAAACTTTTCCAAATGGAATGGAATTTCAAGGCGACAAATTTCAGGCTGACAGTAGTAATCACTTTTGCTCTCTAATTGTTCTTTATCAAGACTGATATGAAGTTAAGCTTCCCAAGCCAGCCAGGACTAGCCCATGTAACTGTGAGCGCAGGTCCCTGGGAGCTTTGTAGGGAGTCAGGGCTGGGAAGAAGGTGTGGAAAGCAGACTTGTTTCAGACTGCGGCGTTCTGTCTCCTGAATTAAATCCATCAGAAAAGCCATTCTCTAGGGAGAGAACTAAACTGCTCCAAGTGTTGATGAAATAAAAGAAAAAAAACCTGACCACCTCTAATTTCCAAAGCTCCTACCCTGGATTTTTTAGGCAGGGTGACTTGGATCCCTTCTTCACCCCCCTTCCTGAACACACCCTAACGCAAGGTTTCGTGCAAGGCTCCTGGTGTGAAGAAGTGCTGTGTTCCATCCTAGTGTTTGCTGCACCTACACTCTTGAGATAATTCTCTGTACAACATCCTCTGGGTTATTTACTACTTATTATTAATTCATTAATGACTCCACAATTAAAAGCACAAGACAGAGATGTAGATGTGTACCTAATTAAGGGTGGTGGTCATCTGCACAGCCAAGTACTTGGCACAGCTCTGAAAATGGGTTGCTAAGTCTACATTTCATTGACTGAATTATACAAAAAGGCAGGCACCAGAACAAGCTGAACCTTAACCCATGGCTGAAAAATCCCAGCAATAAGGAGTTTGTCAGAGTAACTGACATTTGATCTGTTTTAAATACTTCATATTTTTACTAAGGTGGACACTTGCTTAAGTCTAGTGGTAATGAGATGTGCAATATCAGGTCTCTCTGGATTACTCCCCTGCTAATTTCTGAGCAGCATTTAGGCTGCATGCCCTGGCAGGACAATAGGAGGTATTGGGAAGTAACAGCTGATTTTCAAAACAATAAATCTCTTGCAGCTTTAAAGCTTTCTGCTAAGAAGAAACTAATGTGCTGACCTATGCAGGTAAGAGCTACGAAACTCTTTGATCAGTACTTGAAATATGTCAAGCCTAGTTAAGCATCTTTTTTTTTTTTAATCTTCAACAGCAAGATGACTGTACAAAGTCCTCTCAAGATAGGCTTAAAACATTGCTAGACATATGGTAGACATAAAGATACTGAATGTATCAATCTAGGAAATAATCTCATCTGTTATGTAAGAATATATTTGGAGAGCTGTATCTCAGAACTTTTTGCCTCCCATACAAAGCACATGCTGAAAGACGCTGAAACACGTTTGGAATATCAGATGAGGTCCTGAATGTTCATGGATTATATGAGATTGATGGACTGTCACGAGCATACTGCCCTCAACCATCACAATTTCCTTCAGGGCAGCAGATATTGGCAAACTTCAAGAAGGCTTTTAATATTTTTTTGTGAGTCAATCCATCAGTGTCCAAAGAATAGAAACCATAACCTATGTTTTTGCCTCCTATTTCACTTCAGTCTCCTGAACCATGGATGAATATGAGTTTTGCATGAATAAAGCTGAATAACTGGTGTCTCCATTACGATAGAGAGGGAGATTTCATAACACTGCCACAGTGAGAAACATTTTAACCAAATTAAAGAGAAAGCACTTTCCCTACTTGTACTAAATGTGTGGTAGTGATGACAATGTTGCACAGGCTACACATCTGAAAGCCAAAATCAAGCTGAAAACCAGGTCCTTGTCATCAAAAAAAGTAAAGAAAATAATAAAAAAGGAAAATGTGTATTTCCAGCTCCCAGATTCCTTTAGTTGGTCAAGAAGTTGGATACACATTGTGCCTGTCCACCCTTCAGGCTCACGTCCCCTTTCATCAGTAGCAGCTGAAGATGTCTATCTGTTTTCCAGTGCTCTCTACTTTCTCTCAAGACAGTACATAAGTGAGATTAACAGGTACACAGTCAGATTCAGAAGCCTATTATGATTTACTTCTTCATTTAATAAAGATGGTCTCAGTAAAAGCTATCTAAGCACCTGGCAAAAGGGTATTCCAACAGCTGAAGAATTTAATAAGGACTATGAGATACCAGCCTAATAAATTATATTAATTCACATTATTAATTACCATTTCAGTTTCTACAAAAAATTGTATAAAAAAAGTGTCATGCATGATTTTCTTAGTCTACCTCATCAACATCTAAATAGATTTTGTATAAAGATGATCTGATGTTTTCTGTTTTAATTAAATAGTTAAATTGAAAACCAATCAACCCACCCTAATTTGCACAACAGCCTGTTCTACCTCAGTAGTAATCCAGCATCACCTCGAATGCAGCCTGTGCAACAATGGATCCATGACTATTCTGCAAAATAGCCCTAATGCATTTCTAGATTAATACTGGCCCAGGGTTCTTCTTATCAATACAGACAAAATGTGGTCCTATCCAATGACAGTGAGCATTGACCCTATGCACTGTTTTTAATTAAAAAGTAAAGTACGAAATCTGCAGACAAAAATGTTTCCCTCCTGCTTTCACATAAACAAGTTCAACAGTTGCAAATGCAAGTTGTAAAACTGCGTTAAAAAGACATGATTTTTTGTTTAAATAATGAGACATATATCAACACTGGGCACCTGTTACATAACTATGCTACAATCAACTTCTCCTCCCAAATGGTATTGAATAATTAAATGAACAATTACAGCAATAAACTTGTTAGTTGCCTGCTTGGGAAAAAGCCTGTCTTGTGAACTTCCTTCCATTCATTTAGCTCCACAGAAAATGATGGGTGTGTAGGAATTTTCTGCACACCTTGGTCTCTCTATTTTTGCAAAGTTCTCCTTCTATGCCCCTGCAATTACTGATTTACATCGCAGCAGCTCCTATCCCTTTTGTAGCTACTGCTTTTCAACAGCCACAGTAGGGCTTGTTCCAGATCCAGCTGCATGACTTCTTATGACCTTGCATACTCTCACAAGAAAAAAATATTAGTAGCTCTCTTCCACAGACGAGGAGAATAGTTTATATTATATTTCACTGTCAAAGACATTTCAGCAGGTAGTACATATGCACATCCCTCAACATAAAAGCTCATAATGCAAGAATAAAATGTATGGTATTTTTATATACTTCTACATGCGCATCTCACCTAAATTATTTGCTTAAGATAAGAGGATGATGTTCAACTACCTTTTCCCAGAGTTGACAGAAGATATATTATGTCCTAACTGAAGAAAAAAAAAAGAAGTGAATCTGTAATCCCCTAGAAAAACAGAAAAAATACACAAGTCCTTCAGGCACTTAATTAGCCTGAATGGTAACTGCAGTCTACTGTACAGTCTATTCTGGACTATGCTGCATGTCTTGTATTTATTCCTCAATACACACCATGTGGCTGTGTCCTTAATACAGCTAGTCTGAAGTTGTTTTAGCACATTTGTTTTGTTAAAGTGAGGAAGTCAAAGAGACAAAGTTCCGGACTGACAGCTCCTTGGAGGTTCTAGTTAGGCTAAGGTATAATCTTCTGTTTTTTCTATAAGTTGATGGTTGTATTGTTAGAGGTGACAGGCTCGTAGTTAAAGATTAGAGTTCCTCTCCTACTTCCACTGGAGAAAATTTACTGTGAGTATTTCAAATTAAATAGAAGGAGTCCTATCTTCTAAGCTTAAAAAAAAAAAAAACAAACGAGGAAGAAAAGTTTAAATCTTACAGCAGCTGGAGATATTTTTCCTGGATAAAAACATTTAAGTGCATAGAGGAGAGAAATACTCTTCTTTTTTTTGCCATTGCATTCTTATATAATCAGATCACACGATCTTCTTTTGTACCAGTTTGTTCTCTCAATTTACACAAAATAATGAAACCAATGAAAATCATGTCGTGTGTGACACTGTGAACTAGAAAGTCCCGTCAATTTCTTAGTGATTAGTCATTTCAAAATAGCAGCTCCCCTGAAGTTAATGAGTTACAATGTCAGCCTCAAACAGATAAATGTGTGTGTAACTAGAACACATACACAATTGTGGGCTGCTCCTCTGTAGGTGAGATGCTGTTCTGTTTAGTAACATCCAGGCAGAGTATGAGTGCCCACATGACACTGCTCCATTGTGGCAGTCAGTTTGTAGAGAGAAGCACACGGAAGATATACTCACCCTCTCTCCTTTGGGACCTGCAGGGCCATGGGGACCAATTGGGCCATCTACACCCTACAAAAAGGAACAAGGAGGGTAAGAGAGAGGGCTTGTTCTTGCAGCTCTTTAGTTTTAATAGCTGTCTTGTAGACAAGAACTAACATGGAATCAGTCTTCACTGGTTGAAAATTTGGATTTAATTGTGATGCAACCTTTTTGGCTTTCAAAACTCCACCTATAACCTCTCCTGTTACAAGACAGACTGTCTTTCTTCTATCTGGAGTTCACTACATTCATGGAAGCAATCAGATTCACAAAGATCTTAAACTGACTGGAAGAAGATGGAAGAGTCAAAAAAAGACATTTTTAAAATTACTGGGGTTTTTTAAAATTTATTATTCTCTAAATTGAAATGTCCACCTGTAAGATGGACTTACCTATTGCAGGGATCAATGACAATCTTACTTCCAAGATATAACTCTTTCACTGTATAAAGTTCTTTATCGCTAAAGAAATCAAAAGATTTAACATTTATGATGTGTAATGTAACAACATCTATAGATGAAGCCCAGCACATCTGCATCTCCTTCACTGATTCCATCTTAGCATTGAACAGCTATGTTCTCCTGTAATCTAAATCCCTAACCTTACTCAGGAAAATTAGCATCCCAACCAAGGCAGTTGTCCGACCAAAAGTCAAAACTGAGCTGCCTTTTTAAGGTTCAGAGCTCCTTCTACAGAGAATTACATTCTCTTTCCCACACGTATTGCCCTGAGAGTCTGCTTGAAGCCCCCTCTTATGCTGCATGGAAAATGCCTGCAGCATTTGGCCTTCCTTCCTCTGTGCAGTGAGCGAGCTTGGCGGGCAGAGCCCCCGGGAAGCACACGGACTCAGTCACAAAGGGGGACACAGAAAGACGAGGGACTCACCCGGGCTCCTGGCTTTCCGTCTAAGCCAGATGCTCCCTGTGTGGTTAGGTGGAAGCATGGATGATGGGCACGACACGAATGACAAGAAGGTGAGATTAGTAAGTGGTGCTGATGAATAAACACAATTCAAACGTACAGTACACGCTGCGACAGGGTTCTGGAGCGGGTATCACATTACTACAGCATGTTAGTTAAAAATTCACATAAAACACCAAGAGCCTGATTCTGTTCTCACTTCAGTGTAACATCACCGACCCACCCCTGCCCTCACATCACAGTGTATCAGAGCAGAATATTGTCAGGCTATAGGAGCTCTACAAACACCAGATGTTAGGGTGTTTTTGAGCCTTAGCACACAAACATTTACTTTGTAATTTACTCGCATGCTTTCTAATTTGTAAATAGCGACAATACTGAATACTATACAAAAAGGAAGAAAAATGTGTGTTCACTGCGATAGGAAATATTTAAGCGCAAGAATACTGCATTAGCAGCCAACAAAATCTGGGTCCTGACCACAATGGCCTCATTCATTTCCAAGAGCCCGGGAGACAATCACATTTCCTGTTTTCCCGATATACTCCCAGTTCAGAGCACAGTCAAGGGCTGCAGCGGGCAGCCGCAGGCACGCCGGGCGAGGAGCCTCAGCATCCTTGGGGACGGGGGGACCCCTCGTGGACTCTGTGGGAATAACAGAGCAGCGGCCGGAGCGTGGCAGCGCGGGAGGGGATGTGGGGACAGAGGGGACACTTGTCAGGACACAGGGAGTACTCTGGGGAACAGCCCCCTACTGGAAAAGCAAACTAAACCAAACCGCAAACAAACCCGACTAAAATCTCCAACCAACTCAATAAAACGAACCATTTTTCTGAACATCAAACGCTTGGACTTGGCTCCTGAATGATATTTAGTAAGCAGGAGCCAGACAACATCACTGTAAATTTGGGAAACCTAGTAGCATATTTTGTTCTGGAGCCTCTTCTACCCTGTAGCCATTTACAGGGCATCTGCTCAGGCCTCCAAAGCGCACTGTCCACAGAGATGTAACTGTCCATGTGAAAATGAGCTTTTTTCCCCTTCAAAATGAATTAAAATTTTCAGTGAAGCTGACCTTGTCCGGAGGTCCTGCACATAATTCTTGAAAATATTAATCAGAGAGGTTTGTGTTCCTTCGGGTCAACTAAGGTCTTTTCTCTCCATTTTACTGTTAACAATCTGGGAGCAATCCTCATACAATAACAACAGCAGCAAAAAGGAGAAATGAACTCTCTCTCTGACACGAGAAATAAAGCTGCCTTTTCAACATGCCTTCAAACACATAAAATATTTTCTGTTTTATCAACCTAAATTTTAAGAACTGTGATGTTTCCGTACTTCTAAGGTTCTTCACTTCTAAGACAAAATTTACGCCAAACACTCAGAATGGAAATTTTCTAAAGAACAAGGCAAAAATAAGAATCCAGGGAAAAAAACCCAACTAAATTCCCTGACCCAATTTTTAGCTTTCCTCAATTAGACCTCTCCTTTTGAATTGCAGAAGTGCAATCAGAGGAAGAATAACTGAGGAGATGGGGGAAAGGGAAGACTCCTTTTTTAATGGAAACACCATACAACACTTAAATAACAGCAAGACTAATGTAATGGGGGTGATGACATCCTTGTGACACTGAACACTCTCAACTGACACACAACAACAACAACAAAAAAACCCTGAGAGCACTGGATGTTACAGGACATTACTTGGGATGATAGCACAGATTTGGGACAAAACAAAACAAGACTGATGCTCTGCTCCAACATGGTATATTCTGTGTATGCTATCGAGTAAATCAGAGTTGCTCATCAGGGGTAGAAAGAGACATTTGTGATTTGCACTGAAATTGAATAGTTGGGGTTTTTTACTTACTGGAAGACCAAGGGGCCCTCTGTCACCCTTTTGACCTGGTTCACCCTTCAATCCTTTAAGACCATTTAACCCTGGTTCACCCTAAATGTAAAAGTATAAATGCCAAATTTTTGGTGCTATAATGGGTGTTTAAGCGGGGATAGAAGAAGCCAGTCTCAGAAATAGCTGCAAATTCCAGTTTGAAGCAAATTCAACCTTCTCAGCTCACGGGCAATTTACATACTGATTTAGGAGTGGGTAAAAATATTTGGGAGGTGTCTGCTGGAGATTTAAAATCTGTATGAATAAAAAACTACAGGAAAATTATGGATAACAGATTTTTTTAATCTTTTGCTAATAACTATCACTATAGTTAGATGGTTTGAATTAAGCATGAGTTTCAGGGAGTTTTGGAAATTCTTCAAATCCCATAAACCACCCTATGCAGATAATTCAAACTGAAAGAAAACATTCATAAAAGTAAGCCTCAAAACTGTAGGTTTCTACAGTGGGATCTCCTGAGAAGTACCTTTGGTAAGGAAGCAATACTTTTCCTTACAGCAAACTGGAATTTGCAGCAAAATCTTACAAAAAGATATTTTAAACCTTTAAGCATACATCATAAACAGTAACAAGTTAAAAGAAACAGTACAGGTTACACACTGCCAAGCTATTTGGGAGGTCCACAGATTCTGTGTTCATACAGAGAAATTTTAACAATGTAAGAAATGGCACTTGTTGTGATTGTTAAATTATGCATAGGCTATTGCATTAAACATCACTAAGATGATAATACTGGGCTCAGAGTTGCCAATAAATCATTCTCTCATAATGAAAAACTGCATCAGCATGAGGGCTGCTCAGTCAAAGAGAGTACTGACCACACCTGCCTCTTTTGGGAAACAGAAATACATGGGTATTTCATCCAGACTGCTCCCCATGGCCTCATTGCTAGATTTCCCTTTGATGTATTATGTTACCTTATATTATATTCATATTAAAAAAAACCCAAAACCCTCAGTAGAACCTAGTCTGCTCCTTTAAGTAACTCCAGACATCATCTGCCTGCTTTGCACCCTAAGCAGCTATTTCTTCGTTCTTCTATTTGACTCGATGTGACTTTCAGAGCAGTAGCACTGGAAATGCTGAAGTTTTGGAAACAGACCTGAGAAATCCCATAAAAGCCTGAGTCTCAGGCCAAAAGCCTGAGGTAAAGCAGGGCTGGTGCTAAAATGGAACATACTTGATTTTAAAAAATGATTTATGACTTCGGTTTCTTGAGCCAAGGCAACACAGTCTCATAAGGGGTCAAACCTGTGATTTTCTGTCTCGTACCTTTAAAAACCCAAAGTAAACCTCCAAAACTAAACAAAAACACCCTCTCCTTGTCTTCTTTACTTTTTGAGAAAGGGGTGACCAGGGAGCCGTAGTGATTTAAATGATCATGCCTGACAAGATGCCACTGGCCTTAATGAATACAGTGTCATTCTGAATTTTAGCTTACTGGTGAATACTGAATTAAAGCACAAATTAAAATATTCCAACTCTGCCAAAATTGACTTCCACTCTCCTGAGCTGTTCTCATGGGCTAAGAGAGCCCCTAAAGCATATCTTCGTGTACTATACTACGGAAAATGTTCAAATTGTATTGCAGACCTCTCTGATTACAAATTCCAGTTTGGAAAACAGGAAAATGCACACATCAGTTTGTGATGGTGAACCAGCATAACATGTGAAGGAACTGGTCAGCAAAATACCTGGCACCTAACAAAGGCCATGAACATCGGAAGAAGCAGGAGATACAACAGAACATAAATGAAGAAGAGTTTATGTGACTTCATTTCCTGAGCCTGTAACATGCTTTTGTATTTCAAAGTAACTCCAAGAGCAATGGTAGCTTGCCCATAAACAGGAAGCTAAATAATTTAGTGCCACATCCCAAATATTCATACAAAAAATGGACTCAGCCAATGCTGAGGAGAAATACTATTCAGAAACAATCACAGAAAATTTAGCAAGCTTTTAAGCTGCAAATATTAAAATCTGCTTTAAGGTTTAAGAATACCAGAAACTTTTATTAAATGAGGCATGACAAAACATAGCTGCATGCATTCAAGAGCAAGGCATGACACTTTGCAGACATAAAGAGCACGTCTATTCAAGACAGGTATTAATTTACCTTTGGGCCAGGCAGTCCATGAGGTCCCTGAAAATAAAAATACCATTTTTCATTATGAAAATACACCACAATTTTTTGGAAAGTGTTTTTGCTTTATAGGGATACAAATTACCCCTGTATTTCTGTACTCTCAAAAGAAATGCAGCTGTCAATAAAGCAACACCTGATTCTGAGGAGGAACTGTTCCACTAGCATGTTAACACTAACACAGGAATGCGCAATTTGTTTCTCCACTTCCTGTGAATTTTAAGACATGCAAAACAATTTCCAAATTAGGTCCCCTCTTTAATGGCCACATACTCTGATAACACTTGGAGTAAGCAGGCAATAAAGTGGCAAGAGGGCTTAAACCATTTCGAGCCCCTGTGTTCCTCCCAAGCTTACCATAGGGCCTGGAGGACCATGTGGCCCTGGTGGTCCAGGTGGTCCTATCATCTACAGATAAAAAACAATGGCATTAAATCATGCAGAGCAAAGAACTCCCACAAAAATACCAGAAGTCAGGCTGACCCTTGTTGGCAACCACTTACAAAAATAGCAATGCAACAGTGAACATTGACAGTGCATCCAGACAGGACTTTAGGAATGGGAATTATTTTGATTTGAGAGACAGAGTACCCAAAGTGCAGATCTGCCTGTGCCATATGGCAGTGTGCCTGTCTCCAGATTCTTACTCCTAGGGTCTATGATACACTTTAAGACACTACGAGGGAAAAAAAATAAATCTCTGTAAAACAAACAGTACTGAGCAGGGATGCTTGAACTTTTAATATTTTATGGTATGTGCTCTCTGGTTCTCTCTTGTACTGCTTAATCTACAGAGCTAGAAGACAATGACATGTTATTTTATTCCTCCTCAACACTGACAAATGGAAAAGATGCTGAATTCAAGCTAGGCTTTGGCATATTTTCGAAATTGCCCTTTGTCTCTCCTTTTATTTCATTTAGCCCACTTGTACCAAAAATTCTTTGAGGCCATTAATAGAGGTAATCGGGTTGCCCAGCATTTAGTGCACATATATTCTGTAGTGGCTTTTCTGTGTTCCTAACAAATCCACGGAAAGAATTTCATGATGATATCACCTGTTCAGTATCACCTCTGTTCCTGGATTTAATCCCAATGGGCTGCTACCACAACCTGCAGAGTGGCAGCAGGGATGCTAAATCAGGTCTCCAGACTCATGCACTGCTATAGTAGCTGTCAGTAGTGGCAAGAGCATCAACAAGATGCACTTTGAAACGTATGACAGATTCCACCATCTGTGAAATCTCCTGAAAATTTTAAGTCCTCCTTCAAGTGAAAGTAAGCAGAACGGATGAATGAACTAGCAAATTTATTTGAAACAAACTAATCTTCTTCTCATAGAAAGAAACCCGGAGATGCGGGGTGCCTCTTGTGTCCTGCAATGGCACAGGGCAGCCTCAGCCTCAGAGCTACGGCTTCTGTCACTAACCTCTGCTCTGAGGTCTCCCATCTTACTGTGCTCTGATAATGTTAGCCACCCACACCATAAAGGTACTATGTAGGAGTTTGTTTGGGTTTTTTGGGTTTGTTTGGCTTTTGGTTTTGTTTGTTTTTAATGCCTTTACAATGCTTAGGAAAAAAAAAACCACGAGAAAGTCTGGTCTCACACAACTAGCTCACTACCCTGGGTCACACACCAGAAGTCAGCCTAGTCTGGTTCTCACTGGACTATCTGAGATTCCCAGAGTATAAGGTGTTGAGAGAGATTATGGTTTGTTTGGTTTTTTTCTTTCTTTCCCATTTAATTCATTACAGAGCCAGAAGGCTTTGACTGAATCGAGCGGGACTTGTTCATAGTCATACAACAGAATAGAACAGGAATGATATCTTTAAAATGTCTTAAACTGTATTTATCTCTATGACCAAAATCTGTTCATTCTCAGGAAAGATCAGTCATGAATATCAAGTATTGCTCAGAATCAGAAGCTGGAGAACCACTGCTGGACCCCCACGTTCATTTCGACGCCACTAAGACTTACTGAAGGACCTTGGGCACCAGGCAAACCAATGTCTCCTTTTTCGCCTTTCATGCCATTAGCTCCCTACAAAATCATACAAAACAGCATTTATAAACAGCTTTAATCTTATGAGCAATCAATCTAGAAATTATAATACTTATTGGCAAATAGTTACCATAATCACCATAACACAGCACACATATAAAGGAAATACTTTAAAAAATTCTGGCACTACTTTGTAAATCATTTTTAACAAATATAAATGTATGCTTTTATACTGACAGCTATGAATTGTAGTGTGATATTTATGACAATTCCTTAAACTGGCACTCCATTAATGATATATTGTACTGTGGATACAATTTTGAAATGGTTTCTATTTTTACTGAGAAATTTCATTTGTATGTATATACATATACATATACATATATATATATATATATAGAATGCATCCCATAAATACTCATGCACTTTTTCTCCCTCCTCAATCTAAGTCACCTGAAATTTCCATTCAAAACATAGCTCCTTTCTCCTTGCCCAATTTGTGCTATATATTACAAGAGAAGTACAACTGCGGTCAGCCTGCCAACTAATCTCTTTCTTCCCTATACAGTATTTTTTTTACTTTAAGTGGAATGAAAAGTTCTGACAATCTTACACCTCCTCCTAGATAAGCTGCAGAACAATCTCAGAATTTTCTCCCCAGCGCTTTCTGTCCCATTTGCAATTTATCAGCACTGTTGGAAATTCCTGATAATGGAAGAGAGAAAAAATAAAAGTATTTTTGTTAAAACTAATTATTTAATTTTTCATACTCACTGGTAGGCCAGGCAGTCCGATTCCTCCCTTTTCTCCAGGCATTCCAGGATCACCTGGGTCTCCTTTTGAGCCCTTAGGACCCTAAAATATGGACTTATTCAGCAAATCATGCAAAAAACTAGAGACACCAAGAGAATTCTAGCTTTGATCCTAATAAGCAGAAGTTATATGCATGCATATACCTTTGCTATTAAAATGCAAAAATGGAGACATTATTAGATCACAGACTATGCAGCAACACTATAATGATCTTTATCAATTATTATTATCATATTCTTTAGATTATAAAATCTAAGTTAAGACATGGGATCACGGAAATAATCTCTTGAAACAACCTATGGTTGCTCACATGTTCTTCAATACATGATTAACACAAAATGTACCTGCTCTCCATCAGCTCCTGGAGTTCCTGGGGATCCTGGTTCACCCTGCAAGAGATAAGACAGAACTGGATTATCCCAATTGTCCCAGACACGAGAGGAAAAAGCCAGAGAAATTCCCATAATTAACAACAATAAAACCAGAGAATATCTGTCAAAAAGTCCACCACATATATAATAACTCTATTGAATAACTTCGGGTTGTATAAAGGCCAGACAAGCACATTAAAAAAAAGGAAAAAGAAGACAAAATCCCAGGTGGGAAAAGATCCCAATCCAACGGAAACTTTGCCTGCTACCGGAATAAATACGGAATCATGCAATAATGCCTCTCCATTTATGTAAGGTAGAGAGAGACTTCATGTTTTTTTCCCCTGACTATTAGAACAATTACCCAGTGAAGGAGTTCACATTCCCAATATTGTCTTAAGACCAGTTCCTGGGCAGCATTCTCTAAGGGAGGCAAGTTACTTTGATGGGTGGAGTCGATGATACTGGAAACAAACTCCTGTCATGTTGAATTCTGCTTTACATTGTAAATTTTGAAGGAGAAGGCTCACCTATATGAAGGAACACAACCTCTTCCACACTCAAACTTCTCTGTGTTTTACAACATACCCCATGCTGCAGAAATGCTGCATAGATGACAATGCAAAAAGCAGTTTCTGCACCCTTAACTGTATACTCTATTATCAATTTTCATATAGAATGAACCTTGTTTCTCACAATTTCTCAAAACAACGTACATGTGTATTGTGATGTATTTCCATATGAAATACTGGATGAAGTCTGAGATGTCTAGTACTGTTACTGAAGATGCACCTATTTGCTCTTGCAAGAGCACACAGACACTGGGAGAAGACACAGTATCTACTATTTAAGAAATAGGAGAAACATCTCAACTAGTTTAAAAGCATTTAGGGAGAGTCCACTAACTTCAACACTTTTTAAGTAAGGCAAATTTATTTTTTAAATTTTATAGAACAGTGCAGCAAATGGTATTCATTGTCTCTGTGTGGGCTGCTCACTAACCCTTCTGTACCACGTGTAAGCACCAGCCAGGTGGTATGAGCAGGCTTGGGTTTCCAGCCAGGCTCCTGCCCACATGTGTACGTTGTAATTTTTACTGACATTAGACAATACTGTACTTATTTGGGTGGGTACCCCCGTGATATAAAAGCTGCATTCACATGCACTCACACGGTGGCCAGCGCTGTCCTGCAAACAGTTTTGCCTCCCTCATTCCCACTCAGCCAGAAAAGAGGCATGGGAGCCACTGCCTGGTTGTGTGGATACTTTGCAAAGTCCTAGGGAGCTACATCAGTGCCGATCCCTGAGTGAGATGCTTCTGCACTCTTACAGTACTAATTAATTTTGCTGGTCCTTAGCTGAGCATCTGTGTGTGGCAACTAAAAAAAGCACCTGTTCTGGAAAGCTGCATTTCAAGAATCTGGGTGCAAAGACAGAAACATGCCATATTTGATGAATTTACAGTTAAACAACTGTGCTGGAAAGCTCCATTTACCTGTGTGCACGCATCATTTAAAAAAACACAGAAAATACTCCACCCTTAAGATACAATGAGTAAAATAAGGAAGATCACCTTTGACCCTTGCAGCCCTTGGGGTCCTGGTGGTCCTGGTGGTCCCTAAACAGAAAATACAAACCCCTCAGCTTTTAAATAAACTCATGAAGAACTTGTCATGTAAGCACAGGGTGAATGTTAATACAGCTATTGTAA
Source organism: Ifrita kowaldi (assembly GCA_013398055.1). Classification (NCBI taxonomy): domain Eukaryota; kingdom Metazoa; phylum Chordata; class Aves; order Passeriformes; family Cinclosomatidae; genus Ifrita; species Ifrita kowaldi. The sequence continues at coordinate 263,764 of VZRS01009214.1, forward strand.
CAAAATGGGTTAGATGTTTAATACAAGAGGAACCAAGACCAGTTACGGACAAGTTGTTAACCTATGACAGCTCTCAACAACCACAATACTACCACAAAAAAACAGTGTTAAAATAACAGTATGGCTCATATTTTATAATAAATTTCTCTGCTCCTATTGAGGAAATGGCACTGCTTCCCTTAATGGAATTGAGACCAAAACCCAGTCATATTTGCCAGCTCTCACTGCCTGATCCAAAACAATCTGAGACCAGGAGAAATCTCCAACCAGTTGCAAAGAGGATTCTGCTAAAAGATGCTAAGTGCATCTGGGGATACTCAGTGCTTTGTGAAATTGCCATGGAATAAGCTGTAACCATTTTTTCATTTCTACCTCAGGCTGTGGACACGGTGCCATACATCAAATACTGGTCTGGGTGGTGCATAGTGGGGATGCTTTAAAAAAACCCCACAACAACATTTAAAAGTCCCCTGTATTAATATAAAGAAATGGTATGCACAGATAGGAAAATATTACTAACACCAATCTTGCAGAGAAGAACTTGAAACAAAAAAGAAGAATGTGTTTTCCCAGTCTCATACTTAAATGAAGTTTTGCCATTAATTCAGAAGGAGCAGAACTGGTTCCATTGCAGATGGCTTTCAACAATAGGAACACCAAGCAAAGAAATCAATACATGTCATGATGAACCAGGGTGACAACCTATGAAGACATGTCCTGAGCTAGCAGAATTATGAACATGCTTGCAACACAAAGGTGAAGTTCTACAACGCACAGTAAGTCATGCAATAGGAATTACCGTGACAGTCAGGGTGGCAACCCTCTGTTGGCAAAATTAAAGAGTTGTCAGTAGCAGAATTAAACAATGATATAAATAATTCTGTTTGCTACAGTTATAATCTCCACAGAACCTATGCTGTATCTGGGAGACACCATGCCTTCAAAAATATGAATAAAATCCTTGTTAATTTTAACTCTTGGTGGTGGATTAGCTGCTTGGTTTCTGTAGGAATTAGATGAAGACAGCAGTTTTGTATCATTAAAGCGATCAAATAAACAATGACTAAGTAGCAAAATCTAAGCAGAAGTCTTCAAAAAAGTGTTTTTTAAACTTTTTAAGAAAACATAACGGGTTGGTGTCTGAAATCAACTAAAAGACTAGCCCTATATTTTGTGATGTCTGCAGGTTTTGCACCAATGCTTAACTAATAAATACGCTTCTTGGAGTGGAGATATAGCATTCTTTTTCATATAAAAATGCAGTTCTAAACCTAAAACTGCCAGTCCACAACCCGACTATGTATACTACAATTCTGTTTTAAATGCTTGGAAAGACAAAGGATATTTTCATCATGGAAGGAGGCAAAATATCTTGACTGTCACTATTTTTTTTTGCCAAAGAATTTAAAAGCAAGTGGAAAAGTATTTAAATGTAGTTTAAATGCTTGTCTATATTTTTAAACAGAGTAAAATCCCCAAATATTGCAGTTTGCACATGCTCTCCTTTTGCCTGTGAAGAACTTACTGGCCTAAACAGAACAAGAAATATTTGCTTTTCTAATTGTTATCCAATGTGCGAATAAATGTTTGCAGATCTTCTGTTTTAAGCTTTAAAAGAATCCCCATGTGTCAGTGCAACAATACATACTGTTGGCAAAGATCTGGAACCTACTCAATACAAAGCACTTGAACAAAATTGTTCTCTAACACATGGCTTTTATATACTCATATCCTTTGAATTTCAACATATTAATGGAAATATAGCAAGAACCTTAAAAATACTGAGAAGTTCAGTTTATCTAGGTATGAAAACCTAAAATAACCATTGCAAAGTACTGTTTACATGTTCACAGTAATGGATCCCTTTACAGTGGCAGATATTTTAAATATCTAATGCTGTAGCTCCTACAATGGTTAAAATTTTGAAACTACTGCTTTTTGCCCTGGGAAATTCTGCAGAACAGGTGTGAAGAGCAATTTTGACAGAGAGATTAATTTTGTATTTGGTCCTGCAAGTGAAAGCCCCATACTCACAGCAGGGGTCTTGCTGAAACCACGATGGCAATTTTAAGACTGCACTTAAGATTGAATAGGAGGCACAAGGCAAAGTAAGTAAATTGCTAGACTGCTTCATGATTTATTACTAAATTCTAACATGAGACAAGCAGCTCAGATCTTGCAAACTGTTGTCAGCTTCTTAAATCTGCAGGCCAAATTCTGTGCAAGTTCACAGCTCAGTGCTGAGCACTGGAAGTTCTCATGTACTTCTGTGAGAGAACTGCAAATCTTAGAGCCCCTAAGAATTTGGCACCAGGAGACTTAGGAATGGGTGTTTGCCATCTGAAAGGACTGAGCTGGATTCGGCAAGGATATTTTCGACTGATCCTATATAATCTTACTTACACCCCCCTTGCACAGCCATTCCCATTAATATCAATTATTTGTTGCCCCGGATCAGAAGGTGATGACATTTGGAATGATTTGCAATGGGATAAAGGCTTCCTAATAGGTTTCAACCACTGCAAAAGGCTTTAGTCCACTTTTAAGGCTTCTTTATGTGCTGCAGCTTTTCTGAGGAAGCTTGAAAGTAAGACTGATGTAAGAGTTATGATACAAAGACAGAATACAGGAGATAGAGGGGCTGAAACCCCTGGTAAATCTCTGTCTGGTAATACACAACATTAATTTCAGGCTACTTTAGGCATGGGACCCGGAGCGGGATTTGGATGACTGAAAGTTGTGTGTCTGAATTCCCTTACAAGCAAACCAAATGAGGCAAACATAATGCAGAGCCTCACAACATGCCTATGCAGACTTCCCCACAGACACAATGAGCACTCAGCCTTAGCGACATACACGGCATTGAGATTGTAGTAAAGGCAGTGAGATTTTTTTTTTATTTTTTGAAAGAGTCTTGAAAACGAAATGACTGGTCAGACATTTACCCACTCCCACTGAGTAAATGCAAGAAAAAAGTTCACTGGCTGCAGTGAGAAAGTGATCAGAGGCACAATGAGCCAAATCCAGTCTTCAGTTTCACGTAAGCAAGCCATTCACTTTCGTGGAGTTACACTGCACAGAATTTGCATCTGAGTATGCTGCAATGTAAATCACCTTGACTGCAATGACATATGTCATCTTGGTCCTTTGCTTTTATGCAAACACCCATTCACTCTTTTTGTAACCCTACTTTAATCCTCCACACTTTTCTGCACACCAGTCGAAATAGGTTTTCCAGAAATGAATAAGTGAGAAAACTGGTACTTGGTCTACTTAATGTACTCAAGTTGCTGATTGAATCCACAGCTTGCTAATGGAACCATGTTACATAGTTTCCAAATCTCAAATATTCTGCTCTTTGCATTTTATACGGAGAGGAGGAGGAAAACAAGGGGAAAAAGAGGTGTCAATATTATAATACATGAATTGAAAAGCAGACACGTCAGTTGAACCTGTGTATGTGGTTTATTACATTAATTGAGCACTAAACACCAAAGCCAGCAATGAATTAGTTTTGTCCTCATTAGATGATGTCAATACTCTCCAGGGAACATGAAACTAATTCGCTCAGCTAATTTGTATCAGGGAAACAGTTTGTCTAGCACCAAACAGAAAACCTGTATTCCAAATATAGAAAGCAATTCCTGATTAATAAGCTCAACAATTTTGCACACAAAATGTTTTCAAGCTCTAGGCAAAAGAGAAATACAATGCTGTCAAATGACTTTTTCCCAGACCAGACTAAGCCAATTCACCCTTGTTATGTTTGCATACCTGCAGAGCTTCATGGATATTGCCATTATAATCAATTATCTCTGTTGCACCTTGATCACCCTTCTGTCCAGGTGGTCCCTGTAATACATTTTCCATTAAAATCTGGAGACAACCAAAGACTATTTTAAACTCTTAACTACTAACACATGCTTTGACTTGATTTTGCAGTGTTGGTCTCTTACTGTACTTACAATATACTACCACAAAACATGAAAGCTAGCATTTAAAGGAAAACATTTTTTTTTATAATGATAAATAAGCAAGTCAGTACACAGTGACTTGTGCTGCAGTGGGAAAGCAAATACATGAAATCTCTGAGGGAAGACATTTAAGCAGTTCCTACACTCCAGTTCTGTAGTGGCTGTGAACAATGTCAGAACATCTGGCTTGTAACATCCTGCCCACAAACTGTGGATGTGAGACTGCTTCAAACAGTGGCAAGTGATGGTAGTTATATTAAAGGCTGGTTAGCAACCATGTTCCAACAGTGTCAAGTGCTCAGTTTCACCTGGAGTTTTAACTAGAACTACTGCTACAATTTCAGTTCACATGGACTGAATCTAAGAGTACAAAACAAAGAGCTCAGAAGAGAAGCAGACTTACCCGTGGACCTGCAGATCCCGTGTCACCTCTCTCACCTTTATCACCCTATGTAAAAACGACATTTGAAAAAAACAGATATGCCATTTGACAATGTATCACATAGTTCTTCCCTTTTAAGTATGTGTTCTTATATGAACTGGTTTACAGGGCCTCTCATCCTAAACAGAATGTGAATCTTACTTAATGAAAGGAAAAAGTCTTTCAAAATCTATGTAGTGGTAGAATTGACAATGATGTGTTCGGTTCTGTGTGAATTATTAGAGCATTGTATCAGTTTGCAATAAAAAAATCCCAAAGAACCAAAAAATGGGCAGATTATCAATTAACCGATTTGTGTAACAATCCTATTCTTAATGACACTATTACCGAAAGCTTGAAGAGAATACTAGAGAAATTAAATCACTCAGTCTGAAAGCAGTCAAAAACTTCTTCAAATCTGTCTTTCAAAAGGTATAAACTTTTCTTTCTGTGATCATGCCTCCACTAACCTTCTGAACTTCCCTGCTCTGAGATGCTGCCATCCTTACAAATACAACAGAGTTGTCAGATTTAGAGTTTCTTGACACCCTTTCTGTGACAGGCTTAAGATCACTACCAGCTTACACACAGTTTTTTCTTCCTGGCTCTTAGTAATATGTTTCAAATTATGGAAATTTCAAATGAGTATGCATTCACAATCCAGCATCTACAATTAATTTTATTTCGCAGTCACTTTCTTATATTTTTATACTGCTCAAAATTAATATGGGTAAAAACTGCAACTTTCGCTCCTGTTGAAATCTAGAGAACTTTGGTAAAAGTCAGGGAAGAATCATTAATTCACCAGTGGTAACAGCACACATAGAAACCAGAAAACTTTCACAGAGCTAATGAAGGCATACAGAGAGCAGGCTGGTGGCAGGGCATAATCAAGGTTGCCATATGCCTTTCCTTTCGGTGCTGCCTTGGCAGCAGCTAGCAAACATGTCATTGGAACTGTTAAAAAACGAAGTTCCCAACCACTACGCCGACTTCTGTGGGCCAGGCTTTCATGGCAGGTATGCAGGTAAAATGAAAATTGTATATCCTTTTTCGATAAAAGAGGAATTAAATGGTATATCTTTATAATTTTGGTGCACGTGGGAGGTGCCCAGGTACTGCAGTCAAATGAGAGGCTGATTTACTCTTCTACTCTCACTCCGATACTTTAATCCTGTCATCAGTTCCCTTGCCTTCCAGTGCTTCTTTCTGGTGGGAATGAATGAGGTTAAATGGCACTTGTTTAATCACATCCTTAAGCACTTAAGGCCGCCCTTCAAGCACTTTACAAGTATTGCAAACAGCATCACACCAGCCTACACTGTCCTGTCACCCTTATTCTGACACTAGACTCAATAACCACTTACACAAATATGTTTTCATTTTGCTTTGACTCCATGATACAACATGAAGGAATCCAGTGGGAACAGTGTTTGCACAGCAGATAAAGCAATAGAAAAACGTACATTTTCTCTCTCTCTCCATATATGTGAACCAACTATAGCTATAGACAGATAGATGGGTAGAAAGATATAATCAAAGTAGTCTTTTTAAAACAGTAATGCGACCAACAGCTCTTGCCTTTGTAGGACTTCTGGCCATCACATCTCAGCCTGCAGTATGTGGAATACCACTGATTCCTAGCTCACCAAAGCGTGGATCCACAAAATTATTGCAAACCCAGTAACAGCACAGTCAGATGTTGGGTCCTGGCACGTGGGAGGACTAGCACACATCAGTTACACAGAGAGAAACCAAGTTGCATGAGGAAAACAACAGTGGAGTGGAATGGATGTTGTAACAGAAGAAGGATTAGAATCACAGTGTTCAAACCCCATATGATTTGACTAAATTTTTTAGTTACAGGTGAAGGTCAGAAGGTTTCACTTATAAAGAACACTGCAGATTGTTACAGGTTCTTTTTAAGAGGTAAACGAACTTTCCGTGAAATGTTGCAAATAATTGATCCCAAAAATCATCGTTAATTAGTTCCCTAAAGACAGTTTCTTTACTACTAACCTTTGACCCTTTGGGGCCTCTAGATCCAGGTTCACCTGTTTTCCCCTGTTTGAAGCAAGATGGGAGAAAAATGGTAGAGAAATGGGAGTGCAGAGAAAAAGAAATTAGTAATGACTAACTACAGTTTGGAACAGCAGAAATACTTTATTTGCTATTACCAAGATAATGAATCTTTAAAGGCATTTAATTTAATAGCACCCAGATTAATATATTCTTTAACTCCAGAGTGCAATGGTCATAGATTCCACCCTTCCAAAGCAAAAGCAGTATTAGCATTAGTAAAAAGTAGGCATCATTATCACTGGTTTTCAGGAATGAACAATGTCATTCCATTGCTCCTGAGAAATGATAGCCAAGAGATAGAGAAGATAGTTAAATATTCTAACATAAGGAGATTAAAATAAAGTATTAACACAACTTCTTTTCCCAACAGTTCAGGTGAATACAAACTAACTGGCCAAGGAGAACCAAATTAACCTCACCATTTTCAAAATGCATTAGGAAAGAAAAACTTGACAGTATCCACACCAGGGGAAATATTAAGACAACGCTAAAATGTAGTTAGACAGATCTCTTTCTTAAAGAGTTAGAGAACAGCATGCAAAATGGATTTTCTCTGCATTCAATAGCTACACTGGTCAAAGAGTTCAAACTTCGGTGCTGAAAGTTAGGGACCTGGAGGTCAGTACTTCAGCTGGAACGAATTAGGCCAATTCCATGACAGTGTATGTAGGTAGTGTCTTTACTTTGTAGACCAAATAAGAGTCCATTCAGACTGCAGTTCCACAGCTGTGAACACAAAACTGCCGTTGTCTTCTGGACTGAAGTAGAGTATTAGACAGAATTTTCATTTAAAAGCTCACTCACCAAGTTTTGTTCTACCTTTCAGCAGGCAGAGATGTGTTCATAGGTGTAAAACTAAGAAAACATTTCCAATGTAAAATCAGACTGACCTTTGGTCCAGGGATTCCAGGTTCACCTCGCTCACCCTTCCCAACAGGGCCTGCCTCTCCTCTGTCACCCTATTGCAACAGACACACATATATCACAAAATACTGGGCAGCCTTTAGCACATCACCAACTCAGCAGGATCAAAGAAACCAAGCCAACAGAAGAATCAGAGGTTTAGTCTATCTGTATTTTCAGAATCTGGTGCATAGTATCAACGTTCTACTCCCTGCACACACTTTCAAGCCATTTTCCTAAAAACCCTCACATTTATGAAAATACAGTTTCTTCAGTCATGCCTATTTTGCCTCTTCAACAAGTAAATTTGGGGATTCTAATGTGAAAAAAGATGATTTATTAATCAAAGTTATGATGGAACATCTGCCTTCACATTTTTTGAGGGCACGAATATGAACATCTATATATCTATCTCATAGTAGTGGTCCATGACTTTTCACATTTTCTCCAACAGTAGCCTCAGTCTCTGCTGCTTGCCGAGGGAAGTTGAATTTGACATCAGCTCTAGGGCCTTCACACCAGAGCGTTGGCCCATTACCCTTACCTTTGTTCCTGGTAGCCCTGGCAACCCAGGTTCTCCCTGTGGACCAATGAAACCTGGTTCACCCTTTAAAAACACAATATGAGAGGAATGTTGGATTATTTATTAAGCAGTATGCAATTGCAATACCACGAGTTTATTTTGGGTAGTATTTTCCCCTGAATTGCTTACATCTCTCTGGCTGTGGTGCAACAGTTATACAGAAGTACTTTTCATCATGGGTAACTTTCATCACCATAAATTCCTGCAGCAAGCCACCATGCAGCACAGGAGATGCAAATGAAGCAGAAGGTGTCAAAAATGGGGTTTATGAGGTTAAGAACTGTTAATATGCAACCTGGTCTGTAATGTAACACATCAAACTAATATCCAAGCAAGTCTGAAGGCAGGAGGAGAGTTCTGAGTGTTCCTAAATTTAAAAAAGGACAGTTCATTTCAGTCACGTATTATGAAGTAGTTTCCTACTGCAGCATGTGAATAGATGGGCAGAAATGGTGTGTGACACAGCAATGGCAAACGGAGATGGCAAACTGTTGGGATGTGCTGAATCTCCTTTCAAGTCAGAGACTTGCAGTACCATGGTACTTTCCCTCCTCATTCTGACAGTAAAATACTTCAGTTCTCTGCAGCCAGACAACTTCTCTGGCTGTGAACAGCCGGGAATGAGCCACAGCTCTCCTCATTCCCTCTCTGTTCTGCCTCCTTCCTTCCCATTCATTTGTACAAACAGGACAGACAAATAGCAAGAATTGAGCAGAGTTGCAGCAGAAGCAGCACTGAGCAGAAGAGTAAGGCCATATTTTATTACCTATCTCCATGCCTGAAGGGAGATAATGCAAGATTAATAAGCCATATACTTTCCTTCACAAACTCTCCTGAAGAAGGTTTCCTGCTATTTAATCTTGCATTTTTTCAGATATATTTGAATCAAGAAGATATATCCACAAGCTATTGTGTATTTTAAAATCAGTTATGTAATCCAATTAATATTTATTTATTAGCCTTTTAGCAATATCCCTGAAATTAATGACTAAAAATTACCCATCAAATGCCTCTTCAAATAGCTAAAAGACAGATAGATCATAATCCTGTAGTGATATAATTATTGACAATATACAGAGACAGTGCATATGAGGAGTGGAATAATATTTCTCTTCATCTCTTCCCCTCCTTAGAAATACAGGTATGCTGCACATGGTGAGCAAATTAGGAACTATTCTTGCACATTCATCTGTGCTCTCATCAGCAATCCATCATTAACAGTTCAATGCCAAAGAAATCTTCCCTGTGGTTACATCAAGGACCACAGCAAGCTCCCAGAGACCTCCATTTAGATTATAAAAAAAACCAAGTAAATAATGAGCTTTCTCACATGAAGTTCCAGCTGGCCATGGTTCAAAATATGGTAAAGAAATAAACTGAGACAAACATGACACAGCGAAGCATGTGGGGTTTTTTTGCTCTCACAAGACAAGAAACCTTAGAGTTCATATAAGTCTTCATATTAGTACACACCAGCAAGAGTAACATAAGGTTGTCACTGCAGATGGAAACACTTTAATGTCAGTAAATGAAGAACAATGCAGCTTCAATCATTTATTTTAGAATGAGAGGGTACTCAATAGCCCCATATTGTTTTAATACTGAATTTGCCCAGGCTAATTTTTTGGCCAGCTTATTATGACTTCAGGCAGAAAAAATATGCAGTGACTACATGATTCTTTTCAGTGGTAAGGCTTAGAAGTGTCACTCAAAGGTTAATGCAGTTTCTGAGTCAAATTCTTCTCTCTGCTCAGGACTGTACCAGTTGCATGTCACAAGAAAACTTCTGGCCAAAGTCCAAGAAGAAGCCCCACCTTCCCCCAAAATCTCTAAAGAGAGAAGAAAAAGATGCTTTGCAAAAGCTAGTGGAATTGATAAAGGAATAAGCTGGTGGCTTAATTAGCATAAGTAGAATACAGGTCTCATATGACACAGAGCTTTAAAATGTTTTGAAATGTGGAGTGGAAGAAGCAGTGTGTCAGCAGAGACCAGGAACTGACTGGGTGAGCAGCAGCTCTGCTGGGAAAGATGCAGCAGCTACGATGGATGCCAAGCTGAACATGATCCAACAGTGTATTCTTATCCCATATGAAACAAACTGCAGTCCTTAAAACCTGGCTACATTAAGAAAAACACGCATTTCTCCCTCTATCCAGTGCTAGAGAGGATAAGTAGATTAAAAGACAGATCTGATTTGCCATCTAAACTAAGCTTCTAAGCAAAAAGACATGTTTGAATGATCTGAAACTAAGCCATGTCTTCTCTAATATTTCAAATCTCTTGAGTGTAACCACAGCACAAGGCATTAAGTAAAATGTTCATGGGGTATAATTCTGCATCCTGCCATAATACTGCTGACGTCAAGCTTTATGGTATCTTTTATGCCATTCAGAGAGTAAAGAAAACAAGAAAGGAATCTATCAAAATTGGCACTGTCAATGTTGTCGGAAATGTAACGACAACACTTTCCTCTCAGTAAGGCATGCTGGTGTCCCTGTTCTGCAAAGGCAAGGGAAAGACCTTTATGATTAGTCCATGACACAAACAAGATTCCAGAGCTGTAGAGGAATGTGGTTAGAAAATCAAGAACTAAGGGCTTTAGTTTTTTGTTGTGAATGTGTGACATGAATGATTTAGCTGGCACAGAGCTGCAGGAAAGCAAGAGCAAAGGCTTGCTTGGGAGGGCACTGTGGTTTGACAACACTGCAGCTCTTGTGTTCGCTGAAGCACCTCCTGTTTTTAAGTCCCTTGCTTAAATGAACTCAGAATTTGCTCTGCACTGCTGTGAAATGCAGAGAGGAATGCAAGGAATCAGAGTAACCAAGACTTATAATACTTTTCCAAACATCTCACTACAACTTCTTACAATAAAATCAAAGTTTTATCTAGTCAGAATGTGCAGCAGTCTTCTTTGCCTGCAAAAGTTGAGGCAGGGAACACAAAATCTGGAAAGAGGAGTTAATCAGTTACATTTTGAAAGAAAAGTAAGGAACTCCTCCATGTGAAATACTGTTTGGCAGCTGTATACAAAGCCATCAGCAAGTGATGACTCTAATTCATTTTAGTTTAACCCTTCAGTACAGTTATGAAATCACTGCTTAGAAACCACCACATTACACAAGACGTCAACAAGGCAAATTTCAGCATTCAAACTTCATCTACTGTTAGACTTGGAGCAATTTGTATTAATCACAACACAGGCAGCTTGGTTTAGAAAAAAAAAAACAAACAAGCTTGTGAATTTCTTCCAGTTTACAGAAGTGATGTGTTATGATATTAAGAATAATTTTTAGTGCCTTTATGTGTTAATATTTTAAGAGACTACCTCCATGCATGCTCATTTTCATTCTCAAGTATTTGTTGACTGGAAACAGTAATGGGTCAGGTAGCAAATTATATACTACCATTCACAAACATTTTTAATGTTCATTTTCACCTTTTATAACAGTCTGAAACAGAAAAGGGCCCTAAAATGCTGTAAACCCAGTGTTATGTGAGCTCAATCAGAATTTAATATTAAAAAGTCACCTTGTAATTTACTTCAGAGGATAGTCAGATTTTTATGAGGATTATTATCTAGACATAATTATAACTAGTTTTCATGATGATCAAAGCTTTTATGGGCTGAAGCAGAGGCTAGCTTTGATATTAGAGGTTAACCCTAAGAAGCACTTTAGTTCACTCTCACTGTCATCTTTAAGTTTTACAGAACCCATAATTGCCTAAAACTTGCACTTCTGCTTAAAAAAGGTACCGCAGTCGAAATACCATTTTCACTGCTCGTTTCTGTTTTAAACATCACTAATTTGGCAGATGTTTATTAACAATGTAGTTCTAATACCGTATTTGGTCAGAATTAGCCTTCATTGCACAGCTGGGACACACACCACCATTCTTTGAAACTTTGTTCTCACAGACACACCTAGTCCTCTCCCAGTGCCTGAAACACAAAGCTTTATGCTGATGCATGCACTCAGCAGAGAACAACAGTTGTTGGGTACACTGTTTTCCAACAGAAGGTTCTTCCTCCTTTCATCATTCTTGTAATGACTATACCACACTTTTTCACAACCAGGATCAATGAAGTCCTAAAAAAGAAACCTGTGCTGCAGAAAGGCATCCAAACCACAACTTTCCTGTAACAATGAAATAAATTCATTTCCATTTCTGAAATTACTATCCTACTTGTAAGTCTCATGGTTACCGTACTATATTGCAGCTACATCAGATCATTACAATATTTCCTGTATGCTACAGAAATGTGACTAAACCAACCTTCAGACCATGGAGTTGAAAGGAGAATGTAATTTCAATCCTTATTCTCATCTAGTGCTACACACTAGAATTAGCCAGGGAAATTTAAATGTCTAACTCTGACCTTTATTACATAGTTTACTGGTCCTGAATTGTTTTGTTCAATGTCGGCCCCACTGCCAAGACCATGGAAGTTCTGTGCCTCCTGGCTGAGTGGCAGGTCTGCCACAAGGCAGGACACACACGAACACCTTTCCCTGGCATTCTCTTGGAAATCCAAACGTACCAAGGTAAAGACTCCTGCGTGCACACCTCTGAGTTGGCAAACCATGCCAAAGTATCCCGAATTTCTGTGGAGGATTCTGGAAAGGCTGATGCACCCCATCTTTTCCATAAACAGAAAACCTGTGTGGGCTGGAGGAAAACCACAACCACGCTTGAACACACAGCTTTGGACAGGCTTGGAGATTACAAACTCCTGCCTGCTGGTCTAGTGGTCCTCCAAAAATTCCTGTGTCTGGTACGGGCCAGCAAGCAAATTCTTCAAGAGCCACAGACTTTGGGAGACTCCGAAGTTCCTTTCTCACAAGCACTGATGTGGAAAGGTCCTCATTTTAATCACATGAAGAGACCAATGCTTGTCTTCAGGGTTACCCTGGCTCACTTACGAGCATATTTAAAACAAAAACAGTATGATGCCCTTTCCTCACCTAACTCTACTGAAAGAATCCTGCAAAGGTGGTTATATAGAAGAGCAATCAAAAAAGACCCCAAACCCAGATGCAAGACAATCTGGAGAACAGCTATGAAGCTGTAATAAATTTGATTTGGTTCATGGGCACCTGTGCTGATTTTCCAAAAGTTACCATCTGCTGTCCTAAAAGACTTTGTTTTTGAGGTTGCTATCTAACCAAAATAATGCAACTCCTCCACTCTGGAAAAGAGTGAGGGCCAAATTCTCAGGATCCTGTAACAGAGCAATCTATGGTGGTCAATGAAGCTGTGCTTGCTCATGCCCTCCCTCTGTCTGCAGCACTTAGTTCCAGTGAAGCAATTTCTCAGAAACTCAGCCAGCCTTAGACTATACAATTCAGAGAGTACTTTGTCACTGTGAAAGGCATTAGAGGGACTTTATATATAGCCTGATGTCCATGGGAATTTTACTCTCAGGAGGACTACAGTATTCAGCTCCTAAGAAGGAAATGAACAAGGTACAAGGAAATCTGATAAAAAAAACCAACCCTAACCCCATTTCATAAGGTCTTTCTTAAAGCTTTTCATATCACTTTAGAATTGGCTCCAGAAATTTCCAGTTAAAACAGGTTGTCTGGCTCACTCATCGCATTTGAAACAATATCTTTACTCCCTAATCGGTCTCTAAACTTAGAAAAACAATTGTGGTTTAGAATTTCCAAATGCGTATTTAGACTTTATGATTCATTTGGAGTTAGAGAAGTAAAACCTGGCTAAACAACCTGGCTAAAACCCTGAGGTCTCACAACAAGCCTCACTTTGTATGACATACACTGCTTTTTAGTGAGCCTAATTTTCTTCTTGCTTTTAAGTTCTGTCTGCTTAGAAAGTATGTTGCTTTGGGAGACTGCTATCAGAACTAGCAATGATTCTGATTAATTCTGCATCCATTAATTCTGCATCATATAAGGGACTTCTTAAAGGCTAATTATAATTCAAGTCAGCATGGTAACTATTTTTGAGGATGGGATAAAACCACTTGTTTTAAGGAGCACCTGATTTTTAATTCTTTTCAATGACTGAACTGCTAAGAAATGTTTGGCCCCAAATTGTTTCTGTTAGAAAAGAGTTAGATGACAAATCTAAGGAATTTTTGGTGCTCTTCTGAAAGGTAAGGAGCTTTATTGCATACCCTCATTTCTGGCCTTACAAAAATGTGTATTTGAGGTACAGAAATAATTTCAGAATACTGATGTCAAATTTTCTTTGTAGATGACAAAGTACTTGACTTCTGAATACAGTAGGATGTTGGACTTTGATTATTCAATTATTTTCAAAATTTTTGATTTGGGTGGGTTTTTTTCTGTACAAAGAAAAATTAAACTATGCTATAAAACATTTGCTGTGAAGTAGGTCTTACAAGCTGAGTCTTCCAACTAGTAATAGCTTTAGAGCAAGCAACATTCTGTGTTTCGGTTCCTTATGTTCTACCATTTTCCAGGACAGAAAACAAGAGATTTGGAGGATATAGTTTCTGAGAGATTAACAAGAACTGGAAGTATGCATCTTGAAGAACACCCAAGTAAGCACTCCTGACACACACACACCATCCAATGTTAATGGTGATTTCATTTTCTGNGCAAGTGTATACCAGGGAAAAATAAATTCCCTTACATTTCACTTGATGCAATTAACATGTCCAGCCCATCTCTGTACCCAGGATTTGGACAGGCCTGTCACAAAGTCAGATGGTCCCTTCCAGCGCCTGAGTTCAGGCTTGAAAGAGTTCTGAACATAGTGACCTACCAGATAAAGATGAACTGAAGCCTGGGCAAGAATAGCTGAGTACTGGAGGAAATGGAGAGAGAGACAGATCCTGCAGGTTTCCTGTTAACACTGTCAAGCAATAAAAATGGAAGGAAAATGGAAATACGGAAAAGGAAAAATGAATTAGGAAAATGCGAACAGCCTTCCTAAGAACTCCTGTGAGAAAAGAGGAATTTACCAAACTTTCCCATAGGCCGTAAATGGCATCAACTCCAAACCAAAATGCTTAGAACAACCATTCTCTACAGATTTCCCTTCATTTTGCTGCCAGATGGTAAGAATAGCACTTAAACACATAAGCTTCAACAACAGTTGCTCTCTTTTCTACAAGAGTTTAAACAGGAGACTAATTCTTCTATGCATTCANTGAGGTACAGAAATAATTTCAGAATACTGATGTCCAATTTTCTTTGTAGATGACAAAGTACTTGATTTCTGAATACAGTAGGATGTTGGACTTTGATTATTCAACTATTTTCAAAATTTTTGATTTGGGTGGGTTTTTTTCTGTACAAAGAAAAATTAAACTATGCTATAAAACATTTGCTGTGAAGTAGGTCTTACAAGCTCAGTCTTCCGACTAGTAATAGCTTTAGAGCAAGCAACATTTTGTGTTTCGGTTCCTTATGTTTTAGCATTTTCCAGGACAGAAAACAAGAAATTTGGAGGATATAGTTTCTGAGAGATTAACAAGAACTGGAAGTATGCATCTTGAAGAACACCCAAGTAAGCACTCCTGACACACACACACCATCCAATGTTAATGGTGATTTCATTTTCTGGCTTTGATTGTCAAAATCAGTTCTGGGAAATTACATGTCTACACTATGAAACTGATTTCTGCCATAATATATGGAAAGCAGACAGCTAGGAATCGGTGAACAAAGCTAGATACGTAACTATGCACATACAGATATATGCTTGTATATATACTTCCACTGTGGAAAGTGAATACTCAAAACACATTGCACAGTTGTGCAATGCATTTTACCTACCCATGCACAGAGACACTTCTGAAACTTAGATCAGTTCTCATTTTCACCCAGAACACGCCTATCATCTACTCTCCAGTACTTAAACTGTACTACACTATGCATTTTCAGTGGCTCAGGCAGAGGACCCACTTTCAAGAACACTGTATGTGAGTGATGAAAGCCTGGAAATTCCATCACACTTGCATATTTTTATATATATATATATATATATCTATCTATATATATATATATATATCAGCTACAGCAAGTGTATATCAGGGAAAAATAAATTCCCTTACATTTCACTTGATGCAATTAACATGTCCAGCCCATCTCTGTACCCAGGATTTGGACAGGCCTGTCACAAAGTCAGATGGTCCCTTCCAGCTCCTGGGTTCAGGCTTGAAAGAGTTCTGAACATAGTGACCTACCAGATAAAGATGAACTGAAGCCTGGGCAAGAATAGCTGAGTACTGGAGGAAATGGAGAGAGAGACAGATCCTGCAGGTTTCCTGTTAACACTGTCAAGCAATAAAAATGGAAGGAAAATGGAAATACGGAAAAGGAAAAATGAATTAGGAAAATGCGAACAGCCTTCCTAAGAACTCCTGTGAGAAAAGAAGAATTTACCAAACTTTCCCATAGGCTGTAAATGGCATCAACTCCAAACCAAAATGCTTAGAACAACCATTCTCTACAGATTTCCCTTCATTTTGCTGCCAGATGGTAAGAATAGCACTTAAACACATAAGCTTCAACAACAGTTGCTCTCTTTTCTACAAGAGTTTAAACAGGAGACTAATTCTTCTATGCATTCAGCTTGAAAATTCTCTCTCATTTTCTCTGAAATTTCTCTTTTGTAACAGAACTAAGTGGCTGAAAGTAGTACCAAGTCTTCTAGACCTTAAAAAAGTACGTTCTGTGGAGCAGAGAGTCTTTCAGTCTTCAGAGGGTAAGACATCTGAATAGGTACAGAACCAAAAAAAAGAAATTTAAGTACAGAAGAAAATCAGAACTGCTTTTGCTTTCATAAAAAGAAAAATAAAAGGATATAAAATTGATTCAAATTCCCACATTCTTATCCAGGTTTTTCTGATACCTTGCTCAGGCACAGACCCAGGGAAGTCAATCCCAAGTAATTGTATAGAAAGATACAAAGGAAGTCTATTGAATCAGCCACTTCCACTGGATTTTAAAACTCAGAAAGCTTTCCATACTTCCCAAAAGCAAAGGGCTAAGCAGCCTTTCTCTTCTCATGTCAAACCATTCAACAGGTCAGTTTTCTTGAACATGATAAAATAAAAATTTACATGCGCTCGTAAGCTTTGGCTCAGTATTTGTTTTAAAAACAGAGGGACAAATGCCAGAAATACCATAGAAAATCTAGATCCTGCAAAAAGTGCTGTTACTGAGAAGGGGCTTGTGTTTTGTGACAGCTTCTCACTGCAGTGAAGAAAGTGAGACCTGTACAGGCTGAATTCCAGAAAATGCAATGCATTTGAGAGATGTCTGACATTACAGTGGATGAGGGCATGCATGATTTCCATTACAGCAAGCAAGTGCTGCTTTGTAGGTATCTTTCTACAAAAGTTATGAGATAAAACAGATATATGAAGTTTGTGTTTCACAGACAGACTTCTGTGTCTGCTTGGCATCAGTTGGGGGATAGTAGAGCGATGAGTTAATATTCTGAGTTTAGGTGGAACACATTCAGGGCTCATTAAGTTTCCAGCCATTCCTAAACAGCAACAGGTGCTTGAGAAATGCTTCTCCAGTATGTCACAGACAGCTTCTTCACTGTCTTGGAAATAACTGACTGCACTTGTGTTTCCTCCATGGCACCAACTGACAACGAGGAGAGAATGAAGAGGAACAGGAAGAACTTCCAAAACATCCGCATGTGCATAGTGAATGGGTCTAGAAAAGTAAGAAATAAAAGACCCCGCTGCATACCCTGAATTCAGATATGACACTTGCATGTCTGTCCAATGTTGCCGCTCATTTGGACTCCAGTATCACATTCAGCCAAGCCCTAACAGGTTCCCAGGAACACTGATTAATTAATTGAAACGGCATCATAAGAGGCTGGAAGTTTCTCAGTGATTAGTACTCATTAATCCTTTATGTATGTTGAAGCACACAGGACTGAATGTCTTGGGAAGCTTGTTCAGCCATGGGAAGAAAGATGAGACGTAGCTGGACAGTATGGTCCACTGCCTGGTGCAGCATTTGTGTTTGCACAGGTTGGTTTAGCACTTGTAAAGAGTGCTGTGCATGTGCACAGTTACCTAAAACATTTCATAATACAGCCTGCCACTGCAGTGAAACACTCACACAGAAGCAATTTTAAGTTCAACTAACAGATTTAAAGAAAAGGGGACTTTATATTTAACGTTTAAGAACTATATCCAGGAATTTTCAACGTGTAGAATAAACCTGTATCTTGATCTTTTCCTTACCTCTCAAAAAGTTTGGAAAAGGCCTGAAAAATCTCTGCCAACAGCTACTGGGCTGGCACACAAATGCACAAGAATGCTGTAACCTGTTAGGAAAAATTTCCCTTATGGAAACTTACATTCTGTAACAAGTTCTTAGATGCTGCAATGACATTGTGAGAGGTTTCTGCTATGTCTTTGATGTTATACCACTACTGCAAATCACTATTAAGATGGAACAGCAAAGACATATCTTCGAGAGTTTTATAAAGGCTGTATGGGAACAGATCTCAAAATCCCTGAAAAAATTGTAAGAAACAACAAGGATCACTCAGGGGAAAAAAAAAAAAAAAGAAGAAAAAAAGTCACTGCTCCAAGTAAGTTTTTACAAGGTGACAGCACCAACTGATTACAAGTCCAGACAGTGGGGTTTCCTCCACGCTCAAGTTTCTCATCCTGGCACTGCTATTCCAAAGTAGCTTTTAATCAATCTCCAGATCACTGGAAATTTGTTTCTCTATAAGATAACACTGATGCTGTTTTTGGAAATTGACATAATGATCGTACCATAGTGGTACATAAATCTTTGCTAAAAGGGAGGGTGAGAAAAGGGGGTGAACTACTACTTTTCCTTTGCTGCTCTTTTCCTTTCCTGAGCGCCCATATTCCTAACTCCAGCCATTTTCTGGTTTCTGCAACCACTTCTCACAAACATAGCCTCAGTGACTCAGAAAAAACGAGGGTTTTTTACTACAAATGCCTTGAAATGAACAGCACCCATCCTGCACTTCTGACATGACCAGATGTGCTTCGCTCTCTCCTGTGCACATTCTGCTTGCTTGTCACTGTCCAGGTCGCAGGGAGCCACCTCAATGCAGATTTGCACTAGATGAAATTTCTTCACTGAAACTCAACCAGCCTCCCTCCGGACTAGATTTTAAACTGGAGAAATTATTTTCCTAAATGATTAGTATTTGACCAAATTATTCCATTTTATTCTGCAGGCAACTGCACTGTTTTTCCACTGTATCCACTGAATCTGGAAACAAATTTTCACTGGGCAAAACTCCCACACTTCATCCGTTTTGCACTTCACATTTTGTCTTTCAGGTGATTCTGGAAGCTCCCCTTCTGAGCCATTCTTATTGCCAACAAGTAATTTTCCCAGAGCAGCCACTCAGACGTAGACTTTTTTATTTACTGGTTATATGCATGGACATGTGGTCTGCATGAACATGGAAACCCCAAAGACCAGCCACAACTCCAGTTGCTTTTGGCAAGTGTCCCCAGGACGAGTGCCTCAGGCAAGTGCCCCACTGACCTCTAACTGAGCTACCTCTTTGCTGCTCACTGTTAAACAGAATAGGGATTGCTGCCAAAGGCCCTTATAAAAATAGTTTAATCACACAAGACTCTTCTCCCGCATGATCTTCACTGCTCAATATGGCGTTCATCCTTGCAGAAAATGAACAACCTCCATGGGAAATATATTTTCAGCCCTTACAACACACAAAATTTAATATGCACATTCGATTCTTCCCATAATTCACAAGTAACACAGAAGGGACATTATGCCTCAATGCAGTGGCAATTCACAGGTCCCTTGAGAAAATCAGTGCAAATGTTACATTCCGTGAGATAAATCCTGAATCCTACCACAGTGGACACGAGTTTGGTCTTTGACTTATCCTCCTTGTTAATAAATTCTATAAACTTTCTCCTTGAGACATACACAGGCCCATGCTGGAAGGCAAAGAAAAAGTTTCAAAGCAATTTTGTTTTCTGAAAGGACAGTCTTTGCTACAAAGGAAAAGTGGGCATTCTGATCTGTGCTCACTCAGGATACGTGAATCTGCTCACTCTGTGCAGAATCACACAGTTACAGCTCAAACTGTGCAAATGTCTGCAGCTCCCAATGCAACCACTTACGCCAGAACTAAACCAACTATGTGTCTTCTCTATCAGCTTACCTAAGATTCCAGACTGGAAGCCAGGGACTAAACCAGGTATTGTGTCAGGGACTGCAGCTAATACTGAACAGAGTATTATTAAAACATTTTGACTTGTCAGTGGAAATCACTGCTGTGTAACGGAGTACAGAGTATTTTTGTCAACAGAGCCAGGTCTCCACAGCCTGTGTGTAATTAATGCAGTTCTCCGGCTGGAGGCTTGGTTAATTCAGTAGAATATTGCTACTGGAAAGCACACATCGAAGTGGAAACCAAGCAAAACTTTGATGACAAGACTTTTCCATTGAATAAAAAAAAAATTAAAAACCTCTACTATTTTAGATTAAAAAAAAAAATAACTAGAATGCTCTGCCTCACATTTTAATGTAAGATATACTGTTTGCCTACCCATACACACTTAACCAATTTTCCATGTGAGAACTTTCTGGAACAAACCCCAGTTTAATACTAGAGACACAGGAAAAAGATGTAACACAAGTACATTAAGTCAATTTGAGCCACATTCTTGCATTTCCCCCTCTTTGTGGCGTTCCCCCCACAACACAAGAGGTACTACAGTTTATTTACCTTTATTCCAGGGAGTCCAGGAAGCCCAGGAAGGCCTGGTTCACCCTATACAGGAAAATTACATAATATTACAGACATTATCCAGTTATGGTCACTATCCAGTGAACAGCCCTGTAAATTCTGCAGCAAGATAAAAGAGCATGAATGTTTGCCAGTCAGCTCCAGCAGGACTGTTTTTTCAAAACGAGTGACTTAAATGTACAATTAGTAAGAGTCATGTTAAGAACTTAGATATCTTCTGGGAACCTTCAATGTGAAGATGACAACATACAAGTTGAAAATCCATGTCAGGAAAGCCAAATATGAATTCACATTAGTCCTCAGCAACAGAGAAGAAAACAAGCAGCACTGGTTCATTTTACACACTGCCATTTAAGTTCCGTACTTACAACAGATGTTTAATTCTGTTCCATTTTCAACTCTGAGCTAGATATTGTGCTGTGTAACTGTCTAATTTAGCTACAAAGCAATTCAGAAGAGCTTGGTTTAAATTGCACAATTCAAGCAGGACTGCCTAATTATAACTGGGCCATCAGTTTTAGAGAGCTATCCATAGCATCATTTCAGAGCTTGTTCTTTATCTGTGAATATACACGGTGCCATGAAGGATAGTGGGAACGTAACCTTTTACTGCTTTACCCAGAAAAGTCTTGCTTATTTAAAATTGCAATGAAAGGGCCTATAGAACTCTATTAGCAAGGTAATTTTGTAACAAGTATTGAAAACTGAATGCATTAATTTTGAAATTCATCTAAGACAAGAATGACAACGTTCTCACAAATGGTCATTTTGAGATATCAGCTAAATGGAAAGATGCTGTCTAGGGAAATAAAGATGATGAACAGAAAAAGAAAAAAAAGAGCAATAACACGTGAAGAAAACATTATTTTAAAGGCTGGGGATTTTACTTTAATATAGAGATGGATTCTAACCAGCACCTTGGATCTGGATATTCCCTGAACTTTCTGGAAGCTCAGGTTTGAACTCTGAAGCCAACTTCTACCTTTATAATGACTTGAACTATATTCCAGACTTTTTACACTCAGGAGCTTTACAGAAATCCAGACTTCAGCTCTGTGGTTTGGGCTGATACCTACAGGCTGTGCTATTAAAATATTTCACGTGTCCATGTACACACATGCTTACATACATTCCTACACTCACATACACACATGTATACACACACAAACATAAACACATGTACACATAGTACAGGTGCTCATCAAACTGCACCACCCAGAGACACTTCTTTGAGGCAGGGATATTAAATAGGCTTGAAATGCTCATGACAAAATTACATTCTGCCACAAACTGAAAAACACAATAGAGGGGCTGCAAATCACCTTACCAAATGGAATAATTTCTAAGTGGTATAGAAGGATCTGATAACAGCTTCTTTGTCTGTTTTAGTTTCTCCCAAGTTCTAACGGTTCAAATTGCCTAAAGGCACAGGAAGGATTCCAGCCTCAAAATATTAACTATAAAATCAGATGAAAGAATAGAGGCTAGGGTGCCATTTTCAACAGACATTTAATTTTTGGTATGCTGACTATCATTTTCTAGAATAGAAAATGGGTTATTACTCTTGCAAAAGAATAATGCTCCATTGCACTAACAAAATTTTAACTCCAAATCCCTACTCTGTCTTTCCACTTTTTGCATGAGTAGCCATACATACAGCACTATTACCATCAACTTTTCTCACCTAATTGTGGAAGCACTAAATTTCACTTGTAAGCACAGAATTTGAAAATTTATAATTCCTAATATATTAGTATTGCTGCAGTAGGTCACTATTTAGTCTTGGGACAGAGCTAACCCCCATACATTCACACATAATAAGCAGCAAAGACCCACCAAAGCCAGTTCAGAGACACAGTAATCTAAAACAATTAAAATGCCCCTAAGAGATACATCAATACGAAACACAATGAAATCAATCATTATTTCTTAATTACAACTAGCATTGCAGATGAATGGATAGTATTTGCTTTTTTTTGGACCTTTCCTAATACAAAAATTCTGAGTATGATTTATGAGAAGAATGACTTTTAAAGAAACCAAGGCTGTATACTAACTCTATTACATAAAGCAGTGCAGGTCATTCTGTCACCTCTGAGCACAATGTGGCCCACAACAGCCCTGTCAGACTGCTGAAATATTGTCACATTTCATTTCATGCAAATAGTATTCGGGTGGGCAGCTCAACACACATCTGTCCTTAGAAGATGGATAAGAGACAACTAGAAGAAGAGGAAAAAAGGTAAATATAGGAAAGAAAAGAAGATACAGGAAGGAAATACAAATAGGACACAGAGAGGGGGAAAAGCATCGAGATGATGTAGGTGGCAGAGACGTGCCTCCAGTCGGAAAAAGAGCCTCCCACAACCTCTGGTGGTGTGAACAAGTTCCTGCTAAGCAGGGGTGCAGAGCAGCAGACATGGGGCACCTGGCTGGAGGACACTGGGGCACACTGAACAGGCATATTATGGGAGCTGATGGTCAGGGCTGGGGCACCAGTGTGGCACTCTGGGAGCTCATGAGGTGAATGGAAGGAAGACACTAAAGCCCCCTTTGGTGTGAAAAAGAAGGTGAGAATATAGAAAGTCTGAACTGCACACCTCTCACTCATCCATGTTGCCTGAATCAGACCAAATGTGAGTGCCTGGGAATGCGAACCAGGAGCCTGCTGATAAATCACTGGTAGTTCTGCCTCCATGGCAGCCACTTAATGAGAGCATGAATCTCCACAGGCGCTTAAGTGCATTTTCTAGTTTATTACCCAAGCAAAGCATATGCTGCAGAATGCACACAGTGAATGATTCTGTGGATTAGATAGCTTTAAACTACTTTGATTACCTTTCCTAATTAAAACTGTACTTTACTAAGGAACTGCATTTGCAACCATAATAGTCTTCGCTTAGTCTCTGATGAGAGTTATAATTTCTTAAATAAAAAGACTTAATTTCTTATTTATTTCTTATTTATATGTGGTTTGGGGTTTTGCTTAGTCACCAAAAGACCTTGAGTATTAGAAAATGGTTGTCTTGCCATCCGCTATATAGAATTTTAGCTCTTGACTGCCTGTCTGGAATATCTCAGCTGGCAGAAGGACTCTGTTCCACTCTGGCAGCAGTGTGCAGTGGATAATTTTCAATGTTGTAAGACGCAAGAACAGTGCCAATGGCTCCAGACGGAAACCAAGTATTGCAATGCAGAAATCCAGTTCTCTCATTGTCTCTGCTCTCCCTGCAGGACCTGCCCCTACTCCCATGAAAGGGAGATGAAGGCATAGCATTCACTGTGTTTGATGTACTGCAGATTTAAAGAGCAAATTCCCCAGGTTCAGAGGGCCTCGTGCAGCACAGTCATTGTAACTCCTGCATGACCTTTCCTTGCAGAAGCAGCCTCAGCCACCCAGCATTCAGGGGAATTTCTTACACTGGAAGGAAGAACAGAGCGGCATTACCTGGTCTGTGTCCTTCCAAACACACTGCGTACCTCTGATGGTTTGATTCCCCTCACAGGTGGATGTGAAAGGGATTCTAACCAATTTTTATTTTCTTCCTAATGAGATCTAACAATGTACCACAGTTTGAAGATTAGTAATTGAACATGCAGGGTTAGCTTGTGATCACTCAAGGAGCAGAGCCATTTGTTAGTCTCACCAAATGCAACTAGGTAAGCTTTCAATGCAAGAAGTGTGCTGTGGCTAGAAGGGAAGGCGGGTTAGTCAAAACTGCTTTTCATGTTAATTAGCATCATCATTCCTGTGCCTTTTCAAAATACAGAATTATCATAGACCAAATGTGTACATCCTTGGGCTGCTAAATTGTACTGCCTCGGACTCATCCCAGTACAGGTAAGTGCCACTGGTAACACGGATGTAACATAATTTATCACAAATCCAGCAGAAAAGGGAAACAGAACATTTCCAAGTAGTACCTTTTGTCCAGGCCGTCCAGATTCACCGGGTTCACCCTAAAAGAAAACGGATGAAAGACATGAGATCTGAGAAAATGAATTAAAGATGGAGCTGTGGAAAACCATGACATTAATGACACGCAAAATGTCTGTGACACTGTAAAGTAACATGCACCAACCACCCCTCTTCTCCCTGCTCAACTTCTTTAGAACTACATTACCTTAATTCCAGCCGCAGAAGAGCCAGGGTCACCCTGATACAAAATCCACAAGAAATAATCACTCTTACTACATATACACTTTTCCAAGAAACACATAAAACAAATCATGTAAGAGTTTAGCAACATCCTATAGCAAAATAACTGCATAGCAAGGCTGCCTGTTTTCTGTGCTGCTACATAGGAATTAAACTAGTTTATTAAATCCGTGTGATTCAGAAAAGGAATAGTATTGTTTTCAAGAACATGCAGAGAGATTCAGCTTCACTCACCCAAACATCTATTATAGTTAACCTCAAATTTCACAACTAATAATGTAGATGTAATAACTGCAGATGTTGTATAAATGTACTTCACAAAGCCAGAAGGTGGGACATACTTTGAAATCTCTAAATTGCTGATCTACATTAAAAATAATTTACTGTTATTTACAAAGAATATGAGTGACCATTTTGACCTGAATTTATAGATGCCAAGTGTCAGGTCTCAACCGACAAAATTTTTTGGGCTAATGAAGATTTACCTTGAAAAAAAACTCCAGTGACCTATGAGTTTATCTCCATCAGGACAGGTCATAGCTCTATTTCCTCAACACTCCAGCATATTTAAACTGATAGATTAATGCATGAAGTGTTATATCTTACAGGATGAGACAGCTACAGTGATTTACGAATTCAGGAAAGGTCTCTTTTCTGAGAAGGCATCTAGCATTCAAAAAGATTTGCCTACATTTCGCTGGGTTGACTGAATTTCATAGGCACAGTGATATGCACAGGACAGAGGAGCAGTTGCTGGGTTTTTTTCTTAAACAATACGCTGAAGAAAAAAAAACCCCACCTACTGAAAAGTTTGCTAGCCAGACTGTATACTATTGAAGATGACTACCATGCTTCTGTTTGAAAAGTTGTTTAATTATTCATTATTTAAAATAAATGTACATTGTTCACTGAAAGTAGCAAGCTGCTACATAGCAGCAGCTTCAAGCTCCTGAGCAGCCTGCCAGTGATTTACACAGGCAGAATAGAAGCCAGTACTGTAATACACTTTGAAGATGGATAAGCAGAGTATAAATGCTTAATATTCTTTGTACAAAGTACAGATAGGGGACACCCATTCCCAATGTCTCTGTGAATGCCACAGAAAGATGTTTGGCTATGGCATCTTTTTGGTATTATCTTGTAAAATTAAATAGTACCAGTTAACATGCTCACTGGCCTCTGAAGAACAGGAATACGCAGTTAGTGCAGCTTGTTCTTGAGTGAAGAAAACACAAAAATCAGTATTATGAGGTTGATACATGCATGGAAACCTGAGCTGCCTCATTTTGATAGACATGCATGAGTGACACTGCTAATATCCCTTACAAGCATGTACAACTGAAAGCCTCAAGAACCTTCTATAGCTATAAAGGGGCAAAGCAACTAGTGAGACACATTAACCAGTTAAACATTTCAAAGGGCAACGATGGATATGGAGAAGATAAGACACAAAATATTTATAATGCACCTTCATGCAAGAATAAAAAGTAGTATGAGATCAAAGAAAAAATTACAGTACAGTATGTTCTCAATTCACTGATGAGTCAAGACAGTTTGCAAATGAAGCAACTTTAGTGGGGAACATGTACAAAGAAGGAAGGTACTTGGTAGTTTCTAGGGACCAAGGCTACAGTGGAAGAACAGAAGCAAGAACTCCATTTTGGCATTTACACTCTCTTCAAAGTACGACAATTCAACAAAGACATTTTAATTCTAAAGTCTCAGGTCAAGAATTAAGGACCCAAGACCATATTTTTGAGTGTCACTAGGTACAGCAGTTCAGAAAACAAAGCTACATTTTTTTCACAAACAGGAACCTTCTCCTAAACCAAGTCTGAATCTGTTGTCACGTGGTATCTTACTCTCTCACCATATGAATAAAAATTTATTATTTATCTCAAAACACTATTTAAGCTTTTAAGGAAATGTTTTTAAGTTTTATGAATGATGGATTAAATCTCCTAAGCCTATGTATAGTATTATGATCTAGTGCAAAGTTCTCTGCCTATTTACACAGAATTAATGGCTTGTTTACTGAGCAGGAGGGGTCTGTACATGGCTGAACACCCAGAACTGAGTGGATACCAGCTGCTGAACACATTCAGCAGCTCTTTTAGAAACAGTCTTTATAAAGAGCCTTTTAAGTCTTACAATACAGACAGAAATACAAATAAATGTAGAAAAAATATATATTCACAAGTATATATAAAAAACATATATTCACAAGTCTGCCTTGTGAACAAATTAATTAAATGTGTCCAAAACAGTCATTCTGATTTCCTCTGCCACTTAAATGCTTAGAAATTGCTGGGCATCTTCATGCTGGAATTATACAGAATGATCACAGAGCAAAAACTTCCCCCTATGCTGAAGAACAGGAAAGAATACAAACCCTGTTAAGTAGCTCAAGTGTAAAGTAATGACACCAAGTTTAATGCTTACTCCTAAATTATCTGTCAGAAACCACCCTCGTAAGCTCTCTAGAAAGTGCTGTTTGCAAAGCTACCTATCAGAAACTTTAAGCTGCAGCTCTGCTCTAAGAACTGTTATCTTTTTTTTTCTGGGTGGCAGATTGTCTTATAGACAGGGAAAAATAAGAAAAATACTGAAAGTCAATGAAGTCACGGCTCTGGAAAGCCTGGCAATAATTAATGTAGAGGATTCTAGCCCACAATGGTTAAAGCAGTGCACTCCAAACAAACAGAATATATTCCCATGTTACCACCCCACCTCTGAAACTCATAGGAAGCCTAGAAGACATGGGAGACTTCTGCATTATGAAGTTCAGCAGGTGTCTTGAAATTTCTTCAGACACAGCAATACATATATAAGAAGTCTCCTGATGAACTACACTTTCCACAAGTTGATCCCAACTCGACTGCCTAACTGTTGAAAGTTCACACAGCAGTATTTAAAACTTTATATTTGGGCAGAAAGGATCTCCCACTGAAAGAAGGAGAGAACTTTTTTCATTCCTTAAAAAAGATCCCAAACAGGGGGATGTGCACACTGATATGGGCAATATTGGCATTCTAGTAGATGCAAGCTCACCATTCACAGCTCATGAAGAAGAAAAGCAACAAGGGAGGTTGCACTAGGCCACCCAGAGAGATTATAAACTTATCATTTACTCGTTGTAGAACCATCTATCTGAACAACAATCTCATACTTGTAGCAGATTATATTCTTAAATCACATAAGAGCGGATCAAGATTATGTTACCAGCATACATTGCATAAGTAAGTAAATAATGTTCTTAAGACTTTCATCTGGGTTAATAAGCATGACTGCAGATAAAGTATTATTTAAATTAACTCCAAGAACCAAGTAACTTGACTATTCTTAAATCTAATGTCTATTTTTAGTTTCTGATTTTAGAATATGCCTTAAAATCCTTGTGCTCTTCAAAGTACAGATTAAATGTACCCAAATGATAGATCCTGAGGGATTTGCATGCATTCCTTACCAGTTTGATAAATCCATCATAAATTTTTGCTTGCACTGAAATGATGCAAGCTGGTTAAGCATTACAAATGCAGGGGTACAAGAAAAAATGTTTATGCTTCCGCCCAAGTGTAGTCACTAAAATAAATGTTTTTTTGAAATATATGAGTGCAAAAGTGATGGCCAGAAGAGATCAGTATGTCTGACCCTTTCTCATGTGCAACACAGCCTTTACTGACTGCTAAAGACTGACTTGTGTAAGGAAACCACATTGAAAACTCCAGTTCAATTTTCTGAGTGTGAGTCTCACATTAAAGAAAACTCAGGAAAATAAAAATTTTGACAGAATCTATTTTTTGGTGATTTCTGCAATATCTTGGTACTTTGCAACAATGAACTATGAAGGTATAAAGTGAGGTTATTGTTGATGTCACTTGGAATAAAGATTTAAAGTGCGTTTATCGTCAACTCCTGATTTTCCAGCTGCCAGTTTTGGAGAGAAGTTGCCTATCATGATACCGTAATTTTTCTCCCATATTGGTTTCGTCCCTCTCTTTGATGGAAATACAGAAGGGGAAAAGTCAAAGGGTGTATCAGAAAACGTGGCTATAATTCAACAGGGCAGTTCCAACTGGTGGGTTGTGACCAAAGCTTCTGTATGATGGAAATTTCAACAAAGAGGAGTGCTAGCTAGAAACATGATGATGTATTCTGTACTAGAGCTACCGCTGTATGAAGTCAGAAATCTTACGATTAGTTGGACAGAATAGTGAAAATTTTTCTGCTGTTCATAAAAATGAACTCAACCAAATCACTCACCTTTAAAAAACCCCCAGCTCAAAATGCATTTTCCTTTCAAACAAATTATTATTTTCATTAGTTGGTTATACTGTAAGCATGCCTAAGGCACACATTTTCTTCTCAACTAAGAAGCAGTGTACCTTTTCTCCTGTGTCACCCTTCAGTCCATTCTCGCCAGCATCCCCCTACAATTAAAATACATGTTACATTTTAATGATTTTATGTAAGCACACAGTATGCAGAGAAGAGTCCGCATTCCAACATGATCAGCAAGTTGATTTTGTTATTCAGATAGCCAATCTCTCTGTGACATGGTCAGGAAGCGGCGATGTCTTATACAGACTTCACTGTAACTGCGACCCCTTTCACAGATCTGAAAAAAAGCCCCACCACAAAGTATCAAAATACCTGTTGGTATAATCTACCAACTTTGTCAGTTCACTGCAGCTTAGCAAGGAAGAAATGATCTAATGATTTCATGATGATTCAGCACTTTAAATTACCAATACATTTTTCTTCCCAACACAGAAACATCCACCTAGATGCATCTAATAATATTCAGATGACTGTTACACAATTCCCGCACTATTTATTAGGATTCTCAAGTAATTTATAGCATACACTCTCTGGGTCTGATGTCCTTCATGAATGATCCACAAACTAAAAATTTCACTAAATGTCACTCCTCCAAGGAGCTACCAAATGACTTTATCTCTACATAAATTCCATACACTGTTTATTGTTAAAAAAGCGATGTTTGGATAACACCTTTTCATAGCTGAGTAGACATTTTCTACTAAAAAAGTGCCCAAAATTTTTAAATAAAAATTTCACAATATTTATCTATAAAAAAACCTAATCTCCACCTATAGTCATGTAACCAAATAAGAAGTCCAGACTACATCAAATAGTCTTTTTCACATGTTAAGAATATAGGCTAAAAATTTCTGTGGGACTTGAGGTTCACGTAAAGTGCAAGAAGTATTTAAAATGCAAAAAATATTGATAAAAATAGAGCCTAAGTAGACTAAAAAAACATTCCTGGTCCTGGTCAGACAACCAGTAGTACTATTCAAATAACATTATTCAGTATCTGTCATATTGTTCTGAAAACCTTAATGTGAAATTCCATTCAGAGAGGACTTAGAAAGCAATTTATACATCACAGTCACTGATACAATGGGAACTAGCTAAAAATCTAGCCCCACTTTAATTAAGGAAACAGATGAAACATGGAAGAGTAACAGTTAGGAATGTCATGCCAAGTTCATTTGACATGATAAAGCATATTGAGGGGATATGGAACTACACTTTTTAGAAAAAGACAAAGGATAATTATGGAAAAATAGAATGGTTTTAAGTAACAAAAGTTCAGTACATGTTAAAATTCATTGTTATTCCTTCTATGTCTGAAAACAAACGAAGTACTGAAATACTTTCAAAATATAGTTTTAACAGAAGAAATTATTTCATGATGCATATTTCATGATTACATACTTCTGCATGTGGGGTACAGATTTCCAAGATTTCCCTGGAATATTTTTATGGTGTGCTTTTGAAAATGTGAAATGAATTGCCTTGGCAAAGCACACTTCCAGCTGCTATTACACAGATTTACATGGATCTGGAAGTGAAATTCAGTTGTAGCTGCAAAGACACAGCTAAACATTTCTCAAGAGCAAATGCCACCTCAGTACAAGCAACCTGCTTTTTAAAAGTAAGCTCAGTATACTTGCAGCAGATGAGCCTGAGCAGAGATTCCTATTCATAACAAGGCTTACATTATTTCTCAAACTGCTCCTGTGTGCAGATGCAGAAGCTTGACTCTAAACTCACTGTGCTCCTACCAGGCACTATGCCTGGAAGAGCAGAATTATACTGTCTTGCAGCGTAGAGTTTTATCCCACCCCCTTGTCTTGTCTTGGTGTGACTGGACATCAGAGAAGCAATTTCTTGCTAACTTACTGCAAGTAAGAGCACCATCAGCATGCCACTTGTGCTGCTGGTGCCCCTCCAGACAGCACCACTTAAGGTCATTGGGGCAGACTCCCTTGCTCTTACTTAAACTGACCCAAACACAAGTGGAGCATTCCATTTTTAGTACGTGGACAGCTGTTTATCCAGGTATCATTTAGAGTGTAGTTATCATTTGTTACCTAATTGTTTTATTCCACACCGGTGCCAGAGCATCAAAACAAAGTTATGAGAAATGTGTGGATCTCTAATTTATTCAGACAGGCTCATCATTTTCTGAGACTCGCCACAGCTAGGATTAGTTGCCTGATTGCTCAGCTGTGCAGCCTTTAACACATGATGACTGCGCTCTGTGACTAATCCCACTGCAGTAATCACAGATCAATAACTTCCATCAGTACGTATTATCTGTCCCTCGGAAAGGCTGCACAATGCTGCTCAAGTTCTAGGGAGTAGCTGTGGTTTTTTATTTTTGAACTTGGAATCAGTGTACTGGTGATTCTCCAAGCAAGTTATCCAAAACAGAACCACAACAAAGGAAGTGAAATGTCTCACCTTTTCTCCTCTTTCTCCAGGGTCACCCTGAGGAAAATAATTGGAGCAAAAAAGTTATAAGTTACTAACTCAGGCAAAAATCAAAGTGTTAGCCTTACTATCTTTAGCAATTACTAATGTTAGTGTTACTATCATTACTAATAATTATGTCACTACTGACAACAATGTCTCAGATGATACAATCCAACAAGAAAATCTCCAATGAACAACAAAGTATGTCAATTTAATAGATTTCAATGGATAATACAACTTCAACATTATTTTTTTAAGCTTCAGTAGTTTGCATGTGAAGACTTCTCTCTCTATTTTGTCCTATACCCTGACAAACAGGTGTATGTCTTCGAGCCTGCAGGGTCCAAGGCGAATCCTGCTTGTGGTTCTCCTTGTTTTGGGAACAAACAAAGCAAAACCACAAAGTCTGAATGTGAAGGGAAAGTCTTATGATTCTGTCAATGGCTCAGAAGGTTCCTCAAGAGAGAGAAAATCCCTGAACTAATTCATAACTGTTTCAGAGTAAAGAGCCTTCAGTGCTCCTTACATTCTCTGTAACAATCTCTGTAACAAAAAGATGGCTCATAGCCATTATTTTTTTCAAAATTAAAGCATGCTGGAGAAACTGCAAAAGCACTTTTGCACACCAGCCTGACCCTGACAACTCATCTCTGCATTTCTGGCTCAGAGCTGCACTCCGGCTCATCTTTGCCCCTTCTGATGGCTGGCAGTCGCTAGGCAACTCAGGGACTACAGCTGTGAATACGAATTAAGCATCAACTGCCATAATTTGGCTTCTTCTGTATGCAAAGTAAGAAAAGGTCGCGCTCCCAAATGGTTTGTTTTCATTCCTGATGGACAAGCAGCCAGTCAGTAAATGCAAAGAGGCTGCCTTGCACGTCTGTCAGCAGCAGCATGATGCACAGAATCAGCTGAGGAGCACATGTGCACCAGAGACGCTCACTCGCAGCTGATGGGATTAGAATTTAGCATTACCCCTTCCAAGAGGCCCACAGATCCCACCATCTCGGACATGCTGAGTTTTCTTTTAAATGACGTTATCACAAGCTTTATGTTCTATTTCACTTGTTTGATATTAAAACAGCAGAACAAATTATATAACAATAAAGTAAGCGCAAAGAGTCACTCTGATGTAACAAATACAGGCTGAGACATGCTCCTAATGAGGCTTGTTGCTAACTTCCATAATAGCAGGATCAGCCCTCAAGACTTCACCCTGACATTTGTCAAAGAACTGAACGCAGCAGTTCTTGAAAAGAAGCCTGAAACACATTGTAAGGGGCATAAACAAAGCCTTTCTGAAAAGGTCCCCAAATTCCCAAACACTTGGAGGCATATTGCATTCAGCTGGCAGTGGATGTCTGTGCGTCAGTGCCACTGACTGGAATTATACATGCACAGCAGAAGAATATGCTTCTTTATGGGGAGATGTGTAAAGCCTCTTACAGCACTGATCACTGGAGGGAGCAGATCATTAAAAGCCAGGCAGAATATAAACCCGAGCTGGAAAGCCTGGCTGTCATCTACATACGCACTCTCACACTCCGTGCTTCTGTTTTTAATCCATTTTCAATACTGACCTTGAGCCCTGCTTCTCCCTTCTCTCCTGCTATGCCAGGCAAACCAGGTTCACCCTAAAGGCAAAGAAAACAAAAGATGAACTTAAGAAAGGCATGATGAAATATATGAGTTTTCTCATATTGGGTAAGTAATGATAAACAAAATTTTAAAAGACTCTGCAAACATGTACTCCACAGCTGGACACTAAAATGCCTTATTTCATCAGTTAGGGTGGATTAACCCATATTAAGATAAGAAATTATTCTTCTGAAGGAGGTGGAAACACACAGATGTCAAACTAAACTGAAAGGAGACCTGTGACGCCTGATTCTTAAAATCTGTCCAATTAACCTTAAAAGCACAGTCTTTCTAGCAAGACTGCCAATGCTTTCCTCTTCTCTACAACTTAGAAATGCTGCAGGAAAGGCTTATCTTAATTTACTTTGACATTTGTGCTTCTGGTCTCAGACAAAAGGCAGATAAAGAAATAAAATGAGAAGGGCCTGTTTCAGAAATGGAAGAATTTGGAAGAACAGAGAGCTTTTAAATTTTTAAAATATACTTCGCTTGTCCATTTTTTATACTCTTATACCAGTGGCTGAAAAGTGGTTTTAAAAGATTTAAAAAGTGTCAGCATTACATCACTGTTCCAAATTTTGGGTATGTTTAATGGGTAGTATATTATTCTTCAAGGAGTCATAAATTATTTCCTTAAGTCAATTAGCAAATAACAATTATTTTCAATCTTCTTTCCCTCCTTCAAATTTAAAATTCAAGGAAAGAAGCAAACAAGAAAAAAAACTGAATCAAAACAAACACAACTCTAAAAGATATTTCTTAATTTTTATATCCCATATTTATGGGAAAACCACAGATATTCATTTTAGATAAAATGATAATGCAATGGGGTTTTTTTACCATAAAACAACTAGAGCTTATGGCTAAGTATGTAAAAGCTTCTGCGGGTGTATGTCTCAGTTTCACAAGAAATACCTTTTATAACCCTCACACAGAGAACTGCATCACACTTCTGACATGGCTAAGCACATTAAAGTAACAGCCAAAAAAAGATTTTAAAAAGTCTGCAGCTAGGTCCTTCTAAAAGTCCTTAGCTATGTAAGTGTATAAAAACGCGGAGAAGTTAAATCCAACAGCTAACATACCAACCACATTTAAAACAGCAATTTGTACCAGAAACTTAGTGAACAATTTTCACACAGTGTTCAAACTTAGTACATGTGAACGAATCCTCTACTCAAAAGTTACAGAGGCATTAAGAGAAAGGCTTTTCCAAACACAAGACGTATTTTCTAGTCCTCCATAAAAGCCTTCCATCAAGAAAGAACATCTCTTTCTTACTTCTGCAAGCAAATTTAATCACAGATATATTAACTCTGATTCTCCATGAAAACAAGTTCCACTGTATTCCTAAATTAGGTAAAGGAATCATTAATTACATTTTAATTTCATGGAGAGTTGGACTATTTCAAAAAACAAAGCTAAAGTTCTAGCAAAACTCTAGTGAGGCATTTTCCAAGCCGGAGAAAAAATGTTAGGTACCATTAAGCCCTCAGGGAATTAAATAGTCACTTGTGTCAGCCTTTTCTCAAGACCCCTTTGTACTACAGTAGCTGTGAGGCTGATAAAGTGGCACAGGCATTCAATGTATGAGTGGTCAGGATTTGAAGTTGTTGGAGATTAGGTGTGAGTGTCCCAAAGGATTGACCTAAAAGGCTCCTGAAGAAAACTGCCAGTTGACAAAATGAAGCAGAAGGGACCCATGAATATACACTTGTTTCTCCTCATCCCCACACCCCAAACAAGCTTGTTTCTGTCCCCTTAATTTTTGAACAGCTGCTGTCGGCTGATGCTTTCAGGGGCTTAAATCTCTAATCAAAGGGTTGAAGTTCCAAGCTTGCACTTTCCTCCCAGGTTTATGTATCAGTGCTATGAATGCAGAGGGCTACTATTGTGACAAAAAGGAGACTGCAAAAATAGAACAAAAGAATTATTTTCTTCAGAAAAAAGTGAAAACCTCAGTTTGTCACCTAGTCATAGTAAATCCCCATTCATACTAGCAAACTCATTTCTGACCTATATGCAACTCTTCTAGGCTCAGCACTACACTTATAGTACTGAAAATACCAGGCAGAGATATCTGAAGTGCAGAAACTAGCTCTAGGAATGGGAAAGGTTGAAGGCAAACCTAGAAGGATAACACAGAAATGACCTTGCGCCTTTATGTTTTTGAAGTGATTATCATTCTGTTTCTAATGTTCAGAAGAACAGGGAAAATACTCCTTTCCCTATGTCAGACCTCTGTTTTCTTGTCCATACAAGGAATCAGGGAATAACAGGGCAAAGTGAAAATGTACAGCCCATAAACTGTTCTATGTCTTAGCCCTGATGAACATTCCCAGTGCACAGCTAAACAAGCTTTGTGCCAGGCAGTCTTCCTTTGTCACTCTGCATGGCAGTCTGGCTTTATGTGCAGATATTTGTACAATTCCAGTAAGCCTTAACATACCCCCAAACAAACAAGAAAACCAAATCACAACACAACACCAAAAATGCTCCCCTCAAAGTAGTTATGAAGCAAAGGGCAGTTCACTTTTGAAGATGACTAGATTGATAGCTCTTGATAGCTCTTCCCTCGCTACACACTAAAATACTGCGTCATTTTAGCCATGTTGGTCCCAAAAGATTGTTTTGATTCTTGGCATGAAAATAATTTAAAATATTTCTGTTAGGAAGTATAGTTAGTTATTTTTCTTCCATTTAGTTACTTTTATCTATTTATTACTAAAAGCATGTATTAAAACCAGAGTGCAAAATGCTGTATGAGTAAAACTGGAGTGTAAAATGCTGTAGGAGTATGCTGCAGACCCACAGTGCTTCAGAGTGCTTTGGTTAGTGCTTTGGAGATGAACAAAAAGCACAGCTGACCTTTAGGAGGCTGAAGACGATGACACTGCTGTTCAAGAGTGATGCGTGCAAGGGAACAGCAGACATTCAACAATGTCATTCGATGCAACAATTTAAATCAGACTGCTTTTCAACCTGATAGAATGGAAGAAGCTATAAAGCTAAATCCTCAATGCCACATGTTTTTTACATCCACCAGGCCATGGGTAATGTCTTTCCTGACTGCTGTTGTAGTCTCTCTTTAATAGCATTGACAGCAAAGGTGTTAGGTTGCAGAAACAATTGTCTTCTGCACATCAGCTAGCTTTCAAATCAAGGCAGCATATTTTTATTTATTTTTTTTCTTTCATAGAATCACAGGATGTCTGAAGTTAGAAGGCACCTCTGGAGATCATCTTTGAGGCCCTTCATTGGATTCTACCCAGTATGTCCATGTTTCTCTTGCACTGAGGAGCCCACAACCGGACACAGTACTCCAAGAGTGGCCTCAACAGTGGTTTTTTCCCATTTAAAGAATAATTTTGTCTATAGTACATCTAACTTTAGCTCAAAGCTCACCTTTCTCCAGCCAGGAACTCCTGAGAAATTATCACTCAGTAACAGAGTGATGGTAATCATGTTCCAAAGCTTTCTGTTTTCATTACATGACCCGATACACAAATAGACGATAAGCTATTAGAAAATGCTAGAAAATCTTCCTTTTCCCAGATTTCATGCAAAAACTATGCAGCACTAGAAGGTAATTATCTAGCCTCTGGTCTGCTGCAGAAGAAAACACTGCCACTAGAACCCTTACAGACACAGAAGTGTCCAGCTATTCACCACCAGAATCCAATTTTTTTCAGATAGAGTTTGCTGAATTCACAAATGGTCTCAAAATGGTGGAAATAGAAATTTCCAGCAAATGTTCTATTCTTCATTCACTTATGCAAAATCAATCAGCTTAACTCAGCAGGTGTGTAAATGTTCCAGTAGTTTATTTGATGACAACCTACACAGAAGTATGTTGCAGACACAGTGGGATGGTTTTGCTGCTGTTTACATGCCATACAGAAATTGCAGAGTCCCCAACAGTGGAATATTGACAGTTCACTTGCAAAGAGAAATGTTGTAATGATTGTTTACTGTCAATAACAGGAAAGTCTTTACCATGTTTCAGGAGCAAACCTGTGGCTGGGGAGCTGCCACTGACAGTTCCACGTGTTAACCCCAAATACCCTGACAGGAGGACAAGCACTTTGGTTCCTCAAAAACAGCAGCACTCTAACAAACTATGTTACTGTCACTACCACAGTGAATTAGAAAGAAGGCTGTTCCATCAGCAAACTGCAGTGTTGAGGCATGACTGAATGAGTTACAAAGGGGATCACCTTTAGCTATTCAAACCCCTCTGATAATTTCTAGAAGTGGCTTCAAAAAAATGCTCTGAGTCTCAAAAGTTTTTGGCTTTTTCTTCCAACTGATACCAATTATCAAGGCAAACAAAATGCTAACATGTCAAGAATATACCCAAACCAGCTGTTCAATTCAGGAGTTTCAGATAATTCGAATCAAAACCCAAAGGACATTCCTTTGGACACACACCAGAACACCTTGATTCAAGTGCTGACACTCTAGAGCCTACATTAACTGTATAACTGAACTAACATTGATAGAATAACTCTGTCTTTCCTGTATTTGGGCAAAGAACAACCTTCAGCACCCTGCTTAATAAATAGGTGTAATAGTTTCCTCAGATACTCTCGTGATTGGGGCAATCTTAATGCTTACACTGAAGTGAATCTGAATTTGGTGAATAGTCAAATGTATGGAGCATTGCTTGGGCTCTGCTGGTAACAGGAGAAAAATCTGTCAATACGAACTCATAAAATCTACTTCAGAACAGGTCTGAAAATGTATTACCCACTAGAGTCCATATCAAAAGAGTCGAGGCAGTTGAAAGCATGCTTCTCCTTACTGGAGTGCTTTGTGCCCTTGAGGCATATACCTTCATATCCAGAATTAAGCAGCTAAAAATAACATGGCTGGAGGCCCCAGCTTTTCTTGTTCATAACAGAAAAACAGCCTAGAGGCTGCTGTTCTGAAATAGGTTTTGTTTTGGTGAGATGCATAACTCTGTCTACACCAGCTGGTTGATATCCACCTCACCCTGAAAGAAAGGCTGTCAGTATTGCTATATTTTTCAGTCACTAGAATGTAATCAATTTAAGGATAAGGAAACACAAGAGGCCCCAAACCTAATCCAGTCTAATTTTACTCTAAAATACATAGACAAGGACAGAGGGTAAAAAAGTGGTTTTTCAGATATGTTACCATGATTTCCATTTCAAACCAGGGTTGAATTACCTCCTTTCAACTTGCTTTTTGCGCCCCTCAAAAGTAACTTAAAATTGTTTATTTAAGGACTGGAAGTCTCTCCTGGCCCATTCACCAACTGAAATTAAATGGAAAGGCTCTTCAACAAGACTCAGCTGGCCTGCAAACCTGTCTGAGAATTTGTGAACTGCATTTATGATGTTTCCTCCCTTTGTCGGAAAAAATGTTAGTACATGCATACCCTTCCTCATTTCTCTGATGAAATTTGATATTGCTACCTTCAAAATGTGTTCCTACACAGCACCGTATGCAGTAATAAGGAAACAAATTTAAACTACAGTTAAAAGAAGCGTGAAGAAAGCAATAAGAAATATGCATACCCAGATGCTGAATCTACTGATAAGAAGGAAAATTTTTCTGAGGTTTATCAAATTGCTACTGTCAGCCTATCAGAAGAACTTGAAATGAAGGGATCTATCCTGACCACTCATTCTGTTTTCAACACACCCTTACAAAAAACCCCACCAAAATATCAAGTACTACCTAAGGAAAAGCAATTGATGGAAGTATAGAGTGAGGGGTTTATGCACTCCAGACCAACTCTTATTTATAACAAAGAGAGTTAGTTGCACAGACTCCAGAAACTGGGCTCCTTCAGGCCAAATACCATCTTGATTTAAGCAATCTCTGCTTTTCTCCTTGTGTCTCTGCAGTCACTGAGAGTCCTCATCAAATCAGTGCCACTTAACAAATACCAGAATACATACATTCTATACTTGCAGAGTTGAACTTTCCAAGAAGCCATTTCAACACGATTACTGTAGGGGTATGATATCCTTAGATCACTGCAACCTCACATCTCCATGCAGAACCAATGCTTTTTTGTACTTTTGGAGTGCCTGAGGACCTTCTGCCAGGGATGGAGAAATGGAAGTTTATCCGTCATTGCATCGTGATAGAAAGCAATCTGTGGATTGCACAACAATCTGCAAAGGAAAAGGAGCACTCAGAAAGACTCTCCTTGTTATCTCAGCAGATTTTGGTCCATCCCAGGAGCAGCACTCTCTCCAGCTGCAGGCATTATTAAGCAGCTCCTTTGCAGTACTGTTCTCAAGATAAACCTGCTGTTGTTTCTCAAATGTAGGAACAAATGAAGATTGTAAATGTCCTTGCAAGACTACCTGTAATGTTTCACTGGGTTTGGCCTAAAATAAAAAAATGTGTGAAGGTTTTATGGCAGTGATTTTGCTACTCTGAATACAAGAAAAATCTACTAGTTAACAGTCCTGCAAAAACATGTGGGTTGTGTAAAATTACACTTACTCTAATATCTAGAGATTGTCTAAGAGAAATGGTTCATATGTTAAGGGATTAGAAAACTGTTCTAAGTGCACTCAGAATTTATGATCTCATTCCCAGACCTATTGGTCAGACTTGTCAATCATCTCCCATAACCCACCATTTCAATTAAAGAAGAGGTGAAAGGAAAGAAAAAGGAAAATTACAGAGACACGTAGAAGATGGAGATGACCTAAGTCTTTTGTTCAACTGCTTAAGGAGAGAGCAAAGCTAATTCACTGCTGACATTCATTGGCTGAAAAATACTTCATTGTCCAGATGAGAAAAGCATTCACATTCTTAATTTTAAGCATGTGCTTAACACTCACTGACTTTTAAACTAAGAAAAAATATTAACTCAGAACTTAGTGCATTGCACATGCTGCTGTTTGACAGAGCAAGCTCACTGACTAAAAGGCAACCAAGACAGCAGGGCTTTTGCAAAGTCTTTTAACTACGTAACTTCTAAAAAGGGGGTGACTCCCATCACACATGCAAGCTGAATCCAACTATTCTGCAAATCAACATGAATCCGAATGAGTAAAGCCAGGAGTGACAGCAGCTGGCTCACAGTACAGCCCAACCATTAAAATAACCACTCTGGTCCTCATTCAACAGTATCTTCTGTGTCACACTGCACTGAGAATCTGTTTCTTCATAGAAATTGGAAGAACTGACCTTTTGGTAGCAAAATACTAACATGGGAGTCCTAGGCTGCATTATACTTTCTAACTTTAGACAAACAGTGCTTCAGTTTAAACTTCATTTCTAGCAGTATGTCCAAGCTAACGGAATTTTTTAATCTATTTGTTTAAGGAGATAGCAACATTCCACTTTCATCTGCCTCATCTTATAAGAAAATAATATATTTTCTGCAAATAAGGAAGTGCTTTCTAGTCAGTATTGACCAACAGTTGGGAAAACAAACTAAAGAATGCAACAGCAACTCATTTTTATCTGTGTTGATTTTGTCCTGGTACTTATGCTCCACTTTAGTAATTTAGTTTTTTCATAAAGGTCAAAAGTAAAGCAGTCCGGCTACACTAAGAACACACTGACATTTTTAATAAAGTGGTAATAATTTAAAAATGTCTTTGACATTATAGATGCTATGAATGTTGAAGTAAATCAAATAAACAGACACCCATAAATTGAAAATTTTGGCATCTGTTTTTAAAGCACAATTTAAAATTAATAATCAGCATTTAAATATGTGTTTGCATCTTCCCAAAATGTTCAATTGCGTATTTCTTTAATGCCCCCTGAAACATCACTGCAGGTAAGTCTATGTGGTCTCCTAAAAATAGACAATGCAACAATCTTGCCACAGAGCTTAAAAAAATTCGTTGTCTCCCAAAACGACACATTAATCACACATTTGACACATTTCATTAATAGCAATTTTTTCTTCTCATCTGAGTGAATATTTCTGGCTGGAGTTTGTATTATTATTATTATTAAAAATAAAGTTATTGAATAAAATATGAATCATCAGTTCTGTTCTATTCAATGTGGTTTGCAACTTCACCCCATCCAGTCTTCTTACACTTTCATGCATACCCAGATATGCTACAAAGTGTATTTTCACTTGCATTTCAGTCATAGTGAGACCACAAAAATTATTTGAATTATGTACAGCAACATCATCTGAGTCGGTAAGCACTGTCTACCATTTGTGTTGCAACTGAATGCAGCTATAAAATATGAGGACTTACTGCACATTTGTTTCGTATTATTTTCTTATAAATTCTGGTATGAGATATATATATAAATTAGAAATATTTTTTATTTTGTTGTTCTACATTAGTTATAATACTCTGAATAATTTATAAATAAATTCCTATCACTATAGTGAAATAAATGATTATTACATCATTTCTTATAACCACTCTCAAAACACAGGTCTATGTATTATGCTATCAGAAACAATACATCCTCCTCTTTTTTTTGTTTGTTTTTAGGGGAGAAGAATTAAAAGTAAATTATTTGAAACATCTTAACACTTTTTATTCCTAGGGCTCTTGGTGAGGGAAGCAGAAGAGAAGATTGTCTAAAACAACCCTTATACATAACCATCTGTTGCTGCCTGAACCTGGTGAACATATATATCATACATTTTCCTTCTGGCATCCCCTGCCAGTGCTTTTGAAGTTCACTAGGAATGTTAGGGCTTGTGAGAACAGCAGATGGATAATACTCTGTACAATCAAGGAGGTATACTATTTAAACTTCATCACCCAGATTTGCCAAGAAACCTTAGCAATGATGTAACACAGCCTTGCTGCTTTATTGTGACCTCTCCTTATGGAGGGCTGTTCTGAACTATGACTTTACTAAGAGATGAGAGCGACTTGCCTAAATTAGCATTTCCTCCTAGTTGTGTTCAACAATATTTCTGTTTGATTTATTTCTCTGTGTTTTCATCCTCAAAACTTAGTTTCACATTATTCTCCAGCTGTTTCCATCTCTTTTTATTTCTCTATTTATTGGTTGCATTAACAATGTATTGGCACTGTATCAATACCCGATATCAACATAAGTGTTTGCATTGTGGGACCGAATTAACAAAAATTAAAAAACCCTTTGTTTGTAAATATGCTGGCTAAAGCAACACCTTATTAATATGCATTTCTTTCTACAACCTATCAGTCATCACCAAATTTGAACACCAGACTTTCAGCTTAATTAATTACATTTGCTGCCTGTTCAGGTAAAACTAGAAAAAAATTACTTCAGAGCACAAAGCACATTATATGTTCTTTCCACTAAGCCACTTTGAAACCACAGCTCTGGATATAAGGTTGCATATTGCTCATGTGAACAAGCCCAAAATTGCTTTAATCCACTACATAAATAATGGCAGTGCTGACAAAGTCAGAGAACTCACCACTTGTCCGTCTCTCCCTGGAACACCAGGCACTCCAACAGAACCCTGGAGGGAAACAGACGCCAGTGTTCAGCAAATTAAACAGGTCATGAAACCTTTCATCTCATAACACAGTATTTAGAAATAATGGTGAATGCTTGCTTATTGTAGCTGCAGTAAATTCTTCAAAAACTCATTTTTATCCAAGCTGAGCTCTCCTTTCAGTTGAGATTTTATACTAATTAGACATATTCTCATGTTGTACATTTTAATAACTGTATGGCCTTTTCCAGGAACAAGCTCAAGCTCATGTTTTGTAATGTTGTGGATGCATCACAAGAAATGTAAGAATTAAAATGCCGTTCCATTTAATGCTCTCAATAAATTTTGAGTCTGACCCTATGCAATTGAACATAGCACTTGAACAAAACTATTAATGCTTCTGGTGGGATCAT
This sequence comes from Ifrita kowaldi, assembly GCA_013398055.1. NCBI lineage: Eukaryota > Metazoa > Chordata > Aves > Passeriformes > Cinclosomatidae > Ifrita > Ifrita kowaldi. The sequence continues at coordinate 306,873 of VZRS01009214.1, forward strand.
CCAAGCTCAATAACTTGTAGCACCAATCCATCTCAAGGTTTTTAAGAGATAATCTGCAGTGATTCAGTCTGACAGTACAAATTAGAGATACACTTTTAAAGTGCACCAATATTAGCGCAATCAAAATTAAAAAGTCAATCCAGGCCAAACACAGGGGGCAAAGAAAGAAAACAAAATATTAACATTGACCTTTAACATTGAAGGGATGTTTACAAAGGTCTCATACTGTAAGTTTGTATGTGACGGACAATTTTTTTGAAGGCCCTTGTACAACTTGCTATGGAAGTTCAGTGAAAACATGATGAATGAGGAAAGCACGAAAGTTGTGTCTGCTTACACAGCATTCTCATCTTATAAAGATGGTGCTGCTCAGCAAGGGAACTGGAAGAATTGGTGCACGGCATTTCCCCCTCTATTTCGGTTAGAGGTGTCACTGAAATTGGTTTAGTCAAAAATCACCAACACCCAGAGGAAATGCATCCAAAATGGATGCACACGTTTGTCAATGAATAAAGTTGGGAAATCCTGTGGGACAGGAAAAGGAAGCAACTCATGAGGGTCCCAAAAGTGCTCCAAGAGCTAGTAACAGAGCTTTGAATCAGTAAGAAATAATACGTTGCATCCCAGCATATCTCCATGACCCACAATGCTCTCCCCTTTCTCCCAAAGCTTCCACTTTGGCATCCTTGTTGTCTCTTCTTGCTGGATGCATGGTCATGGCTTTTAGCCACTGCACAGGGGCCTGAGTGAACATCCTCACATCTCTGTATCAGTTTTCCAGAAAACCAGAATGTAAAGCTCAGGAGGGCACTAAACCATCAGCCTCAATCAACTATGCTAAATATAACAGTTTCTCCTCTCAGTGACAGCTGATTATTTTTCTTACAAAACACAGGATGTTAGAAAGTGTAAAATGAAGCTGATTCTAACGCGGTAAGTAAATGTTTATCAGATATTTGAAAGTTCATCAGCACATGGGTTTTGCTGATGGTGAACATGCAAAATATCCTTCTCCACGACTCCTAGGGTATAGCTTTATAATGGTAGCTTAGACACGAGTACAGCTTTAAAATGCCACATTCCTGCACAGCCAAACATGAAGGGCAGTCCCCTCCTTCAGCCTGCAAACTCTGTACAGCTCACAGATGCCAAAATTCCATCAATTTGTATACTTTGGTATTATATTTTTACATATCACAGGTTTTTCTTTCTTTTGTTAAAAAAGTTTCATTTTAACAGATGCAAGCAAACCTTCACTTTAAAAAACATTATCTCAGAAGAAGAAAAACACATATGTCAATACTGCTTATTCCTTCCTCTTTTTTTTTTCCTTTATACCAATTAAAGCTGTTTTATTAAATATCTTTCATACAACTTTTCAATCTTTTGAAATCAGCTATAAAGTTACTCGCCTTGGTGGTATGTGGGTCAGATGCTGGAAAAGTACCACTCACTAGCTGTTATTGCTGATATTCTGAGGACTGTTTTAATGGCGTAATTCCATAAATCCTAAACTCACTCAATCAAACTGAGGCAGTCAGCTTTAATGAGTGTAAATAATGCTGAAGGCATTCCCAGGAAGTCGGGTCTCAGGTTACCGAAGGAACAGGAAGACACCGGCAGACCACCTGAACACCACCAACCAAGCACTATTTATCAGCAACACCTACGTCCTTTGTTTCTGCTGGTCAATTCTTTAGTCATATGGCACTGATCTACTTGAGTAAGGACATGCATTTAATCAGAAACTTTATCTCCCCACCTTTCACAATGTTTTAACTTTGGTTTCCTAATCGTATCAGTGTATGAATGAGAAAATCATAGTGACCTTTTCATCTGAAAGTTAAGCAGACAGATTGAAAACAGTCTGCTCTGCATTGCTTCAACTTCCTATGATGGGGGAAATGAGAAATCTTGTGTCTCACATTATATGGCTGCATTTTGCAAAAGCAAAATTCAGAACCTAAGCTAATTGATTCAATGCACTGTACAGTAGCTTATTCCATTCACCTTTTCTGCTTGCAATTTGGCACAGGAGGAATAACCACTTTCACAGTATTGTTGTGTATACTATACCTTTTGTCCTGGAGGCCCCTGAGGTCCCTGCAAAGGGAAAACAATTCAATTAGCATCAAAACTCCAGCCAATTTAAACTGAAATGAATAATTAAGACTGTCTCATTGTGTAAGCACTCTGATACTGGACTGAAACCAGCTGATGTTTTATAAATCAAGGATAAGTAAAAGTTTATGCTCAAAATGCACAATGAATCTTTTCTCTTCACTTTTGGAACTGATACAACTACTAACTAGAATACTCAAATTTTCCCCCTTCTAATCTTTTCTCTTCCAAGCCATCTGTTTCTTCTAATACTGACAAATCTCTCAGCATTAAGATGACTGTGGTTTTTCTCTCTCTTCTATCAGCTAATAGCCAGTTGTGTGTCCACAGTAATATATCAGCTTGTCAGCATAAAAACAAGGTTTATGCAAACAAGTATTTTTAAGACAGAGAGAAGCATAAACCGCAAAATCTTCTCACCTTCTAAGTATCAACACACATGACATACCCAACATATATACATCATGTCTGCCATCATTTGCAAGTGAAGAGAAAAATCATTAATTTCAGAAATTGTTAAGAATGCTCTTGGGAGCATTTTGTCCCCATGGCCTGAGAAGGCAGGAAGAGATATCTCAACTCAGGAAAGCTTAACCACTTAATGTCATACAGGAGTCAAAATCTCATCGATAGTGATAGGACCCATTTCTCATCTGGTGTCTCTGAAGTACCCAGGTGGCCACAGTACAGAGAGGAAACAGACAGAAAGTAGATAAACCAACCACGTCTTGGACACTTTGGCAGTCTCTTTTGGTAACAGCCAGACCATGTCCACCAGAGTTCTATGCACTTTTGTCCCCAGGTTCCTACTATGGGCACTGGTGCAAACTGTGTGTGCTGGTGCTATATCAAGCAAGGTGAATTCTGAGTCCATGAGGGTGCAAAACAAAACACAAAAACTGGGGAATCCAAATCCTTCTAATGTGAGAAAGAATAAAAGAATAACTGATTGATAACAGAACTGCAATTAGTCAGAAAAAACAAAGAATTGCTGCTTCAAAATTTGACGCTAATTTTATTCTGAAATTAGTGTCAAGTTAGGCAGAATCCTCCACTGTTGGTAGATGCAGGGCTTGTTGGAACATTGCTCCAACGCAACTTTAAACTGCTAACAGGAAAAAGCTCCACTGGTGGTAATTCTGGGTGCTGTATCCACTGGTGGGGATGAAAGCCTTGCAGTTTTAAATATGGACTCATGTGCCTAAGGTTTGGCATCAAACCTGCAAAAGCACAGATCAACATTGCTTCTTCAAACTTTTGCCTGATTGTCTTGACTGGAAGAGAGTATTGTGAGCATCTCCCTTAGACTGTACGGACAGATTCTGATAAAGGAAACCCACCTTTGAGGTAGAGGGTGACAATTTTACTCCCCTGTCTTCAAAAGAAAGCACAAGCACCTAAGCACTCAGCACTGGTGATGATCAGAGCAGTGAATATAGTGAGTATCTGGTTTTTCAGATGCAGAAAATGTCCCCAGATCACCGTGTTGCACAAAAACTGCTATTTGAATCAAGTCTTCTTTTCAGTAAGTGCCTGAGAGTGAGAGTGGTCTGCTGGGTGAGGAACCACAAGCATAACAACAAGGCCACAAACAGTGCTTTTGCCTTTCTTCAAGTGCCTGACACCATCCTTCTCTTCTTCTGTGAGAAAGACACAAGTTTCTCTAGCATCTTAAAAACTCTATGAAATTAATGCTCAAACTAGTGCTTTCCCTACATCAACATTATCAAAACAGGCGCCAAATGTCTGTATCCAGGGTATCAGGTCTGTCAACCTATTGTGTACTAACCGGCTACATTTTGGGGTTATTTCATGTCTTAGGAAAAATCCCTCCATCAGGAGGCCAAACTGAATACAGAACAACGGAAGAACCCCTTCATTGATCATACCAGCTACTTTTATGTCCAAGGGATGGATATATCAGTTTATAACTACTTAAGAAGCTATTTAAACCTTCTAAAGACCTTCAGCTATATTAAATTACCATTTGGGAGCCCTTAACACAATACTACTGTATGAAAGCAAAAGGATAATTCACTTACTAATATTATCCCCCAAAGCAACCTGCTAAATGTACTCTCTGTTGAGGACTTTGTGCTTGCAGCTGTCAGCCGGTGGGATGGCTATAATTCAAGATACTGCAGAAAACGTTTTTTTCCCAGAATTTTCTCCTCATCCCTGACATCATTCCAGCTTCTCCAGATGAGTTACTGAATATGAAAATATTTACATAGTAGCATAGTCTTGCTCTTAGGGTGCCTTTAAAATGAATCATGAAGAGAAAAGAAGCAGCAGACACTTATCAATAAATATCTTACACAATTAAAAGTTTTCAGTTTCTGGTACTTAAGCCTTTACTCAGACTGGAAGTAGCCCTGGTGTTTAACATCCATCGAGTCACTTGATGACAAGAACAGTCCCCAACAGTACAGCTACCTTCAGAAATGGTATGATATTGACTCAGAAAACCAGTTTCAAATAAAAGCTTACCTAAATTGATACACTTCACAATTTACACGTGATAACAAGTGCTTCTTATCCTTAGAATGTTCTGACTGCAAAACACACCTGAATAAAAACAATTTTTCTTTAACACACTGCTCCCTAGCATCGGGAAAGGGGCTCAAAGCCACTGGAAACTTAATAGCTCATCCATTGACAGCTCTCATCCCTCCCCCACATAAGCCTGCAAGCAGCCACTTAACAGAAAATGTGAAAGTAAGTTACTAACAGAAAACTACTTTAAAAAAAAAAAAACCAAAAAACCCCCAAAAAACTGAAACCTGTAGAACACCGCAGATTTTTGCCTATTTTTCTAGACTTACCTACAATCTCTGAGCAAGGCACAGAATAACATTGGAGAGATAGAAATAAGCAAGTAAATAAAATCTGGGAGAAAGAAATGAATATGAAAGAATAAAAAAAAGTAAGCTAAAAAAAAACCCCAAAAACAAGGCTTTAGCTCATTTCCAGAGGTGCAAATGACAGCTTTTAAAAGAATCTCTGTAGAAAATTCCATATGAACATGTGGATTTTTTCCCCCATATTATTCTACTGAACTGGGGAGCAGGCTGTGGTACCCACTTGAGGAACAGACAGTAAGACCAGCAACCAAAATCTCTATGTAGGTCTTAAAACAGAAGCAGAAGGCAAGAAACATGTGAAAGTTTCCAACCAGCTCCTCAGGATGCTTTGTTTTGATTTTTTTTCTTCGTTTTCCTTCAGCTCTTCTGTGTTCTGTAACAGCTACAGCAATATCCTAGTGCTGCTGTTTGCTCCAGCACAACCAACAGGATGCTTTGCAAATGCAGGCTCAGCTGAGCTTCCCTCTGGACAGCTATTCTGCCCCTGGGTCCTGGCAGCCAGCGCAGAGCTGCTGCCACCTCCTAACTACGTGTATATATATGTACATACATACATACATACATATATATATATAGATATGATATCTACCATTGATCAAAAAATCACTCCATAATAGTCTATGCAGATTACGTTGACAGCAAATATTTGCCTTTTGCCTGCATCATTGAAAGCTGTTGGAGTTTCCATGTAGGGATGCTTAGAATCAGCTCCTAAACCATTGGCAGTTGATGTCAAAAAGCTCATTTCATAAAGAGCATCCAGGCTTCAAAAGTTCCAAAGAAAGTTCATGAAAACTGTTCAGACGAAGTGACTGCTCAGCATTTTTGAGGATCATGCCATTTTTCCTCAAATTGACATATATTTGCAGAGGAACTTCAACTGAGAAGGCTGAAAATTTTGGTTACAAGACTTGCCCAGAATAGGAAGATAACTAAATATAATGAAAATAAAAAATAGTTCTAACTCTTTCAGCCATCATGAACATTTCAGAAGAGCCCTTTGCCACCATGTCCAACTGACTAAACTAGTTAGGCAGCTGTGGTAGGGTTTCACTGAATTAGGTTCTCATTCAAATAACACCACAGTAGGAGGATGGAAAAACATGGTGTGTTGATCCAAAGAAATTCAGCTGCTCTCTGTGTTTCTCTGGAGACAGAGAATTATTGATAATACCTAAATACTTGGAAAATTGGGTAACTAAGGATGAACAAATGTGTACAAAAGTCTTCTATGCAATTGTGTTTTTAAAAGGTAAAATATTTCCACTATGAATGGCATTCTTCAATCACTGTTTTTGGAAATCAACTGAACCTCCAGAGACTGCAGCACGTCAAGTCTTTGCATAATAGAAATGATTGAATGAAGTTGGACATTCCAGTTGGTCCTTAACAAATAACTATTCAGAATAAATTAAAACAAAAACCAAAACAACACATCAAAAACTAACAAAAAACCCTGCAAACAAGAAACACTCCTCCCCCCCTCAACCAAATCAAACTGAAAAGATTTAGCTAAATGCAGTTAGAACAAAGTTTGGGGTTCAGAATTCTTACTGAGTCGCCTTTCTAATGTTACACTTATATTTTCCTTTTATGCTTAATATGTTCCCTGTGTTTTAGCAAGCTGCAAAATAAGAAACTTCTGCCCTGTAAAGGTTAAAGCTGCAGTTTCAAAGAGAGAGAGATTAATTCAGGGTGTCGTCCATTAGCAACCCTCTCAAGGTACTTTTGTATTCAAGTTCTAGGGACTCGATTGCTTAATGTTTGAAGAAATGTATGAAATAAAAAGCTGGGGCATTTTCAATTTGCAGGTCTGGGGCAGGAATAATGATTTGTTTTACAAGGTGTCAGAGTTCATGGACAATGAGCACAAACACCAAATGAAAATGCCTAACAAAAATATAATGAAAACGTGAATGTTTCTGTATACTGAGTAGGTTATACAGCAAAATAGGTCACAATGGTGCAATACACTGTCATACAAAAACTCTCTTATTCCAAATCCTCAGAAACAAAAAAAAAAACCAAAAAACACAACCAAAGAACAACAAAACAAGCAAAAGATTTTTTTTTTTACTTCCATACCTTCTGTGAAAGTAAAAGCTCTTCATAACTAGAAGGCCTCTGGGAAGTAATGTGCCTATATTTCTACGAAACAAAAAGAGTTCCAGGACTGCTCCTGAGAACAGATATTTCCCCTTTGCTGCCTGTAAGAATCATTAAACACTTAGAATAGAATCATGGAATCACTTAGATTGGAAAATATGTTTAAGATCATTGAGCCCAACTGCTAACCTAACACTGCCTAGTCCACCACTAAACCACGTCCCTGAGTGCCACATCTAGGCACCTTCTAAAACACTCCAGTGGTGGTGATTCAACCACTTCCCTGGGCAGCCTGCTCCAATGCTTGACAACTCTTTCCATGAAGAAATTTTTCCTAACAGCCAATCTAAACCTCCAGTAATGCAACTTGAGGCACTTTCCTCTTGTCCTATCACTTGTTACTTGGGAGAAGAGATCAAACCCCACCTGGCTACAACCTCCTTTCAGGTAGCTGTAGACAGCAAGAAGGTCACCCCTGAGCCTCCTTTTCTCCAACTGAAACACCCCCAGCTCCTTCAGCTGCTCCTCACAGGACCTGTGCTCCAGCCCCTCCAGCAGCCCTGCTGCCCTTCTCTGGACACTCCACAGTGCCTCTATGTCCTTCATGTAGTGAGGGGCCCAGAAGTAGACACAGCATGCAAGGTGCAGCCTCACCAGTGCTGAGTACAGGGGGATGATCCCTTTCTTATTCCCACAAACCAATATCTTACCAGTCTAATGGCATAAAGAACTGAAAATGGAAACCTGAACTAGCAAATATACATGAAGAGGAAGCACAGGCTTCATACAAAGCATTCACCTGCATTTCAGCGGATCTTGTGTCTGGATCCCATCGCGTTTGTGTAAAATTCTGAAAATAAGTACCTGCATGGTTGAGGAGTGTTTCGTAAAGATTACAGTCTCTAGAATGTTAGTATTGAAATGTTCAATGCTGTAATATTGATGCATCACCTAGATGTAAGAATGATCAGCTAAGAAAACAGATCAGCTATGATGAAAAACCTCTTATAACTTCTCATAAAGCAGTGACCCCCTCCCACGCTATCTACCTTAATTGACAAAAAGAGCTGCAGTAACTATTAATTAGTGCTCAAGAAGAGCTTCTTATCTTCGCTCTTTTAGTCATTATTGTGGCAGCCATTACCGAAGTGCAGAGCTTCCAAAATGCCTGACTATTTTTCTTGAGATCTCCGGCAAGCTAAGCCCAGTGCAACTGAAGTGGTGAAAAACAAGAATAGTTGCTATGAAAGGCACAGGCTGAGAATTTCCATTTCATCTGCTAGTTCTCATAAACTTTTGCAGCTAAACAGCTTAAGAACAACACCTTATAAAATTTACTATGAACATGCTACCAGAATAAAACAAAGAAGGCGCCTACAGAACTCTGGCCATTGAAAACAAAATCACAATTAGTAGCTTCCCAGAGGAGCTATGAAGATTCACAGCAGCTGAGAATCTGGCCTTGACCATTGGCCTGAAAGGCTGAATTGAAACCAGCAGCACTTCCCAGACAATTCTGCCTGGTCCCTGCAAGTTCATTTTAACATAACATGAAAAATAGTGTTAATTCATTTTAAAGATGTGACATTTTTCAGACTTAACTGCAAGGTTACACTTTTCCACTGTCTTTCACAAATATGGCTATATCCTTTGGAAGAACATCCTCTTTTTTTTTTGAATAACCAGTAAAAGCAGTAACATTACCTTTTATTTTCTTGAACAGATGCCCAGCAAGTCTGTATAAGCACAAAAATACTAGTTTGGAAAACACTGTATCTTAAAGCAGAGGGATTTTGCATTTGGGTTAATCATTATAGTATAGATTTCTTCTGCAAAGAGACACCTTTACCTGAGTTCTCTGGTTATTCTGGAGCATTGTGTTCATGTAAAACATCTGCAAAATTATTTATCTGTCTTTAAAGCCTATTTTGGGGAAGAAAATCATACATGGAGGTTTTCTTCCACTGACAAGAAGTGGCTATACACTAAACATGTTTAAATTTCCTTCTGAAAAAAGCAGCTGAAAACATAGCATATTTTAATATCCCACATTTTTATTAATACGAGCTAGTGTAAAATACTTTACACATAAAAGCCCAAAAAAATCTCCCACATGGAAATTAGGAACAAAACCATCCCATGCACACACTTCTATCCTACTGCATGTCATGAATCTGAACATGTTGATCTATCAGTGTCAGCCTTTAATATTTTCCATCACTGACTCTAAGTTCTCATGAATAGTCTGCAACCAGAAATCCTAACTCTTGGGTAGGAACAAATTCCAAATCCATCTATTATTCACTCTGAAAATGAGAAGATAAACTGGAAAAACTCTTGTATGGTATTCAAGAGTCTTTATCACCAAGAATTGCAGACAAATGGCAGGGGAAGCAGGATGAATTATGAGAGGCAAGACACAACTTTAACAGAGGAGGTTGAAAAGCTATGGAAACTACTGGCCTTCTCTCCTGAGTAGCACACATTTTTCTAGTTCCACATAATATTTCAAAACCTAATCCCTTTGGTCACCCCACTGCTTGGCCTTCCTCTGAATTCTCTTAATCCTTTCTGCACAGAGGAATGACACCTTCAACTCCTGAAGAAAGTACATCTGCAGGGCTTTCAAATGTCATGGAAATCAGACACAAATTTCAACTACTAGGCATTCTTTCATTCTCTTCTAACATTTAAGATGCATGCAGTCACATCTTTATAACTTAAACCTTCATCTCACCTAAAAAGAAATTGAAATTTCTTGGCTCAGAGAGAAAACATATTCTTCCTGACACAGCAACAAAGAGAGCCAAAAAACCCTTGCAAAGGCTTCTCCCAAGCATCTCAACCATAAGGACAGACAAGCAAAAGAACACTGGCTGGCATTTGGACAACCTGGAATGATTTTTAACAGAGAATGAGAGACTCCTGTAAGAAACAACTAAATCTCCCACATCCTACACTGTCCCACCACCATGACATAATCCACACATTTTTTCACACTGGAAATAGGGAAAAAGAAAGGCCATTCCTTGTCCTGAAGTTGAGCTCTCCTGCGCCAAAGTAGAACTCATGTCAGAGAATTCAAACACTGTCATTCTCTGTATATGGTCCAAGCAAACCTCTACCACCCGACAGGGAGAAAGGTTATTACTGCCCTCTCCCAAAACATCACCCTGAAACATTATTTTCTTTTTATTTCCTAACACAGAACTTCATTAAACATGAAGAAAACCATGGCAGCAGATTCTAAATTGGAGCAAATTGCCATCTTTTCACTAGAGTCACTGGATTTCCAGTTCCACTGAAAGGAGAACATGAACGTTCCCAGAATTCTAAATGCATTAAAATAATTTCAACTTTCTGTACGTCAAGGCACACATTGCCTGAGCAGGTGTTGGGAGGAAAGGGTGAAACCCACAAGATTTGTTGAGGAGGAAATAATTTCACTCAAAGTGACCTTGCAGCTGGGAACGCTAAGAATTTTGGTGTGGGGAAACTCCAGTTATTATGTCTGCTGTTGCTCATCCTCTGCCTATTTTGAGAAGCAGAATTCCTGTGTGGAGATAATACACTGTCACAGACATGCTTGAGCCTTCAGCTGGGAGAGAGAGTGTTCATAGAAGCACAGCCTTGTGATAAACTGATCCTGCAGGAACCCTTTGATATATTGGGGCCAGTAGTAGCCCCACCCTCCCCCTGCTGCACTTTAGGATGAACTGAGCCCAACGGAGCCTGTATCTGTGCGTGTCTCTTTTCACTAGGATGAACTGAGCCTAATGGAGCCGTGGCTCTGTGTGTGAAATGAAATGAATCTACTAATGAAGTAAAAATACTCTTTGCATTTCAGCCGTGGCTTTGTGGTTGCCCTGGTTACCCATACGTATCGATTCACACACTGTGTCACACCTTACTCAGCGTGTCACAGGCTTGTGGGACATCCTGAGGAACAAGCTGGAAAACACTGTTAACTATTTCTGTTGCCGTATCTTGTACTCTTCAAGAAATTTATTCCCGTTCTTGTGAGAAAATAGAAAACTAAGTAATTTCAAGCCATACCGTTGCTGGTTCACAGATTCATACTAAGTTTGCCAGCTCTATCAATAACATGTACATCCATCTAGAAATACCAAGGCATCTTACCAAATTCAGGTGTAAAAAATGCTTTTGAAAGAGGAAGAGGTTCTGTCCTCGTTATTATAATCCAGAGGTCAGGATTGCTGCTCTCCTTAACTTGAAGAGCAGAATGAGATTTAAAGCCACAGAGAGTGTGACCCTATAGGCTATAAACAGCCTTCATTTTCCACAACCTTCAGCATGTGCACCCAGACTGTAGGGATTCTCTCCCAACATTTAATGCTCTTCTTGGCTGCATCCTGCCTCCATCTCGGAGGAAGAGTCAGAATATATGCCACAGTACTTGCTTCTTACTGGAAAGGGTCTTGGACACGTGGGCAAGTAGGAAACCACAGCACACTCCAACATATGGACTTTTGGAAGACAAGGACTGGTAGTCCTTTATGGAACTCATTGGATTCCCCGTTTCAGTTTCATCAGGAAGAAAAACAGGAAGCTAACTCTGACTGCAGACTCTTGGTGTGAAACAAAGGCAAGTCCTTACAAAAGAATTCCTGCAGAAACAACCCAGAAGCTCCTCTGGGCAAAGATCTCCATTTTCCTTTACTTTGAAAGAAACCCAGGCAGGAAAAGACCTGTGCTCCTCACCACATAATATACCTGTTTTTTCTTGCAATGCAATCTTACAACATACACATTGGGAAATCAGCTATTCCCACAACAGTATCTGAATTTCCAATATGGAAATTCATGAAATGCAGGACGGAAGTTGTCAGAAGCAGCTAGACAGTCCCTGAAAAATTGTAACATTTTACAGAGGGAAGAGAGTCTGCAAATCTGTACTGGCACAAAGAGTATGTCAGAAGCACCAAGAAGAATAAAAAGAAACTAATTACCTCCCTGATACTCTGATGCTCTTTACTTGATCTATACACAACCTAACATTTAAGCTGTCAGACTGACTTTTCAAGCAGACATTTGGAGGTGGAAATTCGTGTAATCTGGGATCTTTCTCCAACTCAAGCTTGCTGATTTGATTTTTAAACACCTTTTCTTCCTATCTAAACACATCTGCATTTAGAGAAACAGAGTAGTGGCAGTTTTTTAGTTCTTACACACAGATGGTTACATTAGAGTAGTGGGAATCCTCTGAACATGGGGACTAAAAGGTGATGAATTAAAAGCTCTCAAGGATCCCGTGACTTTGCAGATCTGGTCTTGAATAGAAAGAAGACGCTACTGCAGAACCTGAGTGAGTTCTGTCCAGAGGTCAAATAGGAGAATATTCCAAATACAACAAAACAAACCAAAAAAGCTCCCTTCCTAGCTATTGCATCTTTTCTTCCCAGGCCCTCAGAAACCAGAAGAACAGATTAAAAAAGAGCCCAGAAGCATGCTAAAACATGAGGTACTACCTTTGGGAGGCTTTGATTTTGAAACTGATAAACCTTTATTGCAAAATGAAAAAGTACAGGCCTTTAACTACCCGATCACAGGAGATACTTTCAGGTCTCAGAATCCTAGTGTTTTTCTTTCAAAAGACATTGGATTTTGTCAATTGAAAATGTTTTGCAATTTGTCAAGGTAAAATATCATCGTGCCTGTTTAAATCTTCACAAATTCAGATACCAATCATACCTGCACTGATTGTTGAGCTGATTATTACTGATAATCTTCCTCCTCAGAAGCACTCAGGAATCAAAACCACATGCCCCAGGCTACAATCTGTTATCTCTCATAAAAATAAAAATGACCACGTTTAGAGAGATCTTAAGGGAGAAAAATCACTGCATGTTCCACAGTTCTGGGAATACGTGGCAGGCAGAAACTTATGATGCCTTAACCTGTGGCTAAAGCTGATTTACAACCGGTGGAGCTTCAATTTACTTCCAAATGAATAGGAAGTATTTGACACACACAGAGTAAAAAACTGAAACCTCAGAAGAGGAGAACATTCTGAGAGTTTCAGTGCTGTGTCTTCACTGTTCTGTCCAGAGCCCTTGCCACGGAGACAGCTTGAATTTTGGCCTGTAAAACAAGTAGATGGTTCCTGTGCTGTTCAGTGGTCTCAAGAGAGAAACATCTCAACTTCAGAAACACTGTTAAGAGGGGACCAGGAGCTGTGAACCCCTGGCTTGGTTCTTTTTTTGTTTTGCTGTGCCCTTAGCAGTTTTATTTCCCTCTGCTTCTGCAAGCTTAAAGAAGTTGGCCTTATGTGACAGGTGACTGTATTTAAACAGAGGATGTTTTCTTTCTTGTGTTTTCTTCACAAATAAGGCTTCAAACAGCCTGTGACAAAGGAAGGTTAGGAAATACACAGCCATAAATCTTTTTGGAATTTCCCATTTTAAAAGCTATGTGTCATGTTACACTTTCTTAGCAAACTGGAAGAATACTTACTGTCAGTCCTTGTTCTCCTGGTTTTCCTGGCTCACCCTTTGAATAAAAAAAGGAGTGAATAATTTCAGCAACATGCCTTGAATCCAGTTTTCTATCCGCTAACAGTCTTAAAAATTCTTAAACAGGTGGGGGAACTGACTATACATTAAACATATTACTTTTTCGCTTTTTAACCTGGTAGTCCAAATCACAGACATCTTAAGAAGTACTACTCCACAGTCATGTAATGGTATAGCTCTCAAGGCAAGAGTTAGGTATTGGTGTTCTGACTCTGTCCCTTGGTTCCAAATATAATATTCCACTCCACGGTGCTAAAGGACACAAAAAGGTTATTTTCACATATCTGCTGTATCCCACAATTTATATATTCCAAGGTTACTGTTCTGTCTCATCACCTCAGTCAACAGGCATAACTTACCACTGTCGATTACCATGTTCCATAAACCCATGAATATTGGTATTTTGAAGCCATGCAATAATTACTCAGCTGTTAAATACCTGGATTGGCTTTCAAAATGGTAACCCATCATTCTTCCAATGTATTCTCTTTCTGTGGGCACAACTCTACTTAGAATCTATCTTCTTCCCTTTCTTCCCATATGAACACATACAGAGACAGTAAAACATATCAGTCATACAATACAGGCTGAAAATACCCATCCAAAAAACCCAGAGCTCCTATCATTTTAGTGGTCTGGTTTATACATCACTCCCTTGAAAACCCAGCAGAGCATAGGGCAGTACATGCACTATTGTATCAGCACAGCTGCAGGGTCTTCTTTAGCAGCTTTGTCATAAAAGAAAGCCTGTCATAAAATTGATGAGAACTGTTCTGATGTCGTTGTTCTTGGCAACTGAAAAGAATCAGAGCTGCTTCTCTGGGTATGCGTGCATTGCACTCAGAAGCAAACACACCGAGACAACTGGGAGAAAGAAGTCACGGAGGCACAGGTTTGTGGCCGGTCATTGTCCCAAAACACCACCTTACAGCTGTGGTGATTGAAAACCTTCGTGCTTGAGAAGGACAGGCTGGAAGAGAAGCCCTGCTCTGTCTAACCCTGCAAAAGAGGCAATGTCTGCCTAATGGTCATTGGTCACTGTGAGGACATCCTCCTATAGCTGCGTGATGCTGCGACGCCCCAACTCATAGCACAGTGCAGCTGCTGTGTTCAGCTCACTAGCTCAAAGGTCCACACAAGTCTTTACCTCAAAGACAAAGCTGTCCTTACATCTCAGCTAAGTTTTCCCTTTACAGCTCTCCTATTTGATTGTGTATCACACAGCCATGGAGGAACAAGCCTTCTGAGGACTAGGAGCATTAACCTGAGGGCGCAGAACAGTAGCGAGGGGCAGCAAACTGGATGGTTTCTACCTGAGTGCTTGTTTGTATCTGATTCTAAAGCAGTATTATGAACCGATTTTCCATAATGTTAGAGGGTTTAAGATAGCCACAGCATAAAAACTATAAAAAGAAACCCTCTCTTGCCATCTAAAGTCAAAATCACTACAGAACTATTATAAAATGGAATGACCTCATTGCATAAAATGCATGACTTTCCTGTTTTGAGAAACAATAATGATCCCTCTGCTAAAAAGCAGAGCAACACGCAGCCACGCTGTAATCAGCAAGGCCAGCTGATTCTGCCAGCCCCATGTATGTGAATTACTAAAACACTAGGGCTGCAGTCAGAAATGGATTCTGGTTTCAGTCTTGCCCTTGCTAGGTCAAACCAGCATCAACTCTGCTGACCACAGTCCATTTAACCACAATAAAAGAACACAAGGGAGACCCAGAAGAGGCCCAAGGTCTGATGTGCCACAGGATTAACAAGAAAGAGAAGATTGCCAAGGTAAAGCATCCCAATGAGAGCTCCAGACTTTTAATGTCACTTCATAACATTGAGCTAGAACTTAAGAGGGTAGTAGTGGTAAAAAAACCAAACCAAAACAACAACAGCAGCAGCAGCCCCAGAGTCCTAGAGGTCTCAACTGGCCCGCTTTGCTGGATTTTCACAGGAAATTTTAGCAGCATCTTCCTATTATCATGCTATATTACATTTAGCCAGTTAATACCTGAATAGAGTTAGAACAGGAGTGTAGATATTTTCTTCTTTGGTTTTACCTAAAAAGGCCCTGCAGGAAAAATTTATGCCTTCCTGTTCTGACCTCATGTAAAAACCTATGCTTTTCCTTCAAGAAACCAGTTTCTGTTTCCAGTGCTGGTCCTCACCTTGCTGGTTCCCCATGTGTCTTCTTGGCCACAGTCTTTACTCGTCATGCATGTCAAGGGGTGTGTGCATCTGTACATGTGCCATTTCAGTTTTCATGTCTCACTCCTGCCCGTGATTGCATTTCCACACTGATAACACAGTGGCATTCACGGTGGAGAGATATGTCTTTCAAAGGAATAAAAATTAAGGAGGCCACAAAATATAAAACCAAAATCAAATACATGCTTGCTAAAAAGTCATGTGTACAGGCATCTGTTTAGAAAGTGTGTGATTGATCCTGTGCCTAAAACAAACAATGCACAATATACTGGATTCTGCTGCTTGTCCTAATGAAATAGGGGGGCTGAGTCAAAGAAAATGGTACTGTTCTTTTTGTTTAAAGATGGCAGAATCTAACTCCAAACTTCATCATGCTTTGGGCAGCTTTAGCAGTTTATTACTTTATTCCATGACTTTTGAAGTTAAACCATTAAGAAGTGAAAAGTAAAGCACATCCACACTACGAGGTCTCAAATTCAGCTTTATCTTGAAGTTTGAATAGAAACATTTATTACTCGTGGAGAGGGACAGACTCTCCTCACACAGCTATTAAACATCAGTGAGCAACTGAGAAACTTTAGAAAGTGTGGGGAAACCGCCAGCGGTGGGAGGCAAGGAACCTTGGTGTTACTTCTGGCCCTGCTATACACTTGTTCTGTGTGTGTGGGTCTTTGGGTACACCATGAAATCTGCCTGTGGTTCAGTTTCTGCATGTCTTACCTGCCAGTCTTACCTCAGAAAACGTCTTTGACACTACGCTGGCACACACTGGAGAGAAATGTGGACGCCAAGGCGGCAACAGACTAACTCACCGTTAAGCCAGGCATCCCACGAGGACCATCTTTGCCGGTATCTCCTGGGGGACCTCTGGGTCCTGGTGGCCCTGGAGGTCCAGGGGGTCCAGCTTGCCCTTGGTCCCCCTAAACCAACAAAAAACTCATCACAAGTTTGCTTTAGAGGCATCAACCACATAAAAGCACATCAATTCACCCACAAAGAGAGCAAGACAGGTTGGAAGAAGCTGCCATGAACTGGACAGTGACTTCTTCACTGCTTATGGCAGAAACAGCACTTTGCCTTGAAGACCAGCAGTTTGTATCTGTCTGGTGCAATCAGCCACAGAGCAGAAGGTTCAGATTCCAAACTGCTTCTCTTACCACAGCACATATGCCAAAATTTGGGATAGTCTTGAAATATTTCACTCATCTAGTTCTGCAGAGCAAGTGACTGTTATCGATAAGCATCTGTTTGCTTCACGATTTGCATAATCATAACAAAGCTGAGGCGAAGAAGAAAAGTCGCATCTGAGAATATACAGATTTGCACAGCAATTTTCCAAGCCCATGAATGATAAATGGATAGATTTCAAAAACAAGCATGGAAAATAACTGCTTTTTCATGAAGTTGTACATAATTTTCCAACTGTTTTGGGAGGCTGTTTTATAGTGACAATTAGCTAGCTCTCTTCATTTTTACCTATTAATCTGCAAAAGTCAATTTTCAAGAGAGTTGTCAAAACATATTGCCTTCCCCTCTAAAAAAGAAAAGACACCCCCAAATGGTGCTTTAGTTATTTCCAGCACGTCACTGCAAACTGCTGGAAAAAGCTGCTGGCATCTCAAATGTGGATCACTCAGCAAAGCCACCCATAGTCTTTTAACTGTTAGTACCATTAACAGTTGCTTAATTTCAAAGCATTTTCAAATAAATAACCTGCTACAAGAAGGCATCTGACAAAAAGGTACAGCAAAGAGTAAACTGAATGTAAAGAAGAACCAGACTCCAGTGAGATGAAGCACTACCTTAATGAGGCGGCGTTTAATGAGCTGCTGATCAGCAGAGAGAAACCCATGATTGATTTTAGGAAACACCATCTGATCAGGCAGGTGAGGTCAAAGGTTGAAGATCAGAGATGAGAGAATTGAAGAATAGACATCAGAAGGCCCGAGAAAGAAATAAAGACATATTCATTAGATTTGCAATAGCTAATGTAATATGAACTGGTGCTTCTGCCTGAAAGAAACTGTGCATTTACTTTTGGAAAAAAAATTACCTTATTGTACAGGACATACTGCTTACGAATTAAATCATATACAATGACTTAAATGTGTAACTGTTTTCTCCCCAGATTTTGCATGAGAATTCTGCATGTATATTAGTTTTTTCATTACCTGGTCTCTAAAAATCAGCATTTTTATATGTTGTTCTTTCAGCAAAGCTTCTAGAGACAAAGCACCAGTTCAACTTTCAGTCAGATTTTCTAACCAGCATATTGTGCCATGAAGAATGGTGTTATTTTTATAAGGACTGAAGTTCCAGCTTGACCAGATTACTTCCTGCTTAATTTGCAAATCCACTTTGAAAAAATCTGGATGTACAGAGTAAACCTCTGATATCTAACAATTATCTGACTCTACATGTAACCAGTATAGAGTTCACTGACATTTTCCACACTCATGTATGCCTCAGGGAAGCTGAACAACAGAAAAAACCTCATCTGAAAATAAAATACTGACCAAGACCAGTGGGAATGTTGGTATTTCCAGCGGTAACACTACACACAGTTACAGATTTGATCCCACGCTCTGCATCAGGAGTACTTAGATCAATGCAAAGGCAGTGAGGGTTGGTGTAGGTACACCATAAGGATTCACTCATATTCCACGTTAAAAACAATTTTTCATGTGCACTTTTATGCTGATACAGAGAGACCTGACTGAACAGGTACATGTCAGCCACAAACCTTGACGGTGAGGATCTGATTACTGTGCAGAGCAGCAACTGTGGGGAAGCCTGGCAGACCCTAGGGACACAACATAACATGGTACGAGAACAGCACAACACAAACATCACAGAGACAATTTACTGACAGACAAACAGAACAAACATTACGTTCAGTACACCCCACACTGCCGACTGACAGGAAACGGCCTCTCTGTCATATGGGAAACAGAGCTGGCTCTGCACTGCACTGCAGATGCAAGTTCACAATGAGAGTATCAAGAGGTTTTAGAAGGAGAAATCCCATGAAGGTGTCTTTCCTTAAAATTACAATAAATTATGATCATTTGACAGTTGTTAAGACTATCAGCCAGCACATGATTGAGCCATTTTCAATTGAATGTACTACAGCACTTCAGAAAGTGAAAAGTAGAAAGCCTTGACTCTGGATTGCTGCAGAACTTGACAGCAATGACAATATACTCCGAAGTGCTTTGCATAATTAATATCCTGATCCTCACATTCTGTTTAACATATGACATTCAGCACATAAACTGGTAGCACATACACAACTATAAACACTGAACATAAATCTACTGCTAGATCTTGGATAGTCCATAATGGCCATGGTCAAAATTTTCAAGACATACATAGCAGTATTTTCACATCCATTTTTACCCCTCAAGTGTTGTAGGCCACATATGGCTTCTCATACTCTACTCTACCAATATGTGCAGAACTTGTACTGTGCCGGCACGAAAAGGGAAGAGTGAGGTAATTGTGGCCTGCTGTCACAATACAAGGGGGTGAAATTTGCTCTCAGTTCAACACCTTTCTTGAGCTGCCTTATAGGGTGTGAATTAAATCTTTTGATAAAGCCAAAACCTTATGTAGCTGAGCAGTGAATTCCTACAGAGGAGGAAACCCCTAAGTCCTCTCCTTGCCTTTAGCACAGCACATTGTCAGCAGCAGAGGCTTGTGCAATGGCAGAGAGACATTAGGCTGAGGAACACAGAATAAAATTTAGCTGGGAGATCTAAGCTCCCTACATGCCCACAGACCACCTTTACGAGGTAGAGCTGGTAGCACAGCCCCTCTGGGGGCTCCTCCCGGAGCAAACAGCTGCACCAGGGCAGCTTAGCACCTCCTAAAGGGAAGGCTGTGCCCGGCTCTTGCTGCCAGGCAAGCGGCCTTCTGAGGAGCCCCGCGTGAAGGCTCTGCTGGTGCAGCCCATGTTGCTGTAGCACATGAGCTCTTTGCAGCCCAGCTGGCCTGGTGGGGAGCACCAACAGGCCAGGGCGGCCTCTCAGGTCTCTCAGCTGCAGCAGATTCTTTTCATGTGGCAAATACTTGCTCTGTTCATCTCCCCATGCAATCACACCAGAGACCCTCTGCATCACAAAGACTGCAGCGGTCTACAAAAAAGGCAGAGTAACTTTGTGATGCATACATGTTCTTCACTGACATCTTGGGAGTTGCATTTAGCATCTTTATTCCTGCTGTGCATCCATGAGATGAGGAAGCTGAGACCCTGTAAGTCAATCCCACAAAGCCAGTGGCTAAATGCAGCCTTCCCACTTCACTGGGATGAACTGTGGTGTGGCTAACTGCATTGCTCAGTGATCTGAAATCTCCTCTTTAGAAACAAATAAACAGAAAACAAAACCAAAAAAGGCTAAAACTCACAACATATAAAGAGACTCACTCCTGACACACTGATAAGACCGGAATGATACATCATTTAGGAAATAGATGTATCAAATTTGCATTTATCTTATTATGGAATATAAGTTAAAGAAGTTATTAGCTAGTAATGTGCCAGAATCTTTACATCTGTGACTCATTAGCCCTGCTGTGCACATGGTCCACTTCTCTTCTAGATAAAACTACAATACCCATGTAATGGAAATGAGCACAAACAAGAAACCTACATTAAGAAGTAAAATCTGAATAGCAAGCAATAAATGACATTTATTGAAAAAATGGATGAACAGAAAATTTTTAAACAACTTCATTTTTTTTTACCAGCCTTTGGAATTGCAGCACAGTAATTTTAAGTTACCTCTAATTGGCATATTTGCAATTGGATGTTTTAAACTCATATTAATTATGATTTATTTCATCTTCAACATGAAGGAGAACTGAGAATTAATTAAGAAAGGCGCTTATTCAGAAAATATACTGGTTTGTCATGAAAGATTTTTTTTTCCTTGGGAAGAAATGGAATACTTTGGAAAGATTTGTGTAGCTGTACACAAAATCATTTACATTCAGCACCTCCCAGTCCAGCCCCAGCATTCTCAAAGCTTCCCAACACCACACAGGCAAGTTCAAGATTAGCTATCAGTAATGCAGTTTTCTGCCTACATCAACAACATGTGAGAAAAGGGGACAATCCCATTCCTCCATCTGCAGCTTACTTCTTTCAGCTTGTTCCGAAGTAGGACAAAGTTTTCCTTTGTTTGCCCAAAGTGGTCATAATCTTAGACATAACACTGAGATATGTGCAATGCCAGTTTGGACCTGGATCATCTCCCCACGAGTAACACGCATCTTTGGAGAGAGCCAGAAACACGGGAACACTAAATGGAACCCAGCAAAGAAACTACAATGGGTCCATAGTTTTTGCATGTGTGGGAGGCTTTAGAAGGCATTGCACCCTCTGACATCCATGAAAGATAATGCTGGCACACAGTGTGCTTCTAAAAAGGCATAAAAAGAGCTATCCTTCCCACAAAATGAGTTCTCTTCCTTTCCTGTCACTCCGCTATAAATATAGCCACAAATATCCCCTGGATCTGTTTTATTTTTTCTCTATCTAAAGCTCTTCTGAACGACGGATTCAAAGTTACTCAATTTTCTCTTTATTTGGTTTGATTCTTGAACTGCACATAGGAAGGGTTCTTGTTCTACACCCTGGGAGGCCCTAACAGAATACAAAACACTACAGTCATCAACAGCGACCACTGGTCTACTACATTCCTCTGCTGACAGCTACTCAAGCTCACCCTGAAATGCTAGCTGGCTACAATTTCTAAATTAGCACAGTTGTTGCATGCCTCACTGCCATTTTTGCCCAAATGCCAAGCAAAACACGACACCTAATGGAGGCTAACAGCCATGGGACCACATTACCTACCTGGCAGCGTAGGTAAAGCCTCCTTGCCCCATACAATGGCTACTGAGAAAACCAAGGGATGCCAGAACATCCTATCATTCCCCATCTGAATTTTTAACTAGATGAAACAGTTCTCCTGTTACATTCATGGCAGCCTTGAAGGATGTAATTCCCACTAGCCGTCCTAGATTTTTCACAGTACTTTCAGCTTTGTCCACTGGTCCACATGAGGCCAATATTAGGACCTTGTCACAAGGCAAGTATGATAACATTAAGCAACAGTGTTACTGGTTTTACACTGCGCTGCATACGCTCCAGTTTGACTATTGCATTTGCTCAGTATAGTAAATGTCCCAGTCCTCCCTAGGATTTTCCTTCTGACCTGCCAATAAACCCAAGCTGCACAAGCTTGCATGTTCCTGTGAAGACATGGTAAATGAGACAGGAATTACCACCTGCTGTTCTCTTGCACTTCCTAAGGTTACAGCCAGCTGCTGCTATTTCACATCAAATCACACAGGCTTCAGGCCAGAGTAATCCTGACACTCTTTATGGCTGCTCTGCCTCTCTCCAACACCACCTCCAGTTCTAATTAATCCCTCAGACTGAGTGCCAGTCCTGTGGCTAATTATTGTACCTGCCCTGGGGAATACAGTGTTTGGTATCACCCTGTACAGTGCCACAGACTCTCAGCAGGAGCTCTTTTATATAATCCCTTTTATTATAACTGCTGCTTTCTCCAGCAGCAAATCTGCTACCAAAAACAGTACACCACAACAAGACAAGAATCCAGAAATTTCTTTTCACTTAGGCAAACATTCAGAAAAGAGTTTTGATTTGAATACATTATATAATGATTCACACTTTGTATTAAAATAACAAAAACATAGTGTTTAAGATCTGGCATAAACAGATCGCTGCAGAAGCATTATTTCCTATAATGACCTCTGTATTCACAGTGAATTCTACCTGACACTGCATTCAAACTGAATAAAAGTCGAAAAAGCCAACCCTTCCATACTTTTGTCCTACTATTAGATGAATTTGCAGTGAGGAAAATGTCTTTCCTACACAACTCAATTATGTGTTCTGATGAGTGATCACCATATGAGCTCCATAAAATACCCTTCCTGAAGGCAAATCTGCCACTCTCACAGAAAGTGGTTGCAGGTATCCAGCCAACTGCAAAATGGGATGGTCCATAACCAAGTTGCTCCTCAAAGAAAAAAACTTCTGTTGTGGCTTATGGTTCTCTTCAAATTTTATACCTGCTGCAGTTATGTGATGCAGGTAAGTGGTTCAAGCTTATTCTGTGACGGTTATTAGGATTGGATTAAATTTTATTAGAGCTGTTTTCAATCAAATTTGTCTAACTCATATGTTCAGTTCCGCAGCACTTCTGCGTGACAGCTGTAGTTTGAGATACAACAACTACATGATGTATTTTCAGTCACAGGATGGGATGGTAGAAAAAGGAACAGGATGTACAGAGACTTCCTTCCTCACCATTCCTCTGGCATTACTAAAAAGGGGCAAGATGCAAGCCAACTGGTGGAGAGCAAGACAAGCACTGCCTAGCTCTTAAGACAGGAATGACAACATCCTCGTCTCGGGAGCAGGTATGTGGCACTTTCTCCAGAGTGTCACAGCTGTTCTCCATTTCCCAAGGGAACCTCAGGAGCTGAACATCAAAGGCATAGCTCGGCCCTAGAGAGTCATTCACAGCCAAAAGGACACTCTTGTGAACTCTGACTCTCAAGTCTGAGTGTCCCAGGGCTTTAGACAAAGTTGGCAGCCAATGCCATCTGAGTTCTTTCCTAACCTCTCCCAGTTACAGAGCTCCAAGTCACCTTGCTCCAATTTGTTACTCTAGTTTCGCCCTAATGGAAAACAGCGGAGCCACAACCGCCCAACACCAGCGAAGTAGAACAGATAATTAGTCCCAGGAACGGAGTAGGTAAATAACCCTGCTGCCTCCTGGCAGATAAGGAAACAAAGTCTTAGAAGTTAAATTAACTGCTCACAGACAAATTGGCACTAAACCCGATGTCCAGAAGTTTTCTCAATGATTCTGCTTCGGTGAAAGTTATGTTAACAGAAGGAATCACTAATGCTTTTTAAACATTCTTACTGTGGCACACTAAGAGTGCAGTCTGAAACAGCAGCTAGATAGAGCTTATAACTTGATCTATAATTTGATTTACACAGGACAATTAACAACAGAAGAAACAACCATGAGTGTAATCATACTAGTGAAGTATGAAATTAAAGCAGGGCTCTGTGTCTGCTACGTATCTGAAGTAACATACAGTAAAACAGAAAATATGCTTTTAGACATAAATAAGAATCACCAAGAGCAGAAGAAATTAATAGAATATGTTTAAATTATGCAAAATTGTATTTAATTAACATAATACTTTGACTCTAATACTATACATTTTCGCTTTGACAAGATGTTGAATGAGGATAAAAATTATCAGCATGAAACTTTTGGGAACAAAGCTTCCTCTAACATAAATGATTTCCCTACATTCACTACATTTAGCAATGTCAGCCTGACCTCACTCCAAAAAACTAAGTACTGCTTTTGGGGAAGGCAGGAAGTCAGATTAACTTATATACTACTACTTATTTTGCGAAGCAAACCTGTTCCTTTCTTTAAAAAACCAAACAATAACAAACAAACAACCAAAAACCAAAACCAAATCACCCCATATAGTACAAAAATAGGATGGCTTTAAAGGAGGGTGAAAAGTTAATGGTCATGGTTTAATCATCATTCAGTAACTAGTATTTTCTAATTTATGACTGAGGTACTGATTATAAGGACATGAATACAGGTTTTCCATGCATTGTCACTAGGAGTAGGAAAAGGCTGAAAATATTTATTATATATTTCCTAGAAACATATTAACTAATAATAATGTATACATATTTTAAAAGCCTTTTTGAATTTTTCATCTAAAAAAAAACAGGTCAAAATTTACTGCTTGCACACCTTTAATTTCCCTTTAATATGGGTTAGTTTATAAAAGTTGTATCTATAATAGAACAAGTGAAGGAATACTTCACTTTTAAAAGAGAATTTATGTCTATATGTATATACACATTTGTATTTAGTTATTACAGTAAATAGACTGCTTCCAGGACTATTTTTGTCGATATTAGGTAATTTTGAAATAGTCTGTCAGCACAGAAGTGTAGAACTTGCAAAGCAATGATTTCTCTCTACCAGGCAGCAAATAAGTAGCAAATATATTAAAAGTAAACAGGGAAAAGGGTTAACTAGAAAAGAACATTATATCTTTATCTGAACCTAACTGTTTTAACAGGACTCAAGGAATGTTTTTAATCTTCAAGTCAATAAAGGTTAACAAAATAAAATAAACTTCTGAGTTCCTGTCTTTTCTAGAACTTCATCTTTCCTGCTTAAGACATTTTAGAGATATTATCAGTTCTGTGCCACCCCAGCCAACAGGAAAACTTACTCAAACACACCAAAAGGAGAAAATTATTTTATGAAAATACTTAAGTATGGCTTCTGGGTGGTATTTCATTTCACCCAGACCAAAACCAATTTAAAACCAGCTGCTAGCTAATGATTTCTAGCCCTGATAAGCAAGAAATTGCTCGTGTATCTGAACTAAAGGACAGAAGATATTTCTTAAGTCATTTACAGAAGGATGTTGCTTTCTGTTGAAGACTGAGGCAAAGAAGGCATTAAGTACCTCAGCCTTTTCCTCATCCTGGATTACCAAGTTCCCCATCACATCCAATAAGCCATTCTGTACCAGCTGTTCTGTTCCCAAACATTCACCTCTGGAGACCAATTTCCATTATCAAGGTGCAGTCTCTACCTGGACAATACATACTTTGCAATTCTACCATTATTATATTTTCAAAAGCTTTTTTTAAATTGGACTAGAGCTGAACAACTGGAACTGAGCAGCCTGCTATCACCATTTATTCTTATAGTCCACAGGCTAAACTCCATCATTTTTAATTTTCTCATGGCTCAGTACAGTAAAGCAAATCTCCATGGACATTTCACGAAGCCATGCCCTCTGCAAAAAGAAGAGCATCCAAAAGATGTACTTACATTACCATTTCTTACACTGGTATCGAGGAAAGCTAGTTGCACATTTTACCTAAATGTTTAGTCAGCCACTACTTTAGAGTAATTAGAGATCTGATATAAAAATATATAAAGAGATAAAAAAAGAACTTTTTCCGAATAAGATCAGGACTCCCCATCACCACCTTACGGTGGTCTCATGTGATTAAAAGCTATATTAACTTGCTGCTCAAACTCACACTCAGGGTATGAGTTTCAATATCACTCACACTATTTATCAAGCCACATGGCATTATGAACTAGAGCCCTTATGCCATCTCTGCACAATGAAGGAGACTGATCCACACATTACTTCTGAATACTTAAAAAAACTCCTCAGATTCTTAAAAAAAACCAACACAAAACCCCAGCCACATTATTCTAAAAATACAAGTGCCTGACCCCTGGGTGGTATTTGCAGGGTTGAGTTCTTAGTGTATGACTTTATTGAAGGTATTTTCAAGAAAACCTGAACTTCAAAGCAGTTCAGTATATATTCTACATGTCTAGTGCCTGTGAACATTTTGAGATAACTGATTACTGTTTTTATGGTTTTGAAATTATTTCAGAAAGAAAGATCCCACAAAAATCTCAAGGTGAAAACTTGGGTGGGACAGAAAACAACATTATCTTCGCCTCTTGCAAAATGTTTTCACAAATATCTTTTCTTTTCAGCAGAATTTTGGAAGTGTAAGGTCTCAGCTTGACCTGGACAGTCTTTACATTTTATTCTGATTTCTTTTACTAAAATGCCTGGAGGAAAGACAGCAGCTTTTCTAAAGAATAAGGGTCATTTTGAAATTTCAGTCACATCTTAGAACACTAACAGTTTTTACTAAGTTAAACGCTTGTTTCAAGCCAATATGTAAAAATATAAAACCAAAGAAACTTCAGGCACCTTACCTGTAAAAGATGAATTAGCACTAACATGTTCACTGCTCTTGGATATTATATCCGATCTGTCCACAAACTTGTCAAATCCAAGTATTAATGTCATGCCCCAGTTACTCTCAGGCACAATATTTCTCAAAAATAATATTGTATGTCATTACTTCCAAACCCATTTATTTTACACACGCAGTGATGGAAAACTATGTGCAAAGGTAACCAACCAGGACTAAATGGGTTTAGTTTCATTTGGTGCATGAGTGGCTTACCCATAAAATTTCTATTAATTATATTGTAAATCCCCTGGCACAGCAGCTTGAGCAGATTCACCCTGAAGACAGTCATCAGAAGAGATAACTGCTGTACCATGAAACATAAAATGGTCAGGGGCTTCATAGTACTTATTACTTGTGAAATATGCAGGGGAAAAAAGGAGAAGTTATAGTAGAACACATTCAAAATAAAGAGAAAACCAACAACACTGGTTAAATTTCTCAAGTTAGACCCATATACTTAAAAAGGAGGTATGTTACTGCAACCTGCATTTTCCACAAGATGCTAGTCACCACCTCTTCCTCTCTACTGCTGACCTTATTGAATTCCTTTTCTGTAATCAGATACAGAATTCAGTCTCAAGTGCCAGCTGCTGCTGCAGATACAACTTTGTGATGTCCTTACACATGAATTCCTCAGGTTGGGTATTTTCTGCTTTTTATCTGCACTTGATTTACCCAACACACAGATAGTCATAACCATGATTTGTATGGCTCAGTAAGGACTCTACTGCCTGACAGTACAGGGAGTATATTTTGACAAAGTGGGACACACAGCCTCTGCATAGCAGAGGTCCCACTGCAGTAACACTGACCACGCCTGCATCTTCTTATTGGGCACTGCCAACACTTCCAGACCAGGCACTGAAAGCCACACATGCTTCACCACTTAATAGTTCTTACATCTCTTCAACATTTTGCCAAGATTTCTGCATCATCATTCCCTTGTGTTGACACCACTTCATTTGTTCTCCAGTGTTCAGACCTCTGGGTCTTTCCCAGCAAACTTCTCTAACAGTCATAATTCCAGATTCTTATCCTCACTTACATAATACTCTTCACAATGTCGCTCTTCCATATTTGTTATTGCATCCCTCTCTGACACTTCCATCAAATGTTCTCTCCTGTTCTTTTGAATCTAAGGCCACAGATGTGAATGTGAATGTTAAGGACTTGCACCCTTCTGCATGTAAGGCCACTTAGTGCAATCACTTACACGTGGGCCTGTCTTATGCCACCTGAACAGAGCATCCTCTCTCTCCGAAGACACAGGCACTGCACTGCTCTTCTCCCCTGCCATCTCTCTCCTCACATTTCCCGTGAAACTCAGTAGCACAGAACCAGACAAAATATCAGGTCGATATGGCCTCTGAGAGATACTAAATTTGCTCAGAAGTTAAAAGGGAATTTTTACATTATTCAGAACCTTTAGTTCATGTATTAGCTTAGAAAAAAAGCACGTTGCCCTCGTTGTTACTCTCTACTTTCTTTTATTTATTTAAGTAGTTTTTCAACTCTTATTGAGTTTCAACTGAAATAACATTTAAAGCTGTTCACTCTCAGGCTGCTGTCTTTATGATGTGCAGCCCTAGCACCAAGCATAACAGGACACCCTGGTAGTTAACAGAACATCAAAATCAGCTGTTAAAGCATATTGTGACTTTAGATAATCTTATTGACTGAAAAAATGTAAAACCCAATTAAAATAAATTATATGAAACAAAACAGTAGAATAAAATGATGTTGCAAATTCAAAATATTTAACATAGTTAACAGAAGAAAATAATCCACGGAACATACTGTTATGGAAAAAATTATAAACATGTAACCGAAGAGAGTTACTATATTATCTGAACAATGTAACCAAGCATTTTCTAATGAACCACAGATGTAAAGAAGAGTGAACTAGCACAGCCAATCCATTTGAACTCACACTCCTGTATTCCTCTATTTCTCTGTTAAAATAAACATGATATTTAGAAATTAAAAGAACCTTTGCATTTCCTAAATTAAACCATGTGCTAACTGTCTGATTGTAACTACGAGGTGATAATACTGTTATTATTAAAAATATTAAATACATATATGTCAGGAAAAAAGCTAATACATGCATACATTCTATTTGTTTATAATTCACTAAATATTAGCTACATTTTAGATGAAATCCAGAAGTACATTTATTAGAAATCCACTGGCCCTCTGCATTGTGGAAGCCCATGCATGGCGTGAACACATTGCTGGGGAAACGGAATGGTTTGGTTAGGAAAGCCAGCTTTATATAGCAGAGCAGAATCACTGTGAAACCTGCTTCCACCCATAATGGAAACTGTACACTGTGGAATCACTCAAATCTTCCCAGACACTACCTGCTCACGTTCAGTATTACTGTCCTGCAGACACTTCAACATGCAGGGTAAATGCAGCTAATAAGCATAATTAGCTCAGACAGTGTATTTTAATTTAGTTTTGCACTAAAGGCTAATTGCCTACTCAGCGAAGGGGAAGTGTAACATTTTTTTTAAGATGCTTACCCGAGGGCCCTGATCACCTTGATCTCCCTGCAAAGTGGAAAGATGAGATGATAGGTTTAACACAGCATCTGTGTGCCACCCAGCTCTCTTACATAATCTAACATTTCACTGCATCAATACAAACGGTCTCTTGAGTTCATGCTGGGAGGGCTTTCCAGTCACCTTGTAAGAATCACCCGAACATCAACTCACCTTCTCGCCTTTTGGACCGGGAGGGCCCTGAAAGAAACAAAGGCAAAGATTAATTACTGGTACTGATGAAGTCAGTAACAGGTCTGCACCAACCTGCAACTTCTTCTCAACTATGTATTTCCGTAAAATTTTTAACTCCAAATGCCTGGGCTATTCCAGAGATGGCTTCTTCACTGTACTAATAATAGGAACTGCACGCTACTTCTTGAATAGTTTGCTAATCCTGTGCGTTGAATCAGTCTACTTAGATAAGCAAAACTATGCCTGAAATGGCAAAATTTCTACTGATTTTACTTAGGGACAACAGTTTATCTCCTTTCAGATAATAAAATTTTTCTAAGACTGTAAAAGTTCTTTGCAAGTGCACTTAATAAATTCAAATACATATAAATCTGTCATGTATTTTGGCACCCTCCTTGTCTTACATTGCCAAAGAAAAATGGATTAGGAAATCTAAAAGTAGGGTTTTCATTCCTTTTTTTGGCAGTACTGATGTTTAGTCTCAAGCATACTGTTTAGTCAAAATGAGCTCTTTGTGAAACATGACTTTGCAGGAGTATAACTTTTTGTTACTTACCACCCAACAAACAGTAAAGTGACAGAATCACAAATATGGAGGTCCTTTCCTATTCTATTTTTATTGAGCACTTTCAAGAAAGCTAGCAGCAGGTTTCTAAACCACTAGTTTTTCAGGTTAGTGTCTTGTGAACAAAAATGCTATCAGTCTGCAGAAAACTGGCTGCTGAGACAGTGCAGACTCTGCCTCCATCTTTCTAAAAGATATGCAGGTGTTTCATTACAAAGAAGGACCTGAGATACATATGAAAGCAGCTGTAAACAGAGAAGGAGCCATTCAAGCTAGCATGGTTCACTGTTATAACACAAAGAGAGTGTGTGGCAGTGTGTGTGTGTTTGTGAGGGCGTATGCATGCAGAACAAGAAGAGAATGTCACCAACAACACTGGTAAAAATTCATGTGGTTCGCATAAATGCAGTTGAATGGAGGTCAGTCTAATGTGTTTCAAAGACGTGATCAACCACAGGCAAGGGTTTGAGAATCCCTGTTGTAGCCAGTTTTCTGCTTAGTTTTAAGGGCTTCTGACGCATGCCAGAGAAAAGCATCTGCTGCTAAATCTTTCAAGGAGTTAAAGCATATGCCTCTCCTTCCATGGCCTGCCATGTCTTCTGTCTGCTGCAGAGGACACAGAAACAAGTCTGCCTCCTGATGTCCCTACGTCTCCTTCAGGAAGGACGGTGCTCACTGCCTATCTGCTCAATTAACTGTGACCCCCGCCCACTTTGTGTTGCCCTGCAAGAACTTGGCCTCTTTAAAAACAAATTAAACAAAATAATTTAATGAATAGGTACAGCCTAGCTGCACCTTCAAGGTCTCTCCATCTATTTTTCTTTTTCTACTTTAACCCTTACTGTCCTTTCCCAGTTCCTGTGTTCACATAAATACATACCAAAAACTACATGCAGCCCTGTCTACTTTTAGCTACGGTCCCCACATACAAGTACGGTGATGTGACATTGCGGCAGAGCAGGTCTGCTTTAAAACTCATACATGCCACCGAGCTTGTGAATTTGCAAACTCATACCATCAGTAACACAGTAATTTCAAGATGGGAAGAACTAAAATCAGTCAGTGCTGGCTGTTGCTGCCTTTTCCACAGCGAATGCTGAGCACAAGCGAAAGGCTGTGCTCACGTGTTCTACCTCCTTGAATTATCAAGCCATTACTGGCTCTGAATATCTTACTGGCTGCAAAGTGCAAATACCATGACCCCTATCTGCTACAGTCAGAATCCAATTTCTTGGGCCTTAGGCATGACATTATAGATAACATGACACGACTGAGACTGTAAACAGATGTTGTCTTGTGGGACCTGTTGCTGCCTTCATTTAGATGCTCAATGCCGTTCTTATGCCCAAGAGCGACCCTGCTTCTGATGGGTTTTGGCTCAAAACTTTTCTGAGGGGTGCTTGCCACAGCTCTGCCTCCTGGTAGAAGTTAAGACAGGAGAGTTCACATCAGCTGCCTGAACTAAGCCGGCTCACTGAAACAGAAACAAGTTAGAGCTCACATGAGGGGTTCAGCCAGCAGATCTGCAGGGCTACTGCACTGTCTCCCTGGTACAACTGCTGGCAATATGTTCAGCCATCTCCAGCTGCACAAGCGGCCCCTGCCCCTACCCTGCCTATTTTCCTCTGTTAAGAGTGCTCTGAAAGCACAGTCCATTCCCAAACATGTTTTTTAATAAGACTGAATCATATATCTCTTTTTTTTCCCCCTCCTTTTTCCGTGCAGGATTTTCTGAAAATTACCTGTGCACATCATAATCAGAATATGTTTTGTTTCTCATTGTTTGGTGTTTTCTCTCCCTGAGTGGCACACACCATCATCTCTATCAAGTCACCTTTCCAGCCCACAAATTTTTCACAGAAGTCTTCACATGTATCTGACAAGTTTGTTGTACCAGGAGTTAAAAACAGCTTTTCAAAAGCCCACAAAAGCACTTCTGGTGTGAACATTCTCACAAGTCTCTTCCCTTGTATTTGCAATCCTTTTGCTTTCCACAAGAGTCTTGAAAAACAAACAAACAATTGCAAACAATAATAGCCCTTTTGGAGACAAGTGAACAAAACCAGTGGGGTTTCTTGAAAATAAAAATTAATGCAATACTTTCATGTCTTGTTCACCCATCTCTGGCTTTTCCCCCACTGTTTCAATTGTCCTCTATTGTTTTTGCAACTTTAAACAGAAAATTCCTATCCTCAGCCTTTGACATCTTCTTTCCATTTGTGCTGAGAAATTCTCCCAAGGTTTTTACTGCAGAGTTTATTAGTGTGTGTACACTGAGTGGAGGCAGGGAGGAAGAAAAATCTGAGGGAAAGTTGGGTTTGTGGGGGTGGGGTGTGATTAGGAGACAGATTTGTTTAAAGGAGGGCAAGGTTTCTTCTGTTTAAGGGTACAGACACAAAGCACAGAGTGAGTAAAATAACACTAGTTTTGTAGGCCACAGCGTAGACTTGCTGCTTTTTTTCCCGGGGAGACTTCTGTGCTTTCGTTTATGAGATGGCAGAGATCAAGCCGCGAGCTGCCGAACAAATGTGAAAGCATTTTGTGTAAGTTATATGAAACGTCTGAGGTCAGAGCATTTCTGAAATAACTTTACAGTGTTTTCACTGGAAACAGAGGCTCTTTTCTCAAAGTGTAATTATCTACTCCAGACTACTATACATTTCCAAGGAGAGTTTATAGCCTGTTTCACATAAGCAAGGCCTTGTAAATCTCAAACACGTGCAAAATCTGCATTCATAATTAGGCGAAAAATACTACTGTTTTTAAAACGAGGTCTCCCAAAGCAGACTGAAAGGCCTCCAGGCACCTGCCAGCCAAGAACAAAGATGAAATCAGGGTCAAATCCAAAAACAGCCATGTTCAGGATTACCGACAGGTGACCCCTTTTTCTTTTTTTTCGCTATCAAAATCCCTTTTCCATTCTCTGACGAAATTTTACATTACTATAAATACGTGTACAAGAAGGTAAGAGCAAGAGAACGCAGCACTAGAAAACAGGAGACTGATCCTTGCAGTCTTCAACAGAAAAGATTCCCTTAGAATTAACTGTGATCAGCATGATTTTTTTCACACAGCTGGAATTTTATAATTCATTCCCTGAAAGATGCTAATTTTGTATCCTACCCTTGAGGCCATTGCCACCTATATAGTATTGCAAAAGTTACATTCAGAAAACTCTTAAAAAGCCAGTAGCAGACTTACATTGGTTTTACAAACATTCATAATTATCAAAATTCTCACAGATATATTTTCTCCACGTTCCTATTGCTACAGACCTGCCTTTAGCCATAATACAGGAAGTTCTGCTGTAAACTCACCCAAAAGGCTCTAAGCATTGGTAGGAGAGTAGAACTGAAAATAGTAAGGGAGTCTCAGTACAGGGTTCAAAGAAATAGCCATGTTGAAGGTTCTGTGGAAAGCTCCACAGTCAGGACAAAGGAATGCAGATTTTTCCTGACTGTTAGCGCATATGATGCCTCTGTAAAAAGGACCTGCCAGTCCCCAGCACAAGCTGGTGACAACCAACCAACCAACCAACAGTCCTGTGACAGTCCCAGGTCCCACTGGGATCATCCACCTTCACAGCTCCTAAGGAACATGACATGTCAAACTTGACAGCTCCCATCACACAGAGCTACCATGGAAGACACAGGTAATAATAACTCTTCAGACACAGTCACTGCTTTCCTACATTCCCACCACAACAGCCACAGGCTAAGGCAAGCTGGCAGCTGGAAGACCAAATGTAGTTTGCAAGACTCAGCCTTCATTTCCATTTGGGATCGAAGAGCATACAGTGCAGCCATCCCTACCAGCAGCTGCAGCACCCACAGTGTGACTGGCAGCCCCAGGGAACAGCAGCCTTGCACAGAGGAGCAGAAAAGTGAGCCACCTATGCCAGTGTCATCCAGACAAATCTGAAAAGGGAATCAATTTGCCATCTTAGTTTAAGCATGTTTTCATAACTAAATAGCATGTCATACATTGCCTAAGTTAATTCAATACTGCAGATTACTTGGAGGGTAAAAGGTGGCTTTAGCACATAACAACAAAATAATCAGATACAAAAGTCAAACTTTCTTTTGAAACTTGACTCATGACTTTGATAAATTACAAGAATCTGACTGGAACAACAGTGCCCAGTCTATCCTATAATTGCTGCAAAATATTAGGATCAGATATGCTGAATCATAGGAGGTTATACAGAGTGTTATGAAACACTGCTGTGTTTCATAACTATTTCAAAGTTCCTACACTCATTTCAGTCTTGTGTCCACTATGCAAGCCCTGAACTACTGAGCAGTGTGGTTTTGGCATCTGCTGAGCTTGGCCATGTTTTCAGCCAGTGTTACACATGCTAGTTTACAATGCCAACATTTCACCTTGCATCAATTTTGCAAGTACTCAGAAGAATTTTCAGTGAATCTGAACAGTTTCTACTGCTGAAGCCCCTTCTTTTTTACATGTTTTATTCTTCCCCTGTAGTATGACTGACTTATGATGAAAACTTCAACCAACCCTCTCAAAAGACTCTTACCAATATTTCATTTCCTCCCCTTATATTCTAAAGTTTTTGTTAAAATATCCTAAGGCAGAGAAAAAGAAACCTGAATTTCTGACACAATAATGGTGACTGACTTAAAGAACATTATGTAAATTATTTAAGCTGAGAAATATAAAACTGATTTATATAGCAATCTAGATAAACAGCTCAGTTAACATTCACAACAAGCAAATTATAAATTACTCCTGCTGTAAATTCATACAACTGTATTCAGAAGTCAGTGATTTATAGCAATATATAAATCAGACAAGTTTATAAACTACAGGCAGGAGAACACAGTCTACCCAAAATGTGTCAAGAAACCATTTAGACTGTAATTTAGACATTCATTTCTCATGCAGTGCTCTTGCTGATGTTGGGATGGGGTGCTTTTTTTGAAATTTATAATGCTGCTCACAAAAACCGTCAGCTCACATCAGAAGCTGCAGAAGGGTCGCTGCTGACTGACTAATCCAGTACCCAGGAAGAAGCACAAGGCCCAGTGTCCCAAGCAAGAACTTGCTGAAGGGAATCTCCTCTGCCTGACTCTGACATACTTTCTTTCTTTGATTAATCAGTAAGACTGTGATCTTCTCCACCCCTTTCCCTTCCTTCTACAGAAAAACATGATGTTTTTCTTTGAAAACCTACAAAACAACACAAACGGCCCTACAAAGATTCTGTGGTACAGAGGGTATGTGACTATGTACTCCTAGCCTGAGCATGATAAAAACAAGGATCAGCTTTACTATTTTCACAACTTATTTTAAGTAAACATCATGATTCGAATCTGCTAAGTTTCTTGTGAGTCAAGTAGCTGCTGTGTGTGCCAGTAAGACCAATTTTATGGTGGCAGAAAAAACTGGCACATTCTTAAAGAAAAGAAAATGGCTTCTGGTAAAGTTAGAAGCCTTCTGACTTTCACTTACTGCTCAATGCACTGAAATGCATGTATTTCCTGAATCTCAGCCCTCATTGCCTTGTCCACAGCGCACTTTCCTATTCTCCTACTTGTTATAGATAAGCAGAAGTTTACTGATGATTTTAGAGATTTGATGCAATGCTGTAAGAAAACCCCAAAAAACACCACAAGGAAATTCCACTCTTGTAAGCTGGTAAAAGAGGACATAGAAACACAGATGAGAAAACCTAATACTTCTGTATCTCTCATGTTGTAAGAAAACAACCAGAGTTCCTGATTTTAGTAACAGGAAGGAAGGAAGACTGCAAGGAAGATACAAACACAATCTTGGTTACTTCAAAAACACAGAAACACAAGAAATTCTGGATGGCACTCAGAACTGCAGGAAGACATAATAAAACACAACTGATGTGGGCCATACAGAATCAAAATTCAGAAAGCAGACTGAACAGGCAGCTTTTTTTACTATTAGTATATGCTATTTCCACAGCATTCTCAGGATTATTTGGAGTTCAATCTGTGATTTTTAACAATATTTTTAATGAAAACATAGTATCAGCTTCAGTGTTCAATATTTATAAAACAATGTTTATAAAACATCTCAAAAATGAGACATTTTTGATACAGACTGGTTGAGGCTTCCTACTCTTCCACCCATCCTCCAGCAGATCCCTGTCTCATTAGATGTCCACCTGAGACCTGAAAAGGTATAACATGCTATCTTAAAATCACCAAACAGTTTGAGTTAGAAGGGTTTAAAGGTCATTTAGTCCATCCCCCCTGCAATGAGGAGGAACATCTTCAACTTGAACGGGTTGCTGGTCAACAAGTTGCCTATCCAACCTGACCTTGAGCGTTTCCAGGGATGAGGCATATCCACCATCTGTCTGGGCAACCTGCGCCAGTGTTTTGCCATTCTCATTGTAAAAAAATTCTTCTCCATATATCTAGTCTCAATCTACCCTCTTTTAGTTAAAAACCAGTAACCCTTGAACTAGCATAACAGGCCCTGCCAAAAAGCATAGTATGAACAAGATTATCTCCTCATCCTCCAGTAAAGCAGGTAGGTTGTCCTGCACTCCTTTACCTTCACAGAGCCTCCCCACTTCCTCCTCTTCTTTTTTTCTCACTTGATCCTGTACTAGATGACTATACAGCAGAATTTTTTTTATCCCCTCTCCAGCAGGAATATCCATACTTTTGTGTGTATGTCCATGTGTGTGTGAGAGCATGCTGCTGGTGGGATTTATAAAACAATACTGCATTTCTGTATCAGCATTCACTCAGTAATTGAGTGGTTATGTCACAAGGGACAGAAAAGTTAATATATAGCATGGTAGCTATGGAATAGACAAAAATGAGTCTGCTGTCAATAGAAGAAAATATTTATTTTAAATCATAGGATTCTTGATGAGATTTAATAGCTTGTAAGATTCAATAATAAAAGAAAGTGTAGTTGATTTAGAGTCTTGTACCTTTTTAAATAAGTATTCACTATATTCAGCAGCAATGATGCCACAGGAATTCAATGAATTAAAAATCTATACAAAATAATGCTTGGTAAACAGGAAAACAAAGAAGAATTTAAGGCTGTTTTCAGATGTTACAACAACAAGAACTAGAGTGCAAAGATTTTTCAACACTGATCCACCTTTTCTTTAGAAGAACTGCATTTTTTTGTGTCAAACTATTGAAGCAGGAAAAATTTTATAGCTCTAAACTGTTTTCATTTCTACAGATTTCATGCCTTTTCTTTTGCATTGAACATTGAAAGGGATATGAAACAAATGGGAAAAAGAAACTAGCACTCCTTAACCTCCTGATTATCTCCAGAAGACTCCTCTGGAGTGGCACAGTACCACTCCAGAGGAGTCTTCTGCCCTAGCCAGTGAGAACTGCACCTGTAAGCAGCCA
Source organism: Ifrita kowaldi (assembly GCA_013398055.1). Classification (NCBI taxonomy): domain Eukaryota; kingdom Metazoa; phylum Chordata; class Aves; order Passeriformes; family Cinclosomatidae; genus Ifrita; species Ifrita kowaldi. Next base: position 344,290 of record VZRS01009214.1, read on the forward strand.
AAAAGCAGAATGTACAAATACAGAGCTATTTTGCTCAAAAATACTCACATACTTCTGGCACCCTGGTCTAAGGAGATACTTTGGGCATTGATGCCTTGAACCCAATCAAAACATTCTACTTTAAGGAAGCAATTAATATACCCCAGAATTAAATAAAAATTTGAGGAAAAGACACTTTAAAACAAAACAAAAAATATTCATAAAAGAAAGACCAATATAGTCTAGTGAAATTTAGGTTTATAAAACTGCATTGGGATTATGAAACTACATTCTAGCTTTCTTTCCTAACACAATAGAAATTGAAAAGAAAAAAAAAATAGATATTTTGCCAATCAAACTCATTAAATCCTTCTTCCAGATTTTTGAGATAAAAACTTCACCATTAAGTACTTTTTATTCTTCCTTTGGTAGATTTGTATCCGTAGGCCAGCTCTCTCATTTATTCCCAAAAGCTTAGTAAGAAAAAAGCTCCTCAGTGGGAACAGTAGTTCATATTCTAATGTTTCAGCTATCTTTTAACCTCAAGCCAGAACAGTGGCTTCTGTAATTCAAACACCTCTGGCGCTTCCCTGATTGTTTACTAGCCTGGTAGATAATTCAACTGAAATGACAGTGCCCTTTGCTCATTTAATCTTTTCTTGTTTGACTTAAAAGAACCTTTTTGATGAGGATGGCAGGCTGAACTTCAAACATTTTGAAGAAAATAGACAAAGGATGAAAGCAAGGGAAGGGGGGAGTTTCAGAGCAATGGAGATTCACCACTACCACTCACTACCTACAGGAGATGTACCTATGGTCATCAAAATACATCTTCCAAGCTCCCTGGCCCTCTGGATATTTCAACTTTGCTGTCTGCATTACTACTGTGTAATGAAATAGCCTCCAAATATCTATCAGGCAGATCCTCCTTTGACCAGCAGCTGAGTCTAGGAGATTTATGTACTTCATTAACAGATGCTGCACAGGGTCCAGCTCTGCAAAAAAGTAATAACTACACAGAAACAGATGACTGAAATTCCAAAAAAACCCCCCTCTCTGTTCATCTATTTGAAATAAGAGCTAGTTTCAAAACAAGGCTGTTTTTTGAGGAATTTTGGCCTGTACCTGCTATCACATCAAGGTACATTTACTTTAAAGTAACAAAGGCTGAATTTGTGTAAACAAGCAAACCTGCATAGCTCACATGCAAACAAGGTTTTGCAGCTAACATGTATTTGCTGTATTTTAACACTAAACCTATTTTCAGCAAGAGAATTTTAACAAAGACTTTGAAATAGGGAAGGCCATTTCCATTCTTCCATTTACTGTGGTGACTCCACACTGGTTTCAGTAGCAATGCTCTCAGTATTTCAAAGGCACGGCACACTGTCCATACACTGTTTTTTCTTTTCCAAATTTTGCTACTCAGTACAGGAGACATTTTCTCATTCAAGGTAGTAGAATGTCAAAGAAAGATTTAGATACTTCTTTAGTGTTGTCTGCAAATGCTACTATAAAATGCTACTGTGAAAGATGTGTGTTAGATTACTTAAATCATGAATGGCTAAAAGAAAATGGCAGTAAAGTAGTAGTATAAAGCCATAGCCATGTAAAAAATAGCATAAGGGGTAGAAAGGCTTCTGAGACCTCCACAGATTAAGAAAAATTAAATTATATTTCAGAAGCCAGGTAACTTTTTAAACTTACCAGGGTATGCTAATGCTTGGGAAAAATATATTTCAGCAAAATACCATACATTTCTCTGAGGATCTTATTCTTCTTTCTTTCCTATGCCCCCTTGCAGGTTCTGTAGTCCCTTAAATTGTTCCTGTGCATGGGCTCCACTGGTACCCAAAAAAGCCTTTTTACAAGAACTGTCTGACAAATGTTGTGATAAAGGCTACACTGCACAAATCCACCTGAGGTGGGACCTGCAAGTATTAGGGGTACTGCAAATGCTTCTGAACTATCACAGCTACAAGTCATTGCTTAAAAGAGGCAAAGACTTGACACTCTAAGTCATAACTCTAGTCTTGAAGGGGATGTGTCAACCCTAAATCACAGATTAATTTATTTAATGTCAAATAGTATACAGAAAGAAAAGCACAAAATGTAGCATATAAAATAACATTTGTTGCAATAAGACAAACAAATGTCAGTACAGGAACTAAATCTTTCATTTATCTTCATCAATTCCCTTATCTACAAAGGGGAAAACTACAATGACATATTTCATAGAGCTATTTTGAGAACTGATCAGCTTTGTGAAGTTTCAGATGGAACACCAGATAAATGCAAGTGAGTTTCTGTATCAACTACAAACATACACATACTTCTATATGCAGACATATTTAAAAGTGAGATGACTGAATATATTTTTGTATCCTATAAGGTTGGAAACATCTCTATGCAGGAAGCGATTTAAGACAACATAAAGTTTATTAAAAACAAAACTGTTTTCTGCTCAAGACTAATAGTATGGTCTACAAAATTCAGAACATCTTCAGGGGAAATTAAACACATATGTATATTTATACTTAAATGGATATTCATTCTTTTTGGCAAATGATCACTAGCAGACATACTGGGCAATATAGCTGGATTGTATTTCTGAAAATACGTGATTCTCTTACATGTTTCTCAGCAGCTCACAGCTCTTGAATATTACTGATGGACCTCAGTAAAAAACTATATTAGGAAATCCTACGGTATTGCAGGGACAGACAAAGCATTTTTGAAACTGGCAATCTGGATTAAAGCTCACAAACAGAATGGATGCTTCCATGCCATGCTCATTAGTAACATTACTGGCAGTACACAAAATACTCCAATGAAAGTAACTGCTACATTTTCTGGCTTTTTCTTCCTTCTCTCCTCGAAACTTGACTCTTACTTACAGGAAAGAATAACATATCAGCACAGCTTTTCATGCCAGCATCAATCAATATAAAAAACCTAAAGCTTTTCTACTACAATAGAAATTTGCTTAAAGTAAAATTTCAGTTCACGGGAGTGTCACTTTACAATGGGAAATACAAATTTTGAAGGTTTTCTCTACCAGCCTGAGATCCAAATCTCCCAGATCTGCTCAAGTTTACAGAACTTTCAAGCATCTAGCACAAAACATCACCGGTCTCTCAACTGATAATGGCTTTCAAAGAATCTCAGATATTTTGAAAACCTTGTGAAAGACTAATGTCTTAGACATCACAGCATTATATTCAAGTCACAATAAGATTGATGAAACACACATTTTTATAACTCTTAATTTCTTTTTGTTTTTTATTAAAGCTAGTGAAACTACTGGGATCTGCAACAAATTGAACTGGAATTCAAAGCAGAAATACAGCATGAAGATCACTAAAAACAATAAGCCAGCATGAGTTTAATATCAAATTAAAAACATGTGCAGCAGGATAGCAAAATACTATATAATATTCCCGAACACAGTGCAATAGGTTGCTTTGACATAATCCCTAACAGAACACAGAACACACTAGTGTATTTCTGCCATATGTAGAATAAGAGGAAGAAAATACAAAGGTCATTTGATAAAGAAATGATTTAGGAATACAAGAAATATTTCAGAGTCCTTAATTATATTTTGACAACCCTTTGTAATGTCATAATGGAACCACAGTACTAAGTTTGCAATTGCTTTTTTGTACTCATATGTACTCTGTTAAGCTAAGCAATGCTTTACCAAATTAAGGCTTGCAAGTAATTTTTGCTTCACAGTTTCTCACTTGCTGTTTGAAGATCTACTATGCCCTGGTGACAGCTGGAACTTCTAGATGAATTGATGGAATGCTAATGTGTGATTCTGCATCACATTTATACTGGCATATGTAACCAGTGAATCAGACCTTCATGTTTATTTTATTAAAACAAACCCAACTCTTTTCAAAAATGAATGATGCCACCACGGAGAAAAGTTGGTAACATCCTACAAATAGAAAGCTCTCATGCATATTTTCTTTTGAGTTTTAAATATTAGTTTTATGTGTTGCCTTATTTTAGGGCTTGTTTTTTTCAGACAAACAGTATCATAAATTGTTGCTACGTGAACTATGAAATGAGGAGATCAACTTTGATAAGTTTTGGGTCAAACAAACTGTTCTCAAACCCCATCTTCCAAGCTTTCTCTATCTATTGCATACAGCTACTCCCAAAGGAGATCTTCAGATTCAGTAAAAGAAACCACCTTCATAAGAGCAAAATTTATTTTACAAGGACATCCAGAACTGATAATTATGTGGCATGGAGAGCCCTTTTCACAGAATTCTGTACAATGAATATTCTTATTTTTCTGTTTGTAGAAAACCAAAACGTAGACTGAATCGGTAATTGCAAAATTAACAGAGTTCAAGTCTGGTACTTTCTGAATCAAGCAAGAAAATCAGAAATAAATTATCTTTTCCAGGAAATGCTGTGGAATATCTGAACATCTTGCTACTTCAGTACCAGACAGTTACTGAACTTCTAACTCAAAAGCATGCCTACCAGAGTAAGTAAAACAACACGGTAGCACAGCTGGGGTAGGAGTCTGGCCTCCTCTTGGTGTCTGACAGAGCCTGATGAGCAGAGCTCTAAAAAGTCTAATTATCCTCAACTAAGTTCACTTAGCAGGGTACTGAGGGAAGTCATCAATCTGCCATTAGAGGCTCCTTTGCAATTCCAGACAAAAGGGTGGGAAAATACAAGTGAAAAACCATGTCAAAAGCAGAGCATAGTATCAAATGGTACAACAATTTTGTTTGTTGATACCTGGAACTTTTACTCTCCTCTGCCTTTTTAAATTATGCGTGGTGCTTCCTTAGTATTGGCAAAACTGATAGCTCACAACGATTTCCTAAAAAAATCCCCTAAATCTCCAATGCTGTGTTCTCTTCTTTACAGAGCAAAGAATGCCCTTACTTGCACTAATATTATCTGCTTAGCCAAGAAAACCATATAATATTCACAGCTTTTCTGGTTTACACATGTGCATAAATCTACCAGTCTTTTATATTTTGAAAGAGGTCATTGTTGTTGTCAATGCCTTTTAACAAAATTAACTTCTATTTTATTACATATGAAGCTGAGAAAGCATCATACTTAAAAACAATTAAATGCATTATCTCATTCTGAGAAGACACATTTCTGGCATCTTTTATGTCATAAACACTTATGTATACAGTAAATTAAATTTTGAGCATGATTTCTCCTCTTACATTCTCTGATGTGGTTCATTTGAGCAACTAACATAAAATGCAAAGCCATGAAAATGGCATTTGTTTCTTTGTGTTCACAAATCAACATGGGCTGCTTCCTAAGCAGATCTCACAATTTCAGTAGTGTTCACAAATGCTATTACCATTTAAGAAAGGAGAATGGCAAGCAAACTAAAGTTCTGCCTTCTAAATACATATGAAACGTAGTACAAGCTTGTTTATTTATGATGCCCTCAGGTTAATTTCTGTTCTCATAATTTGTAGTAGATTGTCATTATCAGCAAAGTGATCAAGGATTTATCTTTGTATAAAGAAAGTAAGAAACACACTTTTACAAGTCTGCTACCCAGTGTTAATAAACTAATTGTCAAAGTTTGACAGCAAAATCTGACCCGCAACTTGTAACTCAAAAGCAGATTAGCATTTGCATATTACGACTGAGTCACACAATCCTTCAGCCGGATCAGAAGTTTTCAAAGGAGCACAGGGTATCAGTTTCTAGAAGGACAAACACCCCACAGGATCATTCCCTACAGTGAGAGCAGCTGATGGCCTGGGTACAACCGCTGGGATTCTCCCAGGAGCAATAACTTTGCTGCACTGTGTATCTGAAAGTGAGGAACTATTTCTTCAGTATTCGGCTGATTTTGTCCTTCACAAGAGAATTTCTTGCCTCCTTCCCCCACTCTCCCTGCAAGTGAAGAGTCTTCAGGCACCCCTGAAAGCAAACTGCTACAAAAACAGGAATGTGGAGCTTACACCTCAATTTATGGTGATCGGAACAAAAGAAATGTCCAGCTCTAATGACCTGACAGGTAGAGACCACTTTGCAGCACTGGTCAACAGGACATTATGTACCTTGCCCGTAGCTTAAAAAGCCATAAAAACACATACGTGATCACTTGATGTTATCAACTGCCCTACTACTGAGAGGAGTATTTAACAGGTTGGGGAATGCAGATGGCTATCCAAACAATCAAAACTGAAAGGGAAACTCAGCAGGAATTAAAGTACATTTTCTTTACACACCCCCTTTCCCATCCTTCCTACCATCAGTTACTCTTTTCTAAGATCTAGGAGTTCTCCCTACCATCACAATGTTCTCTAGGAAGTGATAAACATCTTCCCAAGACTGCTGCCTTCCAAAACCACTCAAAACTAGGGCCTGTGGCCTGCTGTGTTTCTCTGTCCTTTGACAAAAACCAGAAAACTAAAAGTTAAAATGGTTCCCACCAGCTCTGTTGACAGCACAAGCCAGTAATAGCCAGTTTAACCATGAATCAGAATCTCTGTCATCAGAAATTAAAAATACTCCAGTCACATACACTGGTGCTTGAGGGTGAAAAAGAGACACACATACATTTGTCACCAGAATTGCTATGGAAACCCTTTATCATGCACAGAGCACTGGAAAACTTCAGGCTGTTGTCACACCATGTCCGTGGACATGTCACATAAAGCAAAACAAGAATCTCACAAAAACAAATATCAATCATTAACATTTTGTCCATTTCTAATGCAGATTTGGACAGCTGCCAAAGAGAAAGGAGAAGCATCTGTGAGGCTGCTGTATCTCAAAGTCCCACCCAGAGAGTGCTCATGTATGCTGACATGAGAGACGAAGTATGTTGTGCTAGAGATAGGCCAGAGAGAGGATATTGCCTCCAAGAACAAAACAGTTGGCTGGCTGAGACAAAGTCACACCAAAACACCACCCTGCCCCACACTTGGAGTTGTTCATAGTTTTAGTTCAGCAAGACTTTTTAAAGGATTGTTTTGTCTTCCTTCACCACAGTACTAAAAGCATGGCTTCTAGTATTTGGATGAACTTTACCTCTAAACAACAAAAAAGTTTAAAATAGCAAGCATTCTCTCTTTACCCATTTGTTATGGAATTAACATTAGACTAGAAGCTAAACCTTGTTCTCTGACAAGCAGGAATACTTCCATTATTTTACAAGAGAAAGTACAAAGTATGGGCAGAATTTGGTTGTATAGATTTGTTGGGAGAAGAACCCTTTCTGGTTCAAGCTAATCTAAATACATATTACATTCCAGATTAAAAAAATAACAGGTTTTTTTGGGGTCACTCAAAAGCCAGAATTTAATTTCAGCAAAAACATTAAATATTTTATTACTTGCTCTTCAACAAGGAAACACAGTTTTCACTGTATTTAAAACAGCTTTCTTTTTAAGAAAACCAAAATCATAAGAAGGAACTTTATTTTTTTTAAGATTAGGCCTAGAAATTCTTTGAGGTTTTTTTATTGTGGTCTTTACTTTTGAGAGATACAATAGAACCATAAGCTTTTTCTGGAAAAAAACAAACAAAACAAACAAACAAACAAAACCCCAAAAAACAAAACAAACAAACAAACAGGAAACAAAACAAACAAAAAACCCCAACAAACCAAAAAAAAAGAAAAAAACAAAAAAAAAAAGGGGGAAAAAAACCCAACCCATGAGTTGTAATAAAGCTTGCTACTACTTAAGATGGGAAAATGTGAGGCAAAATTGTATTTTGTTGCATGTTTTTGAAGAAAATAAGCAGTAAAAAATTTGAAGTTAAAATGATAGGAGGTGTTACTGACTGTTGTGCCCAGTAATTATGTGTGTGTTGGGTGAATTTAGTGTGTGCTTTATAAAACCACAGCAAAAAAGAACAGGTGTTAGTAAAACACTGAGGATCAGAATTTATTCCTGATCTTAGCATGGACTTGCATGGCTAGGACGTCAGAAACTTTCTAAGTGCTTCTCCACTTAGCATAACAATTTTGTTCTTTGAAGCCAGGCAGCCTTTACTTACTAACCAAAGTGATCAATACTTTTAATTTTGAATTTCTCATGGACACAGTTAGGACCTGGGAAATAGCTGCCAATCATACCAGGCTGGAATTGCTGCACTATTTTAATGACACACCAAGGGGTTTTGAATTATTTTATCTGTCTGCGAATGGATTCTGTTTTCTGTGGATACTTCAATTTTTAAAAGTCTTGAGATTTTCAACCGCAGCTTTCAATATTTAAAAAATGCAGCTTCCAATATTTAAAAAAACGCTGCCTCACAAAGTTATCTGGATCTGGGTTTCAGTTTAAGGGGAAAGACTTCTAAATGCACAGCCTCCATGTAGTTGCCTGAGACACGCAGATGTCAGCACTGGCTGGAAAGCAATTCAGCAGAATGGTCATCTGATTCAGTAGCTGCCTACAGTCAGAATCTGGAATGAGGAGGCACGAATGCGTGCAGCTAGTGTCATGTGAGAGATTCCCTAGGTATCCAAGACAGCTGCCCGTGACTGACAGCTACAACCACGGCCCAACACAGACTCCAGCCCGGGTACATAAAACAGCCAGCGGCTAAGGCCGGAGATGCTGGATCAACTCACACAGCAACAAATGCCTGAATGCAGATAATGTAATTGAGCCCAAGGAGTTTACCATGAGCTGAACAGGTTTCTAGGTGCACTGAGGATTGACCTAACCTTCACTGGCTGCAAGGAGTGCTTAGACACCTCATAGGTCAACACCTACACAGAACCTTCTGGGTTTAGGCATCTTGATCTGAAGCGGAACACGATTCTGACTGTCTCATGCCATCATGGCTTCCCCACCAGTGCTCTCAAAAGCATTATTCCTGGACTCAAATCAGCCAGATGAAATGACTGAGTACATACATATCCTCCTGACACAATAAGAGCATCTTGAGCTGAAAAGGAGGAAAAGGCATTATTAAGAATAATTTGCTGTGTTGCTGATGACCATGGTGATGACCCAGAGGTGAGCACTTCCACTGGGAGGAATTACTGAAGTTAAGATACAAGAATTCTCTCTTAAAACAATTTGGGGGTCATTTTTAGATGGGTTTTTCCTATGGTTTGCACTTCTCTTACACCCGTGACAAGATTTCTCTGTCTTTCTGCCCGTGAAACAGGACTGAACACTGCCATCTCCATGGTGGTTCCTTGCCTACAGCTATCTCAGGGCATTTCATGTGGAGACAAGCTCCAAAGACTGATCAGCTGTTTACAAGCATTAGGCAAGAGACACTCTCTAAGCAACTGAAATGTGGGAGGTGGGGGTCCAAACCCAGAAGGAAAGGACACAGGTGGCAGCACAAGTTAACATCAGCTACAGGGCAGCCCATGGGCTCAAGTATCAGCCTCAGGTCCTCAACAGAGCTTGTTCAGAGCCACAGTGCCACACAGAATTACAATCTCTCTCTGCATTGACCCCCAGCAGCACAGAGGCTGAAGATACCTCTCCGTGCAGCCCACACATCAAGAGCCTACTGTGAAACATAAGTGCCATGGACAGTGGTCATCTCCAGTATCATATGGACTTACACAATTCTATTAAATGGAACCTGGCACTGCAAGGATATTGCACATTCAGGCCAAGTGGTTTGAGGGTTTGTAAATCAATCTGTCTTTCAACAGAAAATGGTGTTTAGAAACTAAAATATCTAAAAGAAGTGCTTGCTTCTCATAATGAAAATCTTAACTTAAAAAAATTACCAGTCGATAAGGTGGTAAAGCTTTAACTTTCAATTATGATTCCAAAATACAAAAGGCCATCACAGGAATCCTTGTTTGGGCAACTAACTTGTGCTAAGACAGTTCCACAGATGAAAGCTTACTTCCCACAAAGCATACGCAGCATACAAAAAGGCTGAGTTTCTCAACTGATTTCACTAAGTAATTGGTATTGGCTTCCCCCCATTTCCAGGCTCTTCCATATTTTTATAGCACTCAAATAATTCACGTTTAATTTTTCCTATGTGTAATGCTTCCTTTCTGCTGGTCTACTTCTCCCTTAGAAGGGACAAATAGGTCCCTAGATTTCCACGTCTTCAATTACAGCTCACAAGACAAAGTTCTACTATTCTTAAATAAAGCAGAACTAATTCAAAGCAGTGTATCTAATTAATCAAAGTGCTAGCAGTGCAATATTTAAAATAACTGAGGGCTGCCTGGATTATAGCAACATTATTAGCATGTGATTAATAAGCAGTTGAAGTATTACATTTGCTACACATTTGCTAAGTTATTTTATCTTGCTTTAAAGTTTGGTGGCAAAGTTTCAAGCCATAGTTAGGAGATTTGCTTTATTCAGTATTATGTTGTTAACCCCACCATCTGGTCAGACAGCTGAAGGAACTTAACCATATGTGGGGGGCATATTTCTCTCCTGGGAAATATTTGTCTTGCAGAATTATGCAATGGTTACCAGTTTCTATCTTATTACAGTAGGACCAAAAAATATAGTCAAATACATTGTAGACAACCTGAGCTTGGTGGGCCTTGTATTTAGCTATTACTTATGTACAAAAATAAGATGGCACTTACTTGAGGACCAGGCTGACCCTGAAAAAAAACAAGAAAAACAAAAGATTATGGAAAGTTGTGACAAGGATTAACTCCTTAAATAGTAGAAAATAGTTACAGTACTCTCTAATAAGGAACTAATGAAACACACAGTAACTGCATTGAAGTCAGATTTTGGACTCTTTAAGCTGATATTGAATTTGAGTGTTTTAATTCAATTTAATCAGTTTTAATTCAAACTGATTAATTTTCTTGCAATTAACTGATTCTAGAAGTAAATTACAATAACATATCAAAACTACATTTGAGAAACTTCTTATTTTAGATAGTCATAACAATTTGGAAATGATAGGAAGACCTAACTGCGAGTTCTCAAGTGAGAAAGAAGCCAGAGGTGCTGAGCTGATTCAGAAGCAGGTACTATGGGGTTTTTCACTTTCATTTGATTCAGAAGCAGGTACTATGGGTTTTTTCACTTTCATTTCTCTATTATGGCTCACCTCCATGTTTCAAGGGGATGCTAATTATATACTCTCAATGCTCATTGAGTGAACAAAGTCTCAAAACTGGAGGAACACACTGCTGGACAAACAGTAGTTTTTTTCCCATTGCTGCAGGCACCACAGTTTTAAGCAAGTATAAACCAGTATTTAAACCAGCAATTGTGAAAGGCTTGAGCTGAACCTTTGCCAGGTCCAAGAAGACAGCTGATACATTTCTTCACTCTTATTTATCAACATCCCCTTTAGATCACCCCTGGACAGGTGGAGAGGCACCCTTTGCACGCTGAGGAACTGCATCTCTTGTTGCTGCAAGCCGTTACACAGCAGACTTCCTATCCCTAATTTGCCTAGCCCAAAAAAGCCGCTACAGGTCGTGAGTTATTTTAGACCCTCTAATAGAAATTATTTGCATGAAGCAGAATTATTTTAGCAAATGATACAGTAGCTGTGACTATAAACAACATGACCCAGACAATCAGCTCCCACTGCAAGGGAAAAATAATTACATATTTCTCCCTGGACAAAGAGAATTCCTTTAAACTCTTAGGGCTACCTTAGCTTCTGGTGTTTTATGACAATTAAAATAATACTTCAGTTAAACTGAACCTGTGTTTCCTCTTGTTGACAGAAGCTGAGCATGGAGCCTTCTTTTAAATCTTATAAAACCTCTTCACTTTATCTAGGAGGTACTTCTACAGAGAAGCTTTTCTGTCTGAACATCAGGAAACACTTTTTTTTACTGTTAACCAAGCAGAGGAACATGGGAGATTGTGGAGTTTCCTTTCCTGAAGACATTCAGAAACCATCTGGACATGATGCTGGGCAAGTTTGAGCAGAGAGGTTACACCAGATGACCTCCAGAGGTTCCTTCTAACTTCAACTGCCCTGTGATTCCGTGCAATTTTAGAGGAGGTGTGGGGCGAAAGCATTTCAACTGGGAACAGTTAACAACAAGAAAAGCAGATGAAGAAATGCTTTTCATAGTAACTAATAGAACTTTTTGTGCTGAATAAAAACAAGGAAAAAAAGGTATTTAAATTCACAGGAAGGTTTGAAAATATTTTTTTTAAAAATATAAGGAATTAGGTTACAGAGGAATAACGGTAAAGTACAGAATTATTGTGGCTATCTAATCTTTACACTGAATGCAGCCTAAAGCATTCCTTGTTGTGGATGCTGCAGTTTTCTATTCGTTCCTTAGAACAAAACTGCTCCATACAGGTTATAAAAAAAATAAATTACTGGCTGAGGTTTGTCAGTTCAAATATCAAGTAAAACTTTCTGAGCTGGTGAGCTCTATGAAGTTACACATCACACTGGGTTAATGAATATGATTGGGACTCCTCAGCACTCAGACTATCCCTCAATCTTCCCCTCACAGCAGGTTTTAAGCTATTACATGCTATACCTGATCTTAAAATCATCAGGAATTGCTTACTGATTCAGTACTGGGCAGTCAGTGCAATAAAATTGTATAAATTATCTAAATTGAGGCCTATGCCTGCAAGCTTTATACATAAAATTCACAATACATTTGGTCACAAGAATATCTAAAGTTGTAATACATTTTCACCACATCATTAAAGGCTGTCTCCAAAGTGTATATATATTAAAAAAGCCAAAACTTAAATGAAGGTCTGAAATTACCAAAATGTTTCAACAAAGAGTTGATTTAAAGCAATAGAAAGCAAATAAACAGAATATATGCATATACATTTTAACAATGAGATTTGAAAATGGACTTTTTTCCTTCATTTAAAACATACAGGCTGCTAAGTGACCCCATGGTACATGCTGTATGTACGATACAAGAGACATATACATACACGTAACACAAACACATCCTGAATTGAATGTGAGGATGGAAATCATGCCCCTACAAAACTGTTTTGTACTCTCAATCTCAACAGCATGACTACTTTGCCCTTCTGTTACTGAGCATTTATAATTACTCTTCTTTCACGTCCGCAATATAGAAAAATCTGGAAAATGAATTTTTACAGGAGAATAGTTTTTCATGTAGACAGAAAACTCTAAGAGATATTGGGGAATATAATAGCTGCATTACTCTTAGTTTATACATGCTGCCAATATTACAGTTATCTTGCATTTAGCTATAAATGCAGATGCTGAATACAGAAGTACTCATAGCAGGATTATTTTACCCCTTGGCTATCAGCTCCTTTAGCATGGAATGAAATTTGCATTAGTGAAGTTAATTATTTTTCTGGATTTTACAATGGTTCTCAATCCTTCAATATTTTTTTTTATCTACTCCTTGCCCTACTATCCACTGCAGTTACAGTAGAATTTTCCCTTCTCGCAAGTGATCCAATAAGTGACACTATCCAGAGGACGCAGCAAGCACTGAATTATGGAACTCAACAGCTGTTCTTACAAAGATATGCAGAAAAGCATCACAACATGGACATTTTTAATTGTAAGGGGTGATGGTCGCACAACAGCAAGTCAAAGTGAGGGACACAAAAAGGGGCTGTTAATTCTGCCCTCCCTCATTTTTGCATGCTGTGAAAGGGTCAGGAATAAAGCTCCCTGAGTTACTTTGGTGTTCATTAAAAAACCCTCTAACATGAATTCAATCTGATACTATAACTCGTTTGAGCAAGCTCAATCTCAATTTCTCTGCTTGTGTTCCCAAAATGGCCCCAGGACTGCTGAAATCAGTCCGGTTCATTGCTGCATAAATCGCCCCCAGTTCATGTTACTTGTGGATTAAAATGTTTTAGCTGTAAGTCTTTCTCTAAATTTTAGATAACTAACAGGGACAAAATACTGTTCAAGACTGAAAAGTCAGCATTACTCTGATTTTTCTCTAATGAACATCTCTTTATTCAANAAAACCTCTTCACTTTATCTAGGAGGTACTTCTACAGAGAAGCTTTTCTGTCTGAACATCAGGAAACACTTTTTTTTTACTGTTAACCAAGCAGAGGAACATGGGAAATTGTGGAGTTTCCTTTCCTGAAGATATTCAGAAACCATCTGGACATGATGCTGGGCAAGTTTGAGCAGAGAGGTTACACCAGATGACCTCCAGAGGTCCCTTCTAACTTCAACTGCCCTGTGATTCCGTGCAATTTTAGAGGAGGTGTGGGGCGAAAGCATTTCAACTGGGAACAGTTAACAACAAGAAAAGCAGATGAAGAAATGCTTTTCATAGTAACTAATAGAACTTTTTGTGCTGAATAAAAACAAGGAAAAAAAGGTATTTAAATTCACAGGAAGGTTTGAAAATATTTTTTTTAAAAATATAAGGAATTAGGTAACAGAGGAATAATGGTAAAGTACAGAATTATTGTGGTTATCTAATCTTTACACTGAATGCAGCCTAAAGCATTCCTTGTTGTGGATGCTGCAGTTTTCTATTCGTTCCTTAGAACAAAACTGCTCCATACAGGTTATAAAAAAAATAAATTACTGGCTGAGGTTTGTCAGTTCAAATATCAAGTAAAACTTTCTGAGCTGGTGAGCTCTATGAAGTTACACATCACACTGGGTTAATGAATATGATTGGGACTCCTCAGCACTCAGACTATCCCTCAATCTTCCCCTCACAGCAGGTTTTAAGCTATTACATGCTATACCTGATCTTAAAATCATCAGGAATTGCTTACTGATTCAGTACTGGGCAGTCAGTGCAATAAAATTGTATAAATTATCTAAATTGAGGCCTATGCCTGCAAGCTTTATACATAAAATTCACAATACATTTGGTCACAAGAATATCTAAAGTTGTAATACATTTTCACCACATCATTAAAGGCTGTCTCCAAAGTGTATATATATTAAAAAAGCCAAAACTTAAATGAAGGTCTGAAATTACCAAAATGTTTCAACAAAGAGTTGATTTAAAGCAATAGAAAGCAAATAAACAGAATATATGCATATACATTTTAACAATGAGATTTGAAAATGGACTTTTTTCCTTCATTTAAAACATACAGGCTGCTAAGTGACCCCATGGTACATGCTGTATGTACGATACAAGAGACATATACATACACGTAACACAAACACATCCTGAATTGAATGTGAGGATGGAAATCATGCCCCTACAAAACTGTTTTGTACTCTCAATCTCAACAGCATGACTACTTTGCCCTTCTGTTACTGAGCATTTATAATTACTCTTCTTTCACGTCCGCAATATAGAAAAATCTGGAAAATGAATTTTTACAGGAGAATAGTTTTTCATGTAGACAGAAAACTCTAAGAGATATTGGGGAATATAATAGCTGCATTACTCTTAGTTTATACATGCTGCCAATATTACAGTTATCTTGCATTTAGCTATAAATGCAGATGCTGAATACAGAAGTACTCATAGCAGGATTATTTTACCCCTTGGCTATCAGCTCCTTTAGCATGGAATGAAATTTGCATTAGTGAAGTTAATTATTTTTCTGGATTTTACAATGGTTCTCAATCCTTCAATATTTTTTTTTATCTACTCCTTGCCCTACTATCCACTGCAGTTACAGTAGAATTTTCCCTTCTCGCAAGTGATCCAATAAGTGACACTATCCAGAGGACGCAGCAAGCACTGAATTATGGAACTCAACAGCTGTTCTTACAAAGATATGCAGAAAAGCATCACAACATGGACATTTTTAATTGTAAGGGGTGATGGTCGCACAACAGCAAGTCAAAGTGAGGGACACAAAAAGGGGCTGTTAATTCTGCCCTCCCTCATTTTTGCATGCTGTGAAAGGGTCAGGAATAAAGCTCCCTGAGTTACTTTGGTGTTCATTAAAAAACCCTCTAACATGAATTCAATCTGATACTATAACTCGTTTGAGCAAGCTCAATCTCAATTTCTCTGCTTGTGTTCCCAAAATGGCCCCAGGACTGCTGAAATCAGTCCGGTTCATTGCTGCATAAATCGCCCCCAGTTCATGTTACTTGTGGATTAAAATGTTTTAGCTGTAAGTCTTTCTCTAAATTTTAGATAACTAACAGGGACAAAATACTGTTCAAGACTGAAAAGTCAGCATTACTCTGATTTTTCTCTAATGAACATCTCTTTATTCAAATGTGGTATATACTCTAAAACCGATTCCCTGATTCTAGCTACCAACTAATTGCTGTCTTTGCACGCATGTAGGGATCAGTCCCAACACCACTGACTGATCAGGTGCATTTTGGTGGCTGCTGCTTTGAACCTCTGGATCATTGCTCATGTACTTGATTATTCAAACTGAATGTTGCTTTTTATTTTATTTTTTAAAAATCTAAATTACTACAGTGGGTATAGCTGCATAACATGCCACGGTTTCAGTAAAATCCCCAGAACAATTTTCCCTTCTATATTCCTATTTACTAGCTTAATACCCTATTTTGAGGTAAACAAAGGGGTTTGGCAACCTATTCTAATTGCCATGATGGAAGGTCTTGTACTCTTGTTAGTTAATCCCTTCCTAGCAATTGAACCTAATATTAGCTGCCAATATATAACTGATATTAAAACAAATGAAAAATATCCATGGTGTAAGTGAAGTCAACAGGTAAGCTATCAACCCCCTAAAAGAAATTAAAGAAAAAGGCTATTGGCTGCATGCCGCAAACTTCACAGACAAGTTACGTAACAGTAGAAAGAAACTCCAAGGAGCACTGGAAAGAAAGAGAAGAAAATGAAAGTTGACACTGCAAGTTAACAGGTTGAGTTTGCAAAGGAAATGGGGCTTGTAGTAAGTAAAAGGATAGAAAGGAAAACAGGTATCCAGGGTATCAGTGAAAAGAGGTGCCATGGGAAGGGAGACAAAAGAGGGAGCAAAAGGAATACAAGGAACATGAGAAAGTGCCAAAACTGGATTTTCACACCTTTGCCATGGTGTTAATCTTTTAAGAGCTGTGAACATAAACTTCCAGGCTCATACATCTAAACATAAAGTTATATAAATATACACACTTGTGTATATTACACATTAACAAATGCATTGCATAAAATTAAAGGTTGTTTCTAAACTTTATTCAAGCAGGATATCCCTAAAAATCATCTGGAATATCATACAAATGCATTACGAGACATGAGGCCATTCAGATTTAATCAGCCAACAAAACCCAGGCACAGAAATTAAAACATAAAAATTAAGAATTCATGGAGGAAGGAAAGCAGCAAGAGTCACAGAAATACAGCCAGAAGTGATATCCTGCTGTTTGAAAGGCACCACCAAACTACCCTTGGACAGAGCACCCAAGGAGGAACATCTGTCTTCCAGTATAATTTAGATAGAAAATGATAAGGAAACAGGAGGAGCAGAGCTGACCTCCATTTCCTTGCGTAGGCACAAAAGACTGAAGTGGCTTTTCAGCAAGCTGTTAAAAATCCATGCTACTGGAGTTGAACTAAGTTATGCTGAAAGAAGCCAGTATTTGATTATATACATCAGCATATTTAAAAAAGCAAAGAAGGGAATATGTGAAAGACCTAAATTACACTGGTTTTGAACAAATCACCTACCAGCTTTCCATCCATACCAATCGGACCCTGGGATAATCAAAAGTCAAAAAAAAAAAAATGGAACAGTTAAATCAGAGGAACACTGAAGATGAGAGAAAAAAAACAGACTTGGGGAATACTGTGGACTTCAGAAGATGAGTTACTCTATGTGAGCAGCTAAATGCAATACCTTAAAGATACTTTGAGAATGAAGGCACAGAAAAGAACAAAAGAAGAAGACCTAAGACAGAATTAATAAAAACAGCATGGTGGGAAGTACCCAAGCAATGGCTGGTGTTTAACAAAAGTCAGGTTCAACATGCAATGGAGGAGTTGTTAGTCTGGCAAATCACAGTGGTCCAACATAACCAAACATATGAAATAATGCATCTTCCTTGTGTATTTTTCTTTCAATAACAGAAATCAGCTACTTACTTACCCTATTTATTTATGTGGTTGCAACATAAAATCTTGTAACTAATCCGTATTTAAATTAACATTATAGAAATGATTGTTAAGAAGAAACTTTAGCTCATGCAGTTCACAGGGGTACTAAAGATTTCCACCTACACTTTGTCTAAGTAGTCCTGTGCCTTACTCTGCTTTTTTTTCCCTTGGGGAACACGGAATTTTCCTCACTAGTACTTTGCAGGTTACTTATTTTCTTCAGAGTGCATAAGTTGGTTGCAGTTATATGAATGCAAATTATACAAAGGATTTAAAGTGGACGTATACTGTCTTGTATCAACTGCCTGTTTAGGTGATCAGAGGAGAGAAAAGAGAGCTAAAGAAAGTTGGATTAATTTTAAATGTCATGTTTATTTGCTATGTCTTCTGACAGTGGGCAGTCAGATTAAGTTTCATTGACAATGGAATAAGAGCAGGCAGAGTAGTTTCTTTCTGCCATTAAATTAATGTTTTAGGCTGAAATGGTGAGCTCTCAGGTATTTGCCCTATGCAAACGGGAGACTACTTTGTGTCTGCTGAAGAGAAGCTTTCTCTTAAATGCATCCAGACTTTCCCCTGGAGCTTCAAGGGCACCCCTCTCCAGTCTGCCTCTCCTAAGCATATGGGCCCCTAGGGCTGACTGCTCACACTGCTACATTTGGATCACTGCCGCTGAGAAGACAGCACATAACATATTTGCTGGTTTTATGTTCACCTATTTTATCCTTGCTGCATTTAGCCCCCTTCCTAAGCACTACTTTGGCTTGTGAGCTAACAATCGGTGTAAAAGTTTAGTCTAAATCAGGTCTGCAGAGGTTCTGGTGACTCCTTCATCCAGGAGTGTATATTCATACCTTCTGCACTATTACTGATATGTACTACATATAGGTAGACATATATTGAGCTAGTTCAAAAAGCTACTGAGAAAATAATAAGCACTATGAAAAACTGCTGCCACTTCATCTAGTGAGTTCCCTAAGTATCTATCTTCTCCCAGCCTAGATCCTGGACTATGCCAAAAATTCCAGACATACTTAACATGAACAAGGGCATCAGTTGGATGCACACATTGTCAAACTCATTATTTTTGGTACAGTATTGGCTTTGTAAGAAGCCTGTGCACTAACCTACTTGTCAGATCCAATAACAAGTTACTGTGTCTGGGAAGCCCTGTGGGAATAAAATGCCTTACCTCACTTTCCCGCCAGCCCTTACTGTGGTTTCCTGTCACATCATGAGTAGATGACATGCTGGGAGTGTAAAACGGGTCATCAGTATCCTGGCTGTCTGCATGACCACCACCCTATTTATGTGCTGACATCCTAGGAAAGTTTGTGACTGCTGGGATGACCTACAGTGTATTTCAAACATTATCTCTGAACAGTCCTTCCCTGGTAGCAAGGAAGAAGAAAGTAACACTGTCCAATGCATTAAAATGGTACAGCTTTTATATTTATGTTTCCTCTGTGCCTCTTGATTCCACACACGCGGCACACACAAAGCACTTAGTATTTTTCTCATAATTATTTCACAAATTTCTAAATATGGTTCTACACACCCCAAAAATTAGGGCATTTCCAAGTTATTAGTTATCCCAGATTTTTTCCAGCACTGGGTACTACAGGATATTTACCTAGTAATTTTTACACACACAGTCTGCTGCAGGTACAAAAACGAAGACTGAGCTGAACTCCGGTTATGGATAACTTCGCTTCTCGAAAACAAGCTAGACATATTACCAGTTAAAACACTCAACAGTGAGGTCATGGTAAGTACATAAAGTTCCCCACAGGGCTTTGTGGAACAGCAGCTAAGTTTAACTGTTAGGTTTGCTGCAAGCTTAGGCCGAAAGATTTAATTATTCTTATGATGAATGAATACAGAAAATAATTATGCAAATACTTGTAGAAGGAAGATTATGGGGTTAAACTGGCTTAGTGGGACCAATCAACAGCTCTTGCACCTTTGTATTGTGAATATAAGCGCTGTTTTTAGGGGAATGTTTTTTTATCATAGGAAAAAAAATGCTGTTTGTGCTCCCTTTCAATGATAGGTGTTTTAAAACTACTGTTGAAGTTCTGCCGCTGTTTATCCATGCTACATAGCTCCTGTACTTGAATTAAAGAACTATATGTAGCATTTCGAAGAGCCTCTGAAAGAAGAATCAGAAAATCCCAGTTGGCTGTAGAGAAGCATCTGCTTCTCTATGGGAATGGAAAATAATAGGGATTTCTCCCAAGACTCCATTTGTATCAGGGTTATTTGGTCTGAAGTCTCAAAATGTCTTCTGGGACTTGCTGTGTAGAATACAGGAAAAGAGCAAAACTGGCTTGAGACACACTGCCTTCCAGAAAAAAAAAATACTGTGAAACAGAATACTATTCCTCCATTATAAAAACACTGACTCTTTAACAGCCAAACATGGCAATTTCCTTCTTTCCTCAATTGCTAGTGTTAGAGATAAAACACACTTTTTAAAAATGGAAAATATTACAATCTTCACCAAAAAATACAGGCCGGATGAGAAAGATGAGCTGAAATGGTACATGAGATTGCTTCAGGATGCATTGAGAAAAATCCTCTATATGACAATATTTTTTGAAATTCATTACATGATTGCACTGGAAGCCTCATGGAATACTTTAATTTTCTTTTGACATAGGGACAGTTTAATTTTTTCATTCATTTTTAGAGAAAGAATTCGAGTGCTAGTCTTAAACTTGAGTGTCTTCAGAGTCGTGCTATGTAGATCAACCTACCTTCTGCTCTGTTCTATAAAATAATGGCCACTGCAGATTAGCAAGTAATTTTTCACAAGAAGTACCAAATACATGGTCTTCCCTACCACAATCCCTGTAACGCAGTTTAGAAAACTAGGCAAGATAATGAATCATGAAGAAGAACTGGATGAGTAGGTTTAGAGAACACATGTACACTAAATATTTTTTCATTTACTGTAGATACCACAGATGGTATTGAAAACACTCCTTCTAGACTGTGCATTTCCCCTCTAGGTCTCCACTACCACTTTTATATGTATGCTATGGCTGGATGTAGCAGGTTTGGCTGGAACAGAGTTAAATTTCTTTGCAGTAGCTCACATGGGGCTGTGCTTTGTATTTCTGCTGAAAATGGTGTTGATAATACAGAGATGTTTCAGTGACTGCTGAGCAGTGCTTACGCAGCATCAGGGCCTCTTGTGCCTCTCACCCCACCCCACCAGTGAGGGGACTGGGGGTGCACAAGCAGCTGGGAGGGGACAGAGCTGAGACAGCTGATCCCAATTGATCCAAGGGATATTCCATACCATACAGCATCATGCTCAGCATATAGAGATGGAGGAAGAAAAAGGAAGGAAGCTTACATTCAGAGTGATGGCCTTTGTCTTCCCAGACAATCATTAGGTGTACCGGAGCTGTGCTCTCTGGAGGTGGCAGAACACCTGCCTGCCCATGGGAAGCGGTGAGTTAATTCCTTGCTTTGCTTAGCTTGTGTGCACAGCTTTAACTATTCAACTGTCCTTACCTCAACCTATGGGTTTTCTCACTTGTAGCCTTCCAACTCTCTCCCCCATCCCACCAGGGGAGTGTGAGTGAGCAGCTGTGTGGGGCTGAGTTGCCAGCTGGATTTAAACCATGACACTGGTAATTTACTTACACCATTACATACACTTTTTTTTTTTTTCCAGAATCCTCAAAAGTTGTTTGTACAGTAGATTTATTTTTTTCCAAATGGCACCCAACTATTTACTTAGCACTTAACTACCTGTCTAACAACGCTGCTCTGGACAGAGACAACGCAAGAGAGGTAGGAGAGGGTGAGTGCCATTTCAGTCTGGTTTTGCACAAAGTAGCTTCCACTCCTCAGGAGTGATGTAAATAGAATGTCCCTCAAAGAAAAATATTTTTAATCAGATTTTCAATGCTTCACAAAATCAGCTGCTTTCCATTTAAGCAACATCTTTGTACACATGTGTTACTCTGCAGGTCACTATTTTAAAGATTTCAGGGGTTATTCTTAGAAAGTGACTATGTAAGCAAGGGCACCAGAAACCTCTGGAGAGTTTCTGTCAAAAAGATGGTAAATATTACTACTTCAGGCATCTTTAATGCGATAATAATTTCTTCAGAAATTTCTCACTGAAAAGCAAAGATAAGAAAAGATAACACATGTTGAAATTTACTGTGTGATAAAATAATCCTCCAAAGAAAGAAAAAGAAGAAGGTATAGACTATCTTCTTACTCTTAACTTCTCCACTCATACTTCAGTGATCTTTTTCAATTAAGGAATACTCATCAGATCACTGAGTTGTGAACCGGGACATATCATAAACAGAAAACAGATATGATTCCTTCTTTGTAAGGTGAAAAACCACACCCTATGTAAAGGAAGAGCTGTTTTTGTTTGATTTTTTGTTTGGTTTGGTTTGGTTTTTTCAGAAAGCAGAAACTCTTATCCTGACAAAATTATGTGACTAAATGATTCCACAAGAGAGAAAATCTCAAACTGCAGGTTTGCACATCATCCCCACTAAGTTCTTCTGAGGTGAAAGATGACACATTGCCCTTTCAACACACCTACTTTAGTTTTAGATTGATAAAAGTCAAAAAACCCACCACTGTCAGGTTTCCTCACTATGATACTATTAAAATAATGAATTTCTTTCTTTCATTAAATGATGGATTTCTTTCTTTTTCTCCCCTTTGTTTAATTACAGGTTTATCAAGTCTGACTTTATTAGATAATATAGTATTCTTAGCAAGTCTGATGAGATTTCTTTCTAGTGAAGCTTTGCTTCAGAGCTTATGTGAACAGTGAGCATGATAAGATCAACAAGCTAAATTTCTCCTGCTGATGAAACATTATTGGTTCTTTTTCAATGACTGAAAATGATTACTGTTAAGATCAATGGGAGAAAACAACCCAGGTACAGAAGTCACTTGTTCCATGTCTGAGAGAAGGAAAGTGCACTAAATCAAACTGCAACAAGTTTCTCTGGCTAGCAATCAAGATATTACTGAAAAAAATCCCCAACCAAACAAAAAACAAATAATCCAGATTGTTTGGGCAGAAGAAAAAATTACTGTAAAAAGAAAAGACTGAAAGAGTACAAGAAAGATGAACCGAGCCTCTCTAAAGTCCCTTTACTGCAAAAAGCAAAATTACTGACAATGACAAATGAAGCACTACAAGGCTCTTTCAAAAAAGTCAATTTCAGAGTTTCCTGAATTCTTCCCTCAAGCAATTTGTATCAGTTACTACCTGAGACATAAACTTCAGCTAGATGGATCATCACCTGGAGATTTCAAAGTATAACTGTTCTGAGGTAGAGATGTAGAGGTTTAAATGAAGTGGGTTTCTTTAAAAACAAAATTGACAGTGCTGTTAAGCTGCTTAATTTTCTTGACCAGAAACCTATGCATCCTATCTTAACTGCTAGAGACTTTATCACCTTCAACCTTCAGAAACATCTTGCTTTTCCTAGACTCATTCAATCCACTGGTGCAAAATTAATCATTCAAGATCTGAACTACAAACCCTCCCCAAAACACCTCACTGATTTCATTTTCATGGAATGGCTTTCTTAAAACCTTGATAGAATCATCCTGTAATCCCAGCCATCTCTCACTTGTTTGCAAGCCATGTATTAACTCTCTCATAAAAAAGTTCCTACAAGATTATCAAACCAGCAAGTTTCTCAAAGCATACCATGGAAGCAGAGAAGAGTCTTAAAAGTCAGGTCCTGATAAAGCCTGAAGAGTGATGAATTGCAGCACCATGATTAAGGCTCCATCAGCCAGAAAAGTTACCCTACGCCTAAACTAGGTTTTCAGTATGCAGACCAGTTCCTGAACATGAAGGTAATCAGAAGTTATTCAAATTTATATTTTAATCCACTTATCAAGTGCGGTGCCTTCAGTACAGAGAAATATGCAGCACGCACATGTAAAGCAATAAGCCAATGTTAATAGCTATCTGCTGAGCAAAAGTGGCAGCAGTCTTACACACATTTTGTTGTTCTTGTTACAGAAAAGAAAATGTTTGTATTTTTCCATACTTTCTTATTACTTTGAATTTCAAGAAACAAAAGGACACATGACCTGAAGCTATGAATTTCATGAAGCAGCTCTAGTGGCCATATTGACCTAAATTAGATGATGAAAATTATCAATAATGGAATAAGACGGAAGATGAGAAACAGTTTTAAATATTCCAAAATAAACAAGAAGTGCCAGGTACAGTTTCCAAAACTTCTTCTTGGAACAACATCACTCTACATTGCAAGACTCTTAGCTGGAAGCCCTACTTGCAGTCTGAACACTCTTAAAAGTTCCTTTACATTATAAGGTTATGTCTAGAAGTAAGCAATTTAAGGAAGAAAAAATTGTTCAGAGTTTGGCTATTCAGGGAGTGGCTGAACTACAAAAAAGCTCTGCATATGGTAGCAATAAGGGAGTACAAAGAGTGCTGCGCAAGAAAAATTATAGTCACAGCTTTACAAAAGCATATTTCACAGCTGAAAAATAATTGCCAAGATACTTTTTATTTTTATAGTTTATGCGGGAAATCTGAAAGGCAGTTTCTTGTGGTGCATATGCATTTTTTGAGTATCTGAGCACTAGCACTGCTCTTGCTGCTGAAATATGTATGTAAAAAAAACATGAGAAAGAGCTGGACAGATCCAAGTTGGAAGGAACTTTCTCTTCTCAAAGACTGTGGGTGGACATCCTTCTGTTTATCATGGCCAATATTACATACATTGCAAATACATATATAAAAAAGGGCCCTGTAGGACTGTGAATCCCAAGCCGTACCTCGGTTGTCTTCATACCTCAGACTAGCAAGAAGATTATTCCCTGACAGTTCTCGTCCTTGTAGCCTATTACCAGCATCTACTACATTTGTACAGTTATATTTATATGACAAATTACTGCAGAGGGAAACTACTGTTGACCCCAGAAAGAGTAAGAGCAACATAGTCCAAGTTATGGTAAAGAATGGAGCGAAAATGCTTCACCCATCCATAACCCATTAAAACAGTCAGTCTAGTGAAGTTTTGCAGAACTACGTGTTTCTGTAAAAATACTTGGTTACGCTACTGAGTTCCAGCATAGCTTAACAGATACTTGAACATGGAAAACATACACACAGAGCAGAGAGAAAACTCCTACATTCTACCTAAAACTTCTCTTTTCACCCAAAGAAATTGAAACTCCTGTATCTGTAAATAGAAAGCACATGGCTAATTCATCAATGCCAACATCACTGGGTGATTACATTTGATGTGGTTGGTGCTGTGTTGATGAGAAAACAATAAACTGTGAAAAATGTCACTTCTCAAAAATTAGCTGGCTAGCATTCAGTAGGAGATAGATTGTTGTAACAGCTGTGGCATGATGACTTTGATGAATTTGATTTTTGTTCTTCTGGGATAATTCTGAAGAATCTGTCTCCTCACACCACCATGGAAGCAAATCCGTTTGCTCACTGAGACCCTGTTAAAGAACAATCCTTCTTATTACCTGTGTTTTGATGGCTTTACAGAATGTGAAAAAAAAATCCATTTCACTTCTTTCTGTCAACCTGATTTTTAGCTTCTACAGATCTTTTCTTTTTAGGGGAAGTAAGGTCTATTAAGGAAAAATAAAAACACAGTGGGTACATAACACAGTATCATATGGACATAACCTTCAGAGACCAATTTTTTCACCTTCCCTCAGGGGAAACATCAGCTTTGGAAGACTGACAAACTCAGGAGCAGGAACATAAAACAATTTTTGCTCCATTAGGAAAAAACAATCTTACCATCATGCTCCTTTTATCTGCCTATAGAGACAAATAATCTGAATGAGCCTCCCAGGGAATTAAGAAAAATTACAGCTGCCGTAGAGATACTTCTCTTTTGAGTTGCAATGAAGAACATCAACCAGAGTGGATACATCTCCATAAAAGAGAACAGTTACAACAAAGGGTTTAAAGGAGAACAAAACTAAGAGCCAAGGTACTGAAGCATTTATAAATAAACACACCAAAGATAAAACCCCAATCTCTTTCAACTATCATGAGGTTGAAGAAAGCTTTGTTTGAAGAATTCCAGGATAAGGGAAAAAAGCTTGTGCAGATGCACTACATTAAACTCCAAAGCAGGTGCTTTCAGCTGTGGGCTGCCATATGTGGTCAGATACTGGAACATAAAATTCTGTACATGCATGTCCACTCAGATACTTCTGTCATGTACCTACCAGATTTAAAGGGCAAAAATACGCATGCAGTTAATGTAAAGACACTGCTGTTGTTCTAAACACACTGTAGCCTAAATAACTTCTTAGTGGATGGTGCCGTACATAACTACACCACCTCCAAAGTGAGTGGAACCAGTAAATTCCCAAAAAGCACAAAGCATCATGGAAAAAGCCATAGGAAGCACACTTACAAAGATTATTTCAATCACTGAAATAAAGCAGAATTCAGGGATGCAATACAACTTTTTTCACTCTTTCTCCCTGAAACATTTCCCTATACATTTTTAAATGATGCACCACTTGTTCTATTTTCCCAATTTAACAAGGAAAGAGGGATGTAGCAATGAAAAGAACTTGTATTTCAAGAAAAGATTATGTCTGGTTCTTGAAAAAAAAGTTCACACAAATCACTATCAGTTTCCATAAGGAACATCTATTACTGTGACTTCGAAAACAAAATCATTAAGCTTGTGAAGTGCTCAGCCAGGCATACAGCATCTTTATTTCCAAGCCTGTGCTTTTATTAGATATATTAACTGGGGAGCTGCATAGTACTTCACTTACCATCTTAATACCCCGTCCCATCAATCTAAGACCTCTGTCCTAATGGCCTGTCACACAAAATGCTGGACTACTTTGATTCTAAATTCCCTTTAAACTCCAAATACAGCCAGTGCCTCCTTGCATGAAGAGAAATCTTTCTCTCCTCTCTGACAACTGCTGCACAGAAACAAGTAAATTCAACCAACAAAACTAATCAAGGAAGCAAAAGTTACTGAAATTTGACCTACAATAGAACATGGGCTACCCCTCCAGCCAAGAAAACTTGAAAATCCAAATATGTTATACCTGTGTCTTTTGGAGCCATACTCCAGCAAATCCTGCACTCCTCTTGGCTACTTCCTAATTTCAGTCAAATTATACAAGTTCAATTGAAGTCCACAAGAGCTGAACACACGAATTCAAAGGCGGAACATAGTTCAGTGTAACAACTTAAAATCTCCAAGCATTTACCAAACTCATTAGTTCATTTAATCTCAAACTCTCTAGACTGTTCTTCTAAATTTTTTGGATCCACACATGAATACCTCTGAATAAAACATTTTCATTTCTTTCTTCTGACATAAATGGTTTTCAAGATTATAAAAGGATTTTTGCAGAAGCTGGTGACAGCATGAAGAAGAAAAAAAAGTGGTTCTTTGCCTTCCCATCTAGGGAGAAAAAATTTGGATGTGATGGCAATACCAGATTACGCTTAACACACCCTAAGGGCAGAGACCTAAAATGAGAGATCTCCTATCGTATTCAGAGTGGATTAGAAAAAATCAGGATAATCGATCCACACAGCTGGAAGTGGAAATGTTGAGGTCATTTTCTCTTTGGAGACTGGCTAATCAGTCAGAGTACCTGAATGAAAACCACAGGCCTGACTCGTGTCTTTTTCCTATTAAAAAAAGGAAGCTACAATTGCACTTTCTCAATGACTAGGAATGCAAGTACCACATTATGCATAACAAAAGTTACTGAACTGCTGTATGCTACTTTTGTTCTTTTGGAGCACTTTCTTTCAATGTTCACTCTCACCCATGGAAAACTCTACCATTATTAACACCACCCTCTGAAACTAACTGCAAGTGGCAAACTGAGATCATTGAAGTTGCTGGAATCCACAGCCTCATATCTAGTACTGCTGAACTAAAACACGAAATTGAATATAAGCTTTAGTCCAGTATAGTGATACAATTCCTGTTTCACAAAAATCTGTGCACTGAGGAGTAGAAGAATCCACCCTTAAAACTTGGCTTATCTTAGTTGCAATTGATCTGTAAAATGAAGAACTGTTACAGAAAAAATAGTGTAACTTTTAAAGTTCCAAATTTTTCCTAGGTTTACTCACTCGCTAGAATTTCAGCCTTCCAAGAGCAGTTTATTTTCATTAGAATAGCATGGAAGGAAACTGATTTCTACATCAAAAATTTTTCAACTCATGAGTGCTCATGCACATGGATGGTTTTTCATGAGTCAAAGCAGCAAAGAACTAAATTCCTCTTATTTATACTCGGAATAGCTACCATGAACATGTACAAAATAATCCAAAAAGAATTTTTAACTCAATGGTTCTCTGTTAGATCATCAGTACTTTGTAGATCTCAATACTAGCAAAAATAATAAATGTTAAGTGCTTTACCTTAAACTGGGCAGGCAGGGAGAGGGAACCAACAACAAGAAAAAATCCCCAAAACAAACAAACAAACAAACCCTGAAACAAAACAACAAAAAAACCACCCTCTGCCAAGAAAAAAAAAAAAAAAAACCCTAAAAAACCCCAAACCCACACAAAAAAAATCCCAACAAAAAAAATTTCAAAACCATTTTCTGAGGATGATTTATGATCTGTATCCTACACAGTCATGGAAAAACCTTCCAACTGACATTCCACACTGCTTGTATACATCTTTCCTTCCAGACAACTATGTCTGCTTTCAGAAATGTCTTTAACTAATCTTGAATTCGATATGCACAGGTAGAAAGGTGAAAAAACAAAAATAAGAACAGTCCAAGAAACAGCCTAGAATTTTCCCTGTGGTTCAAGAGGCAAAGATGCTCACTAAATGTGCCCATCTCAAGATCCCCATAATGGAGGAAAAAGTACTTAAAGGCTTTGATCTACCAGCTAACTCCTGGCACTAAAAACGCAATCCAAAACCATAGAGCTGAGAACCCTACTAAACTTGACAAACACTAGCCAAATCATTGTCGTGTAATTACTGAATGATGCTAACCAGTGTGGGGCCCAGTACAGGTGTATCAAAAACCACTTTGATTCCCAGTAGGGAAATAGTTCCTCATTCAACTCTGTAAAGAAGAGCCAGTTCAGGTGACTGCCTGCTCCAGATGTTCCTCTCCTCAGATCGCCTCTCTCCTAAATGGAATCTGAACACTGACTGCAGGGGGAAGCAGAAGTGCTTCTAGAAGCACTTTCACTCTGCACTTTCTGGAAATCACAGAATACAACCACCTAGTCTAGCAATTTAGGAACAAGTTTCTTCAACAAAATTTTACACACCTTGACCTCAACTAGGATTAACAATGCACTTAAACTCTCACGTAGGATTAGTCATCTGGGAGCTGTATGGGTAGTACAGTTTTACAGATCATTCAGAGTATCAGAAATCAAAATTAAAAACCCAGCATGAAAGAAAATCTCAGAATCATGTTTATAATCCCCTTCCATGGGAAGGAACTGATGACTTAAGAATTCTTATAGGGTATTTTAGGATTTGTCTTCACATTTGTGACAGAAATAAACTGAAAATAAACTGAAATAAACTGAATCATAGCATCACTTAGGTTGGAAAAGACCTTTAAGATCATCAAGCCCAACCATTAAGTAATTAAACACAGGATTTCTACTGTAATTGATTTAACCTCTTTGAATTTCAAAGCTTCTTGTGAGAAAGTGACGGTTCAGGCAAATTCCAAGAGGCATTTTTAGCCACCACTGGTTAATCACTCTACATCCACCCTGTCGCAACTGTCAAACACAAATTGAAAAATGAGACCTAGAATTAAAAATCTTTTGGAACAGAAAATTTTGCTCCAAGGTGTTTTTTTTTCAAAAATAAAGCTTGTTCTGTTACACCAGAGAGCTACACCGTGCATTGGGAGGAAATGACTGGAAAATTTCAGCAGGCCTGACGAAAAGCAAGTATGAATGATCTTAGGTACAGTTCAAGCATTAATTAAGCCTGTCAAAGCATAAATGTGAAGATGTTAACCACAGCCTTCTGCATGGCACCTGCTAAGCTGCCAAGCTGAACTCAGTGGAGTCGCCCAGAGAGACCAGAAATGTATGTATGCTGTCAAAAAAATGACAAACCAGCTTAATTCCTTTCTCTACCTACACATGCTTTATTATGAAAGAGAAGAGGGCAATTTCTAAGTCTGCAGAGGGTACTGAAAAAATACATTTAATTCTTAAATTACACCTACCCCCTATCTATCTACCATCAGCTATAAATCTTTATTTATCTGATAGATATATGGGTTTGTGTCATTTTGAATTGACGTCAGCTGTGAATCAAGACTGTACTGACTCACTCACAGCCTTCAGTATCCTAGCATTTCATGCTCAGTTTTTAATCACACACTGACATCTAGAAAGTCCCATGCAGAGATGTGGATTTTACAACACCATAGTCCGTGCATCGGAGATGGAAAATGCTAGTTCAAAGAGGGTCTTGGTGGATCCAGCATATGGTAACAATTGTCTGTATTATTAATCATACACTGAGGTTATTCATTAGAATGCTGTTTTATTTTTCTATTGGTTTTCTACATCCTTATTTGTAATGCTATGTATAAAATGGACTCAAATAATTTAGAAAGTATAATGAGTTTAAACCAGGACATACTATATAAGCAGGCTTTTACTGCAGCACAAGTAATTTTCTTAAATCACTATGTGGACCTTCTCCTTTAGCTTATCTATAGCAATTCATTTTTATAATTTTCAGTGAGGAAAAGGGTGGAGATATCTTTTTTATATTGCTGGCTTTTGCAGATGAGGCAGTTTCTCCTTTACTGTCATAGTCACAGAAAAGGAATAGCTTGGGGGTCTCTGAGTTTCCTCCAGGGAGATGCAGAAATAAACACTGCCTTCTCTTATTTATGCAGTCAGCATTACACAAATGTAACAAATGAGAGGATTCAGCCCACAGTTCATTCAAAATGGCAACTGCCTTGTAAGAGGCTAATAAATGTGTTCTGATGTGTAGCTTCGTTTCGGTGACACAGAATTAATAGCAACTTTAATACTAATTTTAAGAAGTCTCAAAATTTTCTGTTAGAATCATCTTTTATAATTATTTGCAATCACTGTGAAAATACTGGCATACAAAAAAAATTAAAAACTAAATTAAAAATTAAACTCATTAATTGTATTAGGTATTATTTATAGAACCAAAGGTCATAAAATGCCTTAATTGTATTAATGTGACTGACGTGATTACAAAGGCCACAGTCAGTACTCAGCCATGCAGATTTAGAGATCCTCCCACAATTTGTAGGAAAAACTGGAAGTTTATTTGCTGAATATTATCAGTATGTCCTCAGCTACAGTACGTTTACAAAAATTACCACATTTTTACAACCTTCCTCTGGTTCTCATGGCACAGAAATATTACAAAGTTAACCTGCATGGCAGCAAGTTTAACATTGCACTTGTTTAACCTGAAGCATCTGTTTGGGAACAGTGTTGAGGTTTGCTGAGGATGCTGTTATTGTATACGGATCCAAACAAAGACATCTGTAAACCCAGGAATCTTTTAAGATGGACAGCTGACCAATTGTATCTCCTTCCACTCCCTGAGAAGAAGCAAGGAGTTTGAGGCAAATGGATCGACTGAAAACCTCGTGTCTCCTAAGCCAATCCCCTCTGTCATGACTGAATACAAGGATAAAGAATATAAACAGAGAAAACACATACTAAAATCACAGTAGAAAGAAGCTGTTGAGATTCCATATGTTTTTAATTTTCTGTTCATTTAAAAGGAAAAAAAAAATCAAAACCTGAAATAGTTATCAATGTTTCACTACCAAACCTGAAATTTATTGCAAAAGTTTTGCTGCTATATGCCTAAGAATTACATTGGGCAAATGCCAAAAATAAAAGGTGGTCTGTGAAGACACCTGTTAAGGAATAAAAATGCTTTAAACTGGGAAATTGCTATAGGATCAGCAAGCCAAATCCTCAGGGTAGGGTCAGGAACTGAGATAGCTGCTCCTTCAGCTTAGACATTTATATTTTTGTATGATTCTGAAAAGGAGGAGATCTGACCAGCTACTAGAAATACAACAGCTGCTGCAAAAATGCTTAATATTGCCATAGGCTATGTTTAATTACAGATGAAAAACGCATGATCTTTGCTCGTTTCTTCTCTTTTGATTATTCCAATTCTAGTTGTTTTACAGCAACTGAGTTGCCATTGTGTCTGAGGTTGAAAAACTTGCACTTGGATGGGATTAATTTTATGTATATCCAGAGACACTGCTACTTATTAAACATTGGCCTAGGCAGCCCCAGTCTCTAACTGGAGACACAGAAGAAAACGAAACATGAAGAACCATCAAAGACAAAGCAACACAGCAGGACAAAAAAAGGCCTTTTACCAATTTCTCACAAGGATGATTTTCATGTTCTTCCCCACCAGGCTTATTTCTTCCAACTCAAATGCCTCACAGCCCTCCACTGTTCTACCTGGAATTCTCTTTGCCTTTTGCAATACAGGAACAGAAAATGAGGTGAGAAGAAACCAGAGACTTATAACAGCAACC
This sequence comes from Ifrita kowaldi, assembly GCA_013398055.1. NCBI lineage: Eukaryota > Metazoa > Chordata > Aves > Passeriformes > Cinclosomatidae > Ifrita > Ifrita kowaldi. The sequence goes on from VZRS01009214.1 coordinate 376,796, forward strand.
TGAAATTCCTTACAGATCAGGATAACAGCTTTTCTCATGGTATACTGGGACAAGTTTTAATGGGTGCAAGAATCAGAAGCACGATGACAAAGACATATTGTAATCTAGAAGGAATTATATCAGGCTGAAGAATAATTGAAAGTCTCTACCTGCACTCCTAAGCTTTGCTTCTTTGTTATCTTGAGGTAAGTCTTTCAAGAGCTAGGAAAATTTTAAATTAATTGACAGGTGAGATTTCAAAGATCTACATTTCATGTTTTATCAAGTGATGATATTTGACACTTACAGAAGAACAATCTCCCATTTAGACACATTTCTTTTGTTCAAGAGAGGAATCTGTCTACATTTCTTGAAGATGAAACAAGGATGTTAGAAGAAATGGGATTTAATACAAGGCCCATGGTCACCTGGAGCAGGCATGACCCTCCACAGCTCCTGAAAGTCTCGTAAATGCACGAAGTGCTCTGCAGACTGACTGTCATGGAGAGACGAAGGAGAAATTTCCCCACTTCTCTATTTATGAAGAAATGCTCTATGGGTATTTCCATATTCTGACACTTAATTCTGAAGAAGTGCAGCTTTTCCACCACACATGTGGCAACTTCCAGGATGATTTACTTGTATGTTGAGCTTGATCTCTTCCCCAGCTTGGGAAATGTGGTAAGGAGAAAAATTCTGTTTGCTTCAATTTTTCAAGGGGAAACAGTAAATAACTGCTATCCATTTAACCTAGAGAGGTTTACAAAACCCCATGGTTTGTGTATTTGGCCTCCTCACTGCATTCACAATGTACTAGTTTCTTTTAGTGGTTGGGTAATTTTGGGGGGAGGGTTTGGTGTGGGTTTTCTTTAAGAGTGTGTATATGTGTACTTTTTTCCAAGTCCCAGCACTATTTCCAAAGTGACATTGTCATCCAAAATCACTGCAACAAATGCTTGTCATCTCATTCCCTAATGTTTGTGCATTCTTTTTTCTCTTTTCTTTGAGTAGATGTGATAGTCTATTTCAAATTTAAACTCAAGCTGAAAGAGTCACAATTCTGAATTTGGTCAATGTCTGTTATACAAAGCTTGTCATGAGGAACAAGAAGTTGTACCAGTGTACTTTTTTTTTTAGTATTCATGGTGCCTTAAATAATAACCAGTTAATCATGGTTTTATAAATCCCTTAATAACTGTGTTACTTATTAGCAGTAAGCCCTGCTCATTTTATTGATTTTTGGTTATATATCTTCCTGGGAACTTGTATTTCTCACCATAATTCCTTTTACTGTTGTAATTACTTATTTTTTTCAGTATCTTTAAAGACTAGAATAAACACAGGCAAAGAAAACTTAAGTCTTGGAGAAAACAGCCACTTGCTTTTGCAAGAGAGCTGCATTAGGTTTAGGTTATATGTGGCAGATATATATCACTACCCTCACAGAATATCCCAAAAAATCCAATACAGATTTAAGCAAAAAGGCTTCTACAGGAGTTAAATGAGACTCTGGAGAAATAACTTAGAATTTTAACATAGAGCTTCTCATAGAGCTCTACACGGCTGTACAAGTACTTTTAAAGTACATTGCACTTGCACTTACATATTTCCCATTCAAAGCAGGAGGGTATGACTGTAACTGAAAAGACTGAAACATTCAGCCATGTGACAACTTCCAAGAAGCAAAGCTGAATTTTATTCCCAGACATTTTCAAGCAGGAAGAAGCAGTGCTCAGTCAAGTGCCAAGCACTGCTGAGGGCTCACATCTGCCTGTGCACGCACAGGTAGATGCACACATGAGGAGAAATGCATTCAGACTAAAGTTTGCCCACAACAGCACCACTATTAGACCCAGAAATTTCAATACAGCACCATGGCTCTGAAGTACCTTCATTGTTTTCAGATCCCACAACAAATCTCTTCAAGGAAACAAGCTTGTACTCACCTACACGGATAAATCACTCTAAGAGAAATTCGAATGTGAACTCAGAAACCTGATAATGGTTTAAGTACATCCAAGCAGTTTCTTGACACTGATGATCAGTTCCTCAGCAGCTGACTTTCAACTACTTGTAATTGTAAAGGTGGACATTGGATGATGATCCGTTGGTGACATCACTCTGCAATTACAGAACCTGCCCAGGTAAAAGCATTGAAATAGGCTGCATCAAATGAAGTGTTGCCAGCAGGTCAAGGGAGGTGATTCTCCCTTTCTGCTCCACTCTTGTGAGACCCCATCTGGAGTATTGTGTCCACCTCTGGGGCCTACAATGTAAGAAAACACGTGGACCTGTTGGAGCAAGTTCAGAGGAGGACCACAGAGATGATCAGAGGGATGGAGCAGCTCTTCTATGCAGACAGGCTGAGAGAGTTGGCGTTGTTCAGCAAAGGCTCCAAGGAAATTTTACTGCAGCCTTTCAACACTAAAAAGGGGACTATAAAAAAAGGTGTGGGGAAATACAGCTTTTTTTACCAAGGCCTGTAGTGACAGGACAAGGGATAACGATTTTAAACTAAAAGAAAGTTTTTAGTGGCTATAAGAAAGACATTTTTAATTATGAGAGTTTTGAAATACTGGAACAGATTGTCCAGAGAAGCTATAGATGACCCATCCCTAGAAGTGTTCTCAACCCCTGGAAGTTTTCAAGGCTAGGTTAGATGGGGCTATGAGTAAGCTGGTCTAGTGGAAGGTGTCCCTGCCCATGGCAGAAGGATTGGAACTAAATGATCCATAATTTCCTTTCTCACCCAAACCATTTTGAGAGTCTGTGATTCTACAAAGTTGTCCTCCAACTGCAGGTGCTACGCAATTTATATTTTATGAATGGAAATATTTTTAAAACTCACTGAAAAATTGAATACCTTCTATCTGAAATATATAGGCAAATCAATACGGGAAGGTCTTTTAAACTACATTATCAAATGCTATAAGTAAGATCATTACTATACTTCAATAGTCACTATGTTGTGCACATATATTATCACATTTAGTCACTTGGTTTCTAATACTTGTGACAACAAGCATATACTTCTTTCATGAATGGGACACTGCAGACAGTTTGCCTGACTACTAGAAAGAAATGTATTATTAATAGATTTTAGAAAGATGCATTATTTCATATATTTTTTTTCAGGTAATAAATCCTAAAGATGTGAACAAAACTGACAGAAAAATGCATTGCATCCGTTATCAAAAATTACTCTGGGATAGTCATTGCAGCCAATTGCTAGGACCTCTGTCGTAACACTTTAGTTTGCTCAAAATGCATTGAATGATGCAGTCAAATAAAACAGGACAGAATCTAAAGAAAGGACTCAGAGGGTCCATATGGCAACACTACAGCTTTCTAACACGGAAAATTGAGATGCAGTATCTTAATAAGTTTTAAAATTAATTAATTAATTATGAATTTCAAATGCAAGAATGAAGAAACAACACAAAATATGTACAACATCAAACAATTAGTGCATCTCATTTATGCGTTGTAAATAGTCTGGTTCTTTTCAGAAACTTGTCAAAGGCTTTTTATTTAGCTTTGTTTTTAAAGGAAAATCCTACATTTTCTAGGCATCTGAGAAACAAAAAAAAAAAAAAAAAGTGTCCTTTTGACAGTAATAAAGAAAAACCAAAATACACCAACAGGATTTTAGAGTGATAGTAAATTGCTATCATAAATATATGATGAATTACCGGATAGCCATTTCGCCCTGGTAGACCCTGGTTGAATGAGATGAAATGGTACGACACATTAACAACACAGTCATGACATATGACATAACAAACATGCAGAGTACATCACTAGGAAATCATAATTCGTGTATTGCTTAATTGTTTTGTATGTGATGACATTTCAAACCAATAAATATGAGATAGGTACTACATGGTGAAGAAATGAGGTTTTGGCAATGGAAATTACGTGTTTTAACTTAAATAAACACTTTAATTAGAAGGCTACTGGCTACTTCTGATGCCTAGTGAAATTCTGTTTTTATGAAGAGAATTATCCATGTAAACTGACAGGCAATATGTAGTTAATTTAAAAAAAAACAGGTTTAGTGCTTAGGCAGTAAAGTATTAGATTCCACTAGAACATAGGTGCCAAAGAAGAAATCTGAGATTGCTGAAAATGATTATAAAAAAATTCGAACTCCCCAACCTTTGACTGCTATTACATGTGTCACTGAGTAGTCATGTACAAAAAAAATAAGCAGAGCACTGCAGAAGCCTTTGAAATTACAACATACACCTAATTCCATGCAGTTTCATGGTGAATAGACAAATATTTGATATTTTAAATGAAAACTATTACCACAGTCTCCCAGGTGAAAACAACACTTAAGATCACAACAGTTGCCCCTAGCCAGTATCTACGTAAATACAGAAGTGAATTAGGAAGAAAAATTACACCTTTTAATGCCTTGTAACAATCTAAAACATTGCTGCCTGTCAGCAAGATGAAGTCTTGTAGGTTTCAAGTACAAAACTTGAATTGAAAGTCAGATACTTCTTAAAATTATTCAGCTTTGGAATCTATTTCAGGTTTGTGCTACTATTGCCAAGATTAAGGCTTACATGGGGGGTTGGGGGGTGTTTTTTTGTTTGTTTGATTATTCAGGTTTTTTAATGTACCTATACTGAAACAGTGGGGAGCTGACGTCAAAGACATTCTTAATGAGGCATATAGTGAACTCTTGCCACGTTGCCTTGGTACGGGAAAATAGCCTGTATCATGATTTATGTTTGCTCTTTGTGTTTCATTGGCGGGCTGCAAAAGAAATTGGGGAAAACAGTGTTTCTTTCAAGCAAACAGCACCTTTACACATTAAGCCTGGCTTTCCATTGATTGCTTGTTAAATGAATTTGTCACTATGAATTGCTGAGCACATGGTTAAAATCTTACAGGGGTAAGTAATAGCGTGACTCAATATATGCAGTTTACAGTAACATCTTTAGGTCACAGCAGGAATTCAACATATTAACTAAATATTCTTAAACATGCATGTAGCATAGAATAGACAGATGATAGGGTCTTGAAAATATTGTGGAAATACTGCATCTATTAAAGAAAAAAACATAGACGTCTGCAAACTGTAAAAGAAATAATGTTTTAACAGTCACACTCCCACACCATATGATGCACACGGATGACATGACAGATACAAATGTTTGAGACATATGTGCTTAGTCCTGTCCTTCAAGTCAGACTTTTGACCTACTCTGGGAATACACAAAAAATCCAAGCAAAACCCAAAACAACCTCAAAACCTCAGAAGAGAGAAAACGTTTTCTCACAATAAGAAGTAGCGCAAGATTCAATAGACTTACTAAATTGAATAGTACTATTTAATAATAATTTTACACAAGCACTCACTGGCTTCAGTAGCAATTACAGCGAAACAAGCTGGACAGCCTGTATGCCTCCAAAGAACAGGGAGCTTGTACCCCAAGACTTTGTGACAAATGCAGAGGAAGTTATTACCCAGCAAAAGTGGCCAAGTCTGGGCTTAAGGTAGGATACTCACATGTTTTTATACTGCACTAAAATATGTGTTATGAAGTCACAGGAAAAATGAACATAACATACTTACGCAGAATTGTGAATCCAAATGGCAGTCTGGAGCGCTGAACATAAAGCTTTATTGGTTTAGAGACTTTTTTCTTAAGGAACTTTCTGATTAAATTATTCAGCTCCAAGATACTGTGTACGTATAAATATCAAAATTCCCTCTTGAGTACACATGATCATTTTATCACGCTGATAACTTAACAGGATCTAACAGTTTTCTCCCTGATTCTGGAAGAACCAACAATGTATCACTGTACTTACAGGAGGTCCTGTGGGGTGGGGGAGAGGGGAAAGAAGGGCAAAAAAAGAGAAAAAAGAACACGTAAGCTTACGAAGTTACTGAAGAAAGACACACGTACAGTCAAGCACAAGGCCTTGGGATTGTCAGTGAGCAGCACCAGCAATACAGGGCACACATTTTCCCACCGCCAAGCTTTGGCAGTGGTCTGAAACTTGTAAATATGACTACTGCCTAAATGCATGCACTTACCTTAACAAATCTTCAATTACAGTCATGCAATCTTATGAAAATTGCTTCTCCATTCATTTCCATGCAATTTCATGCCAGTCCAAAAATACCAGCCATGGACTACAATTCATTTTGTCAGACTCCACAAAAAGCATATGTAACCACATCACCAGTTTCAGTTAACCACACAGCGAGCATTTGATCAGAGCTTGGCCGAGGAATTGCACAAAGTACCCTTGGTATTTAACCTGGGCATCTTGTCAAAAATACATGTACCAGCATCTTCCAGAATTCCAACTTCGCCTGTGAGGGGAGGTTTCAGTGGCCACCTGACAGTGCTGAACTTTATTTTCATCGCCTTTCTTTCTCAAGGCACACATATAAAATGCTCCCCATTAAAATGTCACACTTAGTGAAGTGATATTTGCACATTTTTTCAATTATTTAGACCTCAAAGACTTTTGTGTAGCAGTTCTTGGAAACATTATCAAAGGGCCACAAATCAAATCTACTATTTCAGTCTTATTAAGCTGAGCAGCTGCAGCTCCCAAATCAATGGCATTTCATTAAGCTTTTATGCCTCTCTCTAATTTCTGAATAAAGCGAAGTGCAAAAGGAGTATAAAACAGCAGCAGCTGTACTTTGAGATTGCTTTTAATTTTGACAGCCTTTTGGTTTTAACAATGCAATTTTTATTGTCCAGCAACTAAGGGAATTTCTTTATTCTGGCGAACATTCTTAAACAGCATTTTAAGGTGCAGGTCTGTTTTTAAATGAGAGATCCATTTCCTTTATTAATAATTTAATATGTGTTTATTTGAGATGCAAAATGAATCAATGAGCATCCCACAAATTAATTTCCAGGATCATTTGTAACTTAATCTTCAACCACAGAATTTCTCTCTCTATCATAGCCTCTTTGTCTGAAGTAAATACTAAGACAACAATGAATAGAAACACCAAGGTGATTTGTATCAACCTTTGTCAGGGCTTGGTTTTAGTTTTGTGATTCAGGAAGATATGGGAATAGTTTTTAAGAGCCAGATAAATTATTCTTTACATAGACAAGAAAGGCTACAGAAGATTTACAGAGATCAAGCTGATTGGAAGACTTTCCTAGCTGGCAGATTAGACAAGACAACCAAAGAGAATAGAAATGCTCATTTTCTACTGCATTGCCTCCACAAAGTTCACCTTGATGAAAAACTCAATCCCACAAGGTAATTGATTCAATTCCTGTGAATGTCAACAGCAAGAGGTGCTCAGCATCTCACAACTTTGCCTCAAATGAAATTTCAAGCTACACACCACCAGCAGGTTTCTATCAACGGCAACCTCCCTGGTACGGAGTAACGGACCAACAAATGTTTTTCTTATTTCTGGTAGAACGTAACTGCTCATTTCTATAAAACAACTTCTCGCATGCAGAGTAGTCTACTTATCACATTATGCCCCTGATTACCAACATTCTTGACATAAGGAATTTTATTTCCTTATTTATTTCCTTATAAAGTTGTTCTCCTCAAGCCAAAGGGGCCTGACGTAACACTGACATAGTATTCTGACTACTGACATGTAACATGGAGTTACTCTAACTTGTGCAAGTGTGAGAAGACCCCTAAAGGGTTTGACAGCTACAGATGTGTTTCCAAAGGCACCGCATCGAGTTTTATGAAGTGTGCCTACAAATTAAGGATGCCCAAGACTAGAAAAATACCTGGAAGGCCACCAGATACATGCCAAGGGTCCCAATATTTTACCAGAGAAGTTTAAGAATTCTTTTTCAGAGCACACATGCAATACAACTAAAAATCAAGGCATGCTGGGTATGCATCCTCACAAAAACAGCCATCAAATGACAAAAGATCTTATGAAATTGAAAACTTACCAGTCTCTCCTCTTCTTCCCCGCTTACCTCTTTTCCCTGGAGGACCTAAAAAGAAGATGGTAGATTGTAACTTTTTCCCTTGAAATTACATGTAGAAAATCATTTGTTTGGATGTAAGGGCATTAGACTGATGTACTACATGAAGTTCAGAGATTTTGGCTGAGCAGGGGTAAAAGATAACCCAAATAAGATTTAGAAAGTCGTGGATAAATTTGACAGCTATGGTACCCACTATAGGCTCTCTGAAAAAAGGCTGGGAGAATCTATAAAGGTCATCCAGTTCATCCCTCTTTTTCAAGGAAAATGTTAACCACATCTAAATTATTATTGTAACTTCCACAGGAGTTTTTTTCCCCCAATATTTCACTGTTCTGACAAGTGTAACATTTTTCTTTATGTCCAACTCGCTGCACTGAAGCCCATCAATTCTTACGCTTTTCACCATGAACCCCAGAGAAGAAATTTCTCCTTTTCCTCTCTCAAAAAAGTCTTTGTATTCCTCAGAATCGCTGCACCATTCCTTCAATCATCCTAAACCAAATATATCCTGGGACATTAAGTTTTATTCAGTTATTCCTATATTAACTCGGAAGATTAGTAATTATCTATAAGAGTAAATCCTCTGGAATTTGCTTTCAGCTTCTATCTGAAAACATGCAAGAGATGAAGAAACCACCACCTGGCTTGCCATCCCCCAAACACTTAACAACAATATATGTGTTGCCAGAAACAGTGTAAAGTGCTTTGTCTCCAGTTTTTATTTGTTAGACATAACACAATGGCTTAGTCACCGTATGCTTTTTGCTGAGAAATCTTTACTTCTCATTGTCCCTTCTCCACAAATATTTACATAATACAATCAGCATCTGCTGCCACCTCTGAAAAAAAAAAAAGGAAAAATCCTTTTTGTCTCTCATTTCTGCCTTCAGTATCCTCTTCTAAGAACCGCAGATCTCAGATGTCACACTGCAGACACTTTCCCTACTCTTCTTGGTGACCTTGACATACTGTTCCTGAAAATGCCAGGAAAGCACACTTGCACTTCTCCATGTACAGCTTGGAGGAGAAGCAGCAGCTGTGGGGGTGACACAAGAACTGAAACTTGGCTGCTCTGAAAAGAGAACCACAGGTGGGACTCTCAAAGCTGCTGAAGAGAGGCGAGCGCGGGTGGAATTTCCAAAAGCAGCGAGGCGTGCAGGAGCACAAGTACCTCTGCTGTGGCTGTATCTCACCGTCTGTAATAGATACGAGATGCACAGGTGGTTTTGTGCAAATAGGCTGCTACTTTAAACTTTACAAATCATCTGAAGTATCATGCCACAGCTTTTAAATAGCTTTGCATCATGTATTTGCAGCAATCTGGCTTAAAGTACTAAGATGCTGGAAAGCAATGTTAGTGAAACAATTTCAAGATGTATGTGAAACAGCATTAGTCTTCCAGGTGAATAAAATATTATTGATTTGAAAAGAAAGGAAGAAGGGAGAAGAGAAAAAAAAGAAAAGAGAAAGGAGAAGGGAGGAGAGAAAAGACAGGAGGAGAAAGAAAGGAGGGGAAAGGAGGAGAAAGGAGGAGAAAGGAAACAGGAAAAAGGAAAAGAAAGAAAATAGAAAAGCAGCTCTTGTCTTGAACATGGAGAGGCTTACTCCTATCAGAGCATTATAAGTTTGACTAAAATCCTTCTTGCCTGTTCTAATAATTACTGTAGTGGCACAATGCAACACAAGCTTAAGACAACAATATCATACAAACTTAAGTATCAACAATACCATACATACTTAAGTATCACTTAAGTATGGGAGAATCTTGCAACTTCCTCCTGAAACACTCCAGCCTCTGCAAGGGATTATCTATGGAAACTTCGTACACAGGAAATAGCATGTTACAGACACATTAAGTTTCTATATGCACCTCTTTTTTCTCCCCCCACAACTAACACTGAAACTTCTTAGAGTCCCCCTGTGGAGATTTCCTGGGCTGTACCTGAGCTCACAACACATCTGTAGAGCACTTTGGGCTCATCATGAACATGGATGTGCAGGGGAAACATAAAAGATTCTTCTCCAGGTAATGACATGCCATCGTGCATATAGCAATAATATTCTACTAAACAGGGTAGTAATGTTTTATTTTATTAAACTGTGCTATAGGTGTGCACACACACAAACAAGTCTACTACCAGGTTTGCTTTTGACAAAGAAACAGCACTTTGAAACTAAAAATTTCGGCTACAGACGAGCAAAACACATTAAAGTCACTGACAGAAAACCCTGAAGGTCACTTCAAGCTATGAATTTTAGGAAGGAATGAAATCTGTCCAGAAAACCAGACTTCCACAGAGCACTAAGTTGCTGGTTTAGCTGTGTGCAATGACAGCAAAGAATGGGCTCCAGTTCAGCTCTCTCCTCTGAAATCAATTGCTGATCCCTTCTAACACGTTATTCTAAGATTTTTAGATTCAAATGCGTGAGTCACCAGAAAAATTACTGTAACTACTGTGTTTCCAAAGTAACCGCACCACTGAGGTTAGGAAAATTACTCTGCACTTAGACCAATATAAATGAAACCATACTACTGCCCCTGACCATCAGACCAGCAGTATTTAAGGGCCACTGAATGACATGTATCTCTTCTCCCTCTCAGTAAAACTTTTTTGATTTGTGCGCTGTTTAAGTCTGTCAAGGTGGTGGCATTTGCAAAACTTCAAATAACTGTGAGATGAGGGATGGACCTTGCAAACTACTACTGGATTTTGGTGACTATTTGAGGAAAGAGTTTCAATAGATTTATCTATTTACTTACTTTTTTACCAATACAAACTAATTCATTTTGAACAGTTTACCACAGATGGTTTCAATTCACAGAAAACTAATGCTGAAATTTATGGTCATCGCTCGATGACCTACTGCTTCAGAAAGTACACAAGCTTTCATGTTTCCCTGAACAGTCTGCTTTCTCTAAATCTCAACTGCTAACATATCATCTGTAGCTCCAAGAGTTTCAAGCTATCAAAACCTTGGGCATTTTTCTATAAATATTAATTTTCCATCTGTCTATAATATCATAACTTTGCACTAATTGGAGGATTTGGTGGAGACTCATCACAGCAGAAGGAGCAGTGAATAAAGTTATATTACAGATAATGTAAGCTTACATCAAGTCCACAGATTTTTACAGCTTGCACAAAACCCTCAACATGACACAACTAATCTGAACTTTCCTGCCTGGGGTGAAAAAAAAAAAGTCTCTTCAAGAGTATCAGAAACATCCATGCTGAACTGAATTCCAGAATATTTTAAGAGTATTTTGTTTTAAAATATATTTACATATTAAAAATACAAATATTAGGAAGAAAAATAGGAGTTTAAATCTCAGTGGAGTGAGTTGGGTTAATAAAGACTAGTGATACTGAGCAATAGCAAAAGCTTGTTTCTAGTAATCAACTTTGGCAAAACACTGTTTTCCAGGATCACTACATTTACTCACAGATAGGGAGTAAGAGTAAAATGCCAGATCACCTGGTTTTCATTTTCAACTTAATTTAGTTTGAAAACATTTGAAATAATTTTATTCTTCCAAAACTATTTAATTCTTATCAACAGAAAATCTAGAAAGATTTTTTTCCATTCAATTGTTAAAAAAATAATGCCACTGCTATTCCATATTTATTAAGGGAATTTTGGAATGGAAAGAAACTAAAAGCTAATGGAAACTAAAAGTCAATTATGTATCTAAATTTATCTTCTCACGCACAAAATGTCAGCCACTCAAAAAGTTTTGCCTTTCTTAGCTACCATGAGTGTCTGTCAAATAAACAAAAAACCACCACAAATAAACAAACAAAAAAACCCCCTCAGCCCACATAAAATGGACAAAACCACCCACACTGTTTAAATTTATTGATATATTTACAGCAAACAAATCCTATATTTCAGAAACAGCAGACTGAAATAAACCAAAACACCCACCCCATCTGGTGAGTGAGACCTAGAGTACCCCTGTAAGCACCTGCCAGGAACATAACATGCTTTGCCATTTGGTGACCAGCTGATGTAGAAAGTCAAGTTTGTCCTAATTTTGGAAAGAATTACAATGGCACTATCAAGTCAAAATGAAAGGATTTACCCATCTTTGGTTATGAGAAATTCTAAAAGCTATTAATCGTCACTGCAAGTAAGAGCTCTTACACCAAACCGTGCACCAACCTAAGAATTATACAAGAGTTCAGAATGCTGTTCCCTCTTTTACTGATATTGCCCAGGATATTGCTCCCTTAGTGTTTCACACACAAACATAGCTACTGTTAAAGGGAGTGGGTATTCCACGTGTACATGAGAAGAAGAACATTTTCCTGGCTATTTCAAAGCATATTCCATTTCACATGAAGTTCACAGCAACACAAGTTTTTTACCTGTCAAGTCAGAAAAATGAATTAACCCAATTACATTCTCAGAGTAAATCCTGAGCAACTTTGTTGAAGGTCGTAGAATTACTTCAGTATCATCACGCATAAAACTGTCAGCCTTGCTGAAATCATGCGATTAAAATATCCAGAAGTCAGCTGAACTATACCAACCAAACCTTTCTGATTCAACTCTAACATTGGTAAAATAACTGCTATTGGTAGCATTTCAAGCTCCATCACTCCAAGCTGTAAATGGATCCAACCCTTTCCTTTCCGCTTCCAAAGTACAACCCAGCTGTCATTATTTTATCCCACTTCACATTTCTCCCTGTCAAACTGACTCAGGAAGGAGTAGGGCACTGAAGAGAGCCAACCCCTCCCTGCTCAGAGGAGAGCCTCCCCAGCAAACTGGCACCTCTGCCTCACAGCTGCAGGAGCACCAGGCCAACAGGCCAGCACGGCAGGCAGGCAGCAGAGCAGAGCGGCAGGCGCTGAGCCTAACACCTCCTCCTGTGAAATATGCATGCCATGAGCAGTGTGGTGGCTCCAGGTACTGCTGTGTGAGTGAGTGCCCCATCCTGCCAGCCTCCACCTGCCGGGATGGTCCCCACCTCCAGCAAAGAGCACTGAAACATCCCAGTGGGCTGAGCACTCACCCAGTGGATGTCTATCTGGGCAACACGAGATTCAACAGACACATCCATGGTCCCTTCCCACAGCATTGCCATCAAAGGGAAGACTTCTATCTCCAAAGCTGAGCGTGTTCTTATGAACTCTGCATGGATCTATTTCAGGCTACTTCATCAGCCTTTTCTGCTCTCCCCTCTTTTCTCAGCTTTTTTATCTCATGCAACACTTGGACTCTTCATTACCATTCCACCTGATGTGTCAGTCTTCTTTGTACCTCAGTCTGTGTCACAGCCTGCCTGAACTTCCTACCTCATAAAATTATCTACCTCATTTTGAGCCTCAGCTGGACAAATAACGTTTCACACACAGTACATCATCTATTTGGCTCACCATGAAGAATCATTGCATTGCAGGGCTTGTATACATGTCAGAAGCTATTATGCAACTTGGCTAAGGAAATGTCAAAAATTAGTCTGTCTGATCCCCACAGCAAAGCAACCTGACTGCCCTAAGTCAGATTTGTACCACTTCTGTCCATGCTAAATATCACCTGACTAGAGACATCTAGCATAACCTTATTTCATTAGAACCACATGCCACTGAGGAAGAATCCCATTATTGTCACCTGTAAAATATCCAGATCTGCACACACACATACATATATATATATTTTCACAGAATCATAGAAAGGCTGGGCTTGAAAGGGACCTTAAAGATCATCTGGTTCCGACCCCCGTGCCATGGGCAGGAATGTCACCTACTCAGGGCCCCATCCAACCTGGCCTTGAACACTTCAAGAGAAGCAGCATCCACAGCTTCTCTGGGTAACCTGTTCCACCACCCTCACAGTAAAGAATTTTTTCCTAACATCTAATCTAAAGCTCTTGTCTTTTACTTTAAAACTGGTGCCCTTTGTCCTAGCACTATCTGCCTGTGCAAAAAGTTGTTCTGTCCCTTTCTCATAAGCCCCCTTTAGTTACTGAAAGGCTACAATATGGTCTCCACAGAGTTTTCTCTTCTCTGAGCAAGACAGCCTCAATTTTCTCAGCCTGTCCTCTCAGAGGATGGTTTCCAGCCCTCTGATCATCTTGGCAGCCTCTTCTGGACTCACTCCAACAGATCCATATCCATATGCTGGGGATCTCAGAGCTGGACAAGGCACTCCAGGTCCCTCACTCTGCTGGCCACACTTCTTGTGATGCAGCCCAGGACACAGTTGGCTTTGGCTTTCTGGGCTGTGAGCACACACTGTTAGCTCGTGTCCAGCTTGTCATCCACCAGCATCCCCAACTCCTTCTCCACAGGGCTGCTCTCAGTGAGTTTTTTTCCTCGTCTTGACTCACGTCTGGGATTGCCCCAACCCAGATACAGCATTTTGCACTCGGGCTTGTTGAACCTCATGTGTTTCTCGTGGGCCCACTTCTACAGTTTGTCCATGTCCCCCTGGACAGCATCCTGTCCTGTTGTGTCAGCTGCACTGCTCAGTCCCTGTCATCTACAAACTTGCTGAGGGTGCTCTCAATCTTGCTGTCTATGCAAGAGGCAGAGATAGTAATGAGCATCAGTCCCAAGATGGAACGGTGAGGGACACCAATTGTCACCAGCTGTTTTCCATCTCACCTGTAAGTCCAAAGATGCTTTCCTTATGTAAGTTAGAGTGGAGGGTTCACGGTAATCCTGGGTTTTGAGCATTCCTTAAATACCACACAGCTTCCACTTCTCTCCCTCCAGCTGCACTCCTCACAGATAGTTTTCTGGCATGAATGTATTACACCTGTTTGGTTCTATTCACATCCAGGCACTGAAGTATTTGAAGTCAGGATTTCCCTGCCAAGCCCTCAGATAGTTCTTTGGGTTGAAGCTGCCTGAGAACTTTGTGAATGCTTCTGGTGCTACTCCCTGGGGCTAGATGCTTGAGTTCTTAATGGATATTCCCTTTCAGGTGCTCTGCTGGCTACCAGTTCCCATCCCAAACTGAAGCCTGGGTTCATTAAACACTACGTGAAATATCAGGTGCATGTCTTCTTTTAAAGCCACAATATAAGGTGGGATATCTTCTTTCTGCAGATATCACACATGACCTTATTAACACAGGTAAGAGGTATGAGAGCAAGTAGTTCTGTCAACAAATTATCCTCCCACCATTTTTGTTCCCTGCATTTTTATGTTATTGTTTTCATGTTCTGTAAGAGTGACAAATGTTCCAGCAAAAGTGGAACCACTGGTTTACCTAACAGAGCTACAGCATATTTTGCATTATACTTTATCCCTGTGTATGCCAACACTTTGACCACGTCCTTGGCCACAGCTGCAGTTTTAGGTGTGCCTTCACTGACACAATCATACATACACTAAAACTTTCCTGAATCCCAGAAGTCTCACAATGCGTTGCAGTCCCAAAATTCAATCATAATGACATTTTCTCTCTTTCTTTTTTGTCTGGTAGTAGAAGGACTGGGGTAAGAAACACTGCTGCTTACGTGAGCTCATTTTAGGAAGACTTAACAGTGCAGAAAGAATAGGTTCTTGAACTTTGCATTTGTTTTAAAGGTTATTGCATCACCACAGAGCTGTGGCAGAATACAAGTAACTGATTATAGTTAAAATACTGTCAGAGGTGAAGATTCACATTTATAAGGCAACCAATGAAATGATGCACGTCAGATCCCAGAATTTGTATCCAGATATAATTATGATTTATTTTGCTTAAGTGGTCTGAAATAGATCCCAGTAGCCTGAGCTGGAACAGTTTGATGGTTCTTACAGACTAAATTTTATTGGTAAGGCTGTTAAACTATTTTAATGAACATATAACACTCCAAGCACACATGGTCATCTTGCAAACACAGAAATAGCTGCTATCACCTGGCTGACAAATATTGCTGAGGGACAGCTGAAGCATGTAGGGATAGCTATTCTATACTAGCAAGGCATGAAAGTATTATCATTTCAACTGGCCATTCCATTGTATTATTATCATGCCATATCAATAGTTGGCCCTATGATGCAAAAAGCATATGTCATATTGAGAAAAACTATTTAAACTTCATTTAACTTTTTCAAATAATAATGTGGATGAAATAAGAAATAAGGTATCAGAATTAAATTATTCTTCAGCCTCAACAGAATTTAAGTTAACTTTGGAAAGAAATTTAGACACTTTTTGAGGACACGCAGCCAGCCAGATGGTAAAGTAACTATACGGTACAATTGTAGACGTATAAAAGCAAAATCCTCAGAATCAGAAGTCCTTAAAAGCTCATCCTCCACCCACCTCAGTATCAAAGTTCTGTCATCAGGAAAATGACAAATAACTAGAACAAAACAACAGTGTAAAACATACTATCCTTCTCAAATGCAGTGCTTTGGATGCAATAGGTCTCAAGTAGAGAGTCAAATTATAATCTCCAAGAATAAGTAATTCCCTCCCTACTCTTTACAGAGTAACACCAGCTACAGGTCAGGAGTCAGGACAAAGAAGGACTTCAGCATTCCAGGTCATGTTGCTGAGAAATGGGGACTTCTCCGCCTTCCGCAACCCCAGTGAATGGCAGGTACCCTTCCATGCAGCAGCACGGAGCAGCTATCCATCCTGGCTGTGGCTTTCATGCTACTTATGTCTGAGTCATTTCTCATCTAAGCCTTTCATGGCCTTGCATGTGCATGGGAGACTTCGGTCATTCCTCCCTCTGAAGGTTCACTCTGACCTGGGGAAATCCATGGCCTCAAAGCTTCCTCAAGCAACCAAAGGTGTACATCTCTCCTTGAGACAAAAGGACATCTCTCCCATGTCACAGAGGTATGATCATAGGCTTAGATGTGTGGGCCACACCAGGGCTGAAATCCCTACATCATGGTAGACTTAAAAAGGCTTTTTCTATTTCCTCACAAGTCTTACATAAATTTATTCCTTCTGCTATAACTTCCCATCACATTCCTCATGTAGTTTTTCCTTCACATTTCATCAACCTGATTTTGTTTGCTTGTTTTGCTCTTTTGTTTGCATTCTTTTTTCTTGCTGACCATATGGTTCTCAGCTGCCAGGCCCAGCACAGAAGCAGCTAGGTGCAACAGCTGCAAAAAAGTCCTCCTCAAGCACCCACATCAGGATTAGACACACCCTCAGTGCTCTTGGTAGATGAAACACAGGCTGCTGGTTTTGCTTCAGAACAGTTGGGATAGCTCACCTCAGTGCAAACATGGGATATGTTTAGCATATGAAAAGAATGATTTTTCCAAGGCTTATAACTTTGTGAAAGTTGGGTTGGCATCTTTTAACCACATATGACAATAGCAGAAGGTCACATAGACCTGATGTCAGCCAAGGTTAAATCTCAGTTTTTCATTCCAAATTAAGGCTATGTGAGACTTAATTCACAAAGAAGAGGTAAAGCCAGAATATGTTTCCTTCAGCTTTCATTCTTAAACATCTGGTCCTGCTTGCAAAAAACCCCCAACAGACTGCAGTTGCTTTCTGGCAAAAACGTAAGCCACTGAAAACCCAGTCTCACAATGACAAGGGAAAGGCAGTGCTAACAACATGTCAGGTCCTCACAACCCTGATCACAGTTGGTGATGGCATTTTCACTGGCAGCAATGAAAAGAAAATTACCTAACGATCACAATTCAGATTACTCTGAATGCTCATCATAGAATGAGAATTTTGCTACAATTTTCAACAAGCACAGGTTTTACTTAATAAAAGTACTTTTAAGTGACTACAGTCTCTTCCAGTTTTAGTGCCATTTGTAAACCTTAGCATATTTTTATAAGGTACTCAACTTTTCCACATACTCTGAGTTTTCTTCTCAGCTCAAGAGCAAACCTAAATCCAAAGTATCGCCATGAACAAGTAAAATTCCCATCACAGTTCCATTTTATTCTAAAATGCCAAAAAACTAAAATTTTTTCTTCTGAAAAGTCACTGAGTAACCTTTCCAGATTTTTTAAAGATGAGGAACAACAACATCTACACCATATTCAGTTAAAACTGTACAACGCAAATGAAACCAATTTTTAGCATCCTAGACTATCTCCACTTACATTGTGGAGTCCAGGTGTCTCCTCTTACTGCAGATTTGATCCGCATGCTTAACTTTTAAGCCATGATTGACAAGAGTTCGTGATTATGATGACAGATTAAAGTGTTCATTGAATTCAGAGGGTTTTTATTTCAGTTGTGACAGTAGTGTACTGGGAGACAATGAAACACAATATCACAGGATTAAAGGCAGCACATAACTAGTCAGGCACTGGTACTGCAATCATCTTGGTCTCACACACATGCTGATCACCCATTTAAACATAAAACCCTACCCTGAGCAGTGCATATTCCTTTCAAAGTCTTACTCACGTGCCTCCTCTCATTTCTAACATAATAAATATATCATCTGACGAGGAGCTTAGTGACAGCTGCACAAGTTAGTTCTAATTACAAAAAATAATACGTGGTTTTAAAAGGTTCAATAAGTCTCTATTGCATAACAGCAGCAAAGCAGCGCAATTATTGCTTACAAGCAAAAGTAAATACAGAAATAAAAATTGTGCTAGGATTGGTTTACTCCTGAACTACGAATGTCAGTTTCTTCTGGGTAATCTAAAACAACATTCTCTTTCTTGATGCACCATTCACCTATAGAAGGGGAAAACAACAAACTGCAAATAAATGGTTCAAAATATTTTGCCTGAATTAACACAGGAGGTACACAACTGCAAAACACCAAAAATGACAAAGAGGAAGCAATATATTCACTTTGGTTTACATCTTACAGCTGCCTGTGAACTTTAGCAGCGATACAGGCTCTGGTTCCTAAGGAGACACATATCCAACACGACAGACACCAGTAAAATATTTTTATTATCCTAGGCTACATCCCGCTCCTTAGTCTCGATTATTTCCAATAGCAAACCTTCCCCCCCAATACAAGCTTCAAAGAAAGGGCAATCTCCCATGTTTTAAACACTCTCAAGAGACTACACTCACGAAATGTAGCAGCTTGTCTTTCATCCACTGGAAATTACTTCAGGTTGAGATGTGAGTGCAGCGCATAATGACAATAAAACAAGACTCCAGCAGATGCCAAAACAACCAGAACTTGGGATTATTCTTGCTGTGCAGGTCTCCCTCATAATTTAAGAGGATAACCAAGGGAAGTTGTACTAGGTCAGGCTCAGAGTAAGGTTAAAGAATTAATGGATAAAAGTTTCTTAAACTACTGTAGTGACTTGTTTCATTATATTTTTTCAATTATTTTTAAGTTTCAAAAATTGTCTGATATAAATGAAAATCTTAGCACACATCCCACACAAGGAGACCTTGCAGTAAGGAGCACAAGAGAATGGATGCTCTCAGCTGCTTCTCTGTGACCAGCTGTATCTACGGTAGCCTGGAAACCATCCAATGCTGTAACTTGGTCAGCCAACTGTAACCCCATGTTGAACCTAAAGAGCTTAATCCACTCTATTATTGCCTTTTCACAGGTGGAACCTGTGCCCTTTTCTTTTATCAAGATCTTTTTCGTGACATAATAAGAGACTCCAAAAACCAAATGACTGTTCATATTAATTTATATAGCTCATCCCTTACCCATACAAAGAAAATGAACTAGCAGCACAAATAAGTAAAAAAATTCCATCTCAAGCAAAGCACATGAAGTTGATCTATCATTTTAGACTGCCAGACACACAAATATACACTCAGAGTCAAGTACACACACAGAAGAGCTTTGTACTTTAAGGCAATTCCAGAGGGCCTTATCAGCTTTGACTGAGGCAAATCTTCCCCTGAAGCTGTGGGGCTTTTACTTGGACAAGTGCTGAATTTAAAAGAAGCCCCTTGAGATTTGGCACCGTTTCAAAGAAAAAGCAATGTCACGGATATTCTTCACAATATATTACAAAACTAACTGTCCTCTAACATATAATAGTTTACATATGCTGCTCTGTAAATAAGATAATAAATAACACGCTAGTTACGCATGACCTATTATTATTTATGCATGAAGATTAGGTGCAAAATTTACTCACAGTATTTTCAGAAAGTAAAATAAAGACATTAACAAAGTTTTTACATACCTACTACAAGCACGGAGTAAAAGCTGGGACTTGAGTCAATCAAGTTAACCAAATTCATAGACAGCAACATACTTTTCTAATTGTGCCCATGCATGAGTGGGTATGAGTGTAAGCCAGTTGCAAAGGCAGCGCATCTCACTGCAAACAGGGCAATCTGCTTTTGGTCTTTTACCTGCAAAACACAACTGCAGCTTTCCACAACCAGTACATAGCAGTAACATTTGGAGTGAAATGACAATAATGCATAACAAGCTTGGAAACAATGAGATCTTGGCTTTTTACCTACAAGCCAAGCTGCGAGACGTCTGACATATGCAGAACTATTGAAAATCTGGCTCTCAGCATCACAACTGAACCTTCAGGGAGCTGACCATAATGGAGGGCTGTTCCTTGTACAGATGTTTGAGAGTTACATTTTTAACCTGCCCAGATGTGACATATGCAATGTGTCACAAAAGAAATAAACCACTTTTTACAAACATCTTTCTTAGTGAAACTGGACAGCATAAAAAGCTGTCAGCCCTAAAAGAAGGGGATGTTGAAAAGCACTAGGCTCTGCATTGCATCTAAAATGCTGTCCAGAGTTAATAAATTTATATGGTGCTACACCTAAATATCCTGAGAGTAGAACTTACAAGAAGTTAAACATTAGCACTTTGCCATGACTAGGTGTTGCATTTTACTGGAGGCAGGGAAATGCTATAGTCATCATACAACGGGAAGCTATATTTGTCAAGGTTAAGCAGTAATCAAAGAATCTTCTTTTAAACTTCAAGGACTGATGTCCGAGTCAGGAAGTGAGTCATCCTCATACCCCCTTATAGTTACAGATATGTCCTAGCAAGGGCTACAGACCTGCTAAAAGTCTCCAGTCTTCTTGTGAAAACATCTGTGCAGAGCTCTCAGGCAGAAAAAAAAAAAAGGCTACAGCTTTACTTAGATCCCAAAATCAGTGACATGCACTCATATGTTCCTGAACAAAATACTAACTTGGCAATGATGTTTGGAGCATGTTATAGTTTGCATAGAAACCTACTTGGCAAGCCAGACAGCAATTGGAATAATTTCTCTTGGATAAAGGCACAGACCAACTCCTCGATGCCACTCACGAGCAAGCATGCTAGGGGGTCTGGCAATATTTCTGATGTTACTACAAAGTCATGACCATCTGCTGAATATCAAAGCCCAAACATCACCGCTGTATTAAGACTATGGTATCTACCCTAGTTAAAGTGATAGCGAATGCAATCAGCAAAAGCCTGTCTGAACTGAAGAGACAGTGGGAAGCCATCTGTTTGCTGTGGCCTTTCAAGTACAGCCACAAAGCAAACAGTGCTAGAGTGCACACACACACACAGTGAAGGAAGCAAGGTTTGGCAGACCCAGGGGAGGGAGGCAGCCCCTTCCTGTGGTATACACAATGCCAAGTCTGAAAGTCTACCAGGTCTTCAGGTAAGTCACACACAAATAAAAGAGAGCCAATATTAACCATATTATTACAAGGTTTAGCAATTTCACTGTAACTGTAGTAAGAAACTCGGAGAAGCAAAGAATTTTTACTACTGTTATTTGCAACTCTTCACTTACGTACTTTTATAAACTGCTGGTGAGAGTGAACAATTCATGTTGCCCAAGTTAACAACTAAAAACAATCAGGAGAAAAAGCCCCACAAACTTCATTATTAGCGAATATGAGTCTCTAGTCCAAAAAAGCTTAATTGAATTAGATGACAGACAGATTCAGGAACCGTCAAGAGAAATCTTAAAGGCAACAAATGTATGAACAATTCAAAATTAGGGCAACACGCACTTACTAGATAAAGGCAGACTTCTAACTATTGATCTATCCTGTTGAAAGACTGTATTAATTTCTGTGCAAAAGAACATCACTCAGCTACTGGTGTGATGTCAGACGTACCACTCAAGTTGCTTTTGGATGAGGAGAGATGAGAAGACACAAGTCTGCAACAGGGTCACTTTGAGGCTCAATAAGAGTTCAAGAAGGGTGGCCTATTCATTCTTAAGCTCTTGAAACTTGCTGAATTCACCACGAAGAGTACTTTGACACCCAGATACTGAATCATGTGGCTATTACCTATTAAAACCAAACATTTAGTCGGGAAAGGGAGGAGGGAGAGAAGCTTTCTGCCTTTTGGGATCTCATTATTGCAGTGATCACGCATGGGCATGGACTCTACTCACAAGATGGAGATGCAAAGTCGTTTATTGCACAGCCAGAATTTTCCCTAAATACCAGCACACCCAGGATATAACATCATATACACAGGAAAGATGTTCACCACAGTGTCCCCCAATCACCTGGGGTAGTGCACAGATTTTGCCTATTATGGTAACAGGTAAACAATACCCTATGAGGTCACAAACTACAACCATCACCTCTCACAGGGTCCATCCCTGTCCACAAACTCACAATCCTCTCTCTGCCCATCCCCGGTGACCTGGATACAGTCCCAGGGTCACCTCGGGCCCAGGAAAGAGGCTCTCTCTTCGGCCTTCAGGGCCTATCTCCACACAGTGTAGCCCAACAATTATCACAACAGCCAACAAAACAGATTGTTTCTTCACTTATGGAACAATCAGAAAATGCAACTAGCAACCTATGATCAAACCCTGATTTTGATTATTCAGGCCTTCAATACAACGTTACTCTTTTACCTCTTCTAAGGAATAACGTGATATAAGCAAACTTTCCTCTAAAAATAAAACCCAACAGAGACAAAAACGTCTTTAGTACACAGGCTATTACAATTTCCTCTATAAAGCATTTGAGATCTAGAGAACAAAATGCTTAAGTAAAACCCAGTTGCTGTTATAGCACCATTACAAGCAGTGCCACTGGTACACTGTCCATCTTAAATAGGACTGAGTTCATGTTCTGAAGCACAGTAATGTAACTTTCACCGTTCAGTACATGAAAAAAATTAATGTAAGGTAAAAATAGATACCTTTGATGTAAAAAAGAAACACTGAGACAACAAATTCGTAAGTAGTTGCCTCATTTATCAAACTGCCATGCTTAGCAAAAACTTACTTCCTCTGAAGCATTTTGCTATAGATGTTAAGGCTATTAAGTCATTATTTCTTCTTCATAATCAGGAAGTGTGCATACCAATTTTTTTATGATAAGTATGCAAGTGTATGCAATCTATGTAAATACTTGAGGAAAAACAGCTTGGAGAGGTAAAGCTATTTGAAATCAGGTTATTAATTCTGCTTCAAGAAACAGATTGAATATGGAAAACAGTTTCCTAGCACTAGTAAAATTGCAGGTACGTGGAACTTTTGGAAATCTTCATGTATTTATATTCTCTGTTTAATACAGATTTTTCAGAGCAGGATCACCAGGGGATTATTGAAATTACCTTCCAAAGTCTTCTAAATTGCACAAACAATTCTAAGAGTTTGTTCAATGCCGTTGCACAGTTCTCCCACACAGGGAATCTATCATACAGAAAATCAAGATGTACTGGATTAGCACTGGTACCCAAGTGATTTGCTCGACATGCAATGTAAAATCTTCATCACTATGTTTTTCATACATCATAGAGAGCTGAAAATTTCAGTCATGATTAGGAAAGTATCATTGCTCCACTGAGAAGTTCTGCACCATATAGACAGAACAGGGTAGAAAATAGTATACAGGAGTAAAAAGCGCTCTTTCATTACAAGTAAAGGTACAAGTATTTTTCTGTTCCACCCTCTCCTGAAATCCAAACATTCATCACAGCATCCCGCATCCAGCACCTACTCATATTAAGGATCAGTCTCAGTTTTCTAAACTACTTCATTTTTGCTTGCTACTGGTGTAGAACCATCTTCCAGATACTTCTTTCCTTTCCATGAGACCTGAGGGCACCTATCTGCATCTGGGCAGTCTTCATAGCACACTTGCGCAATGAAAACACCAGCCAGTTGTCCAAAGTTATCTCAATACTTTTTCCTTGCATGAGATTGTCAAGACATCCCATAGCAGTAAAGTGCATAGGCATCAAACCTTCTTTGTATAATTAATTTCTCAATCTCAAGATGCTGTCACGTATGTAAATTACCAAAAACGTCAGATTGAGAGTTGCAATCTTCTTAACCCATGTTCACATTCCATAGAACATCACAAGCAACTGTCAATTTGCCTTCTCAATCGCCATACCATATGTGGAAAACTTCCTTCAGTTAATACCTGCCTGAAGAATGGGAATTTTTGATTAAAGGACACATAACGTGTAGTGTTGGAAATTAGTAGCTGTTTGTTGGGGTTTTTTATTAAAGTAATGAAAACCTGACAAGCACACAACCATTACTTTGATATCTTCGCATCAAAACAGCAACAAAGCATTCTAAGGATTATAACAAATCTTAAAAGATTTCAAACTACTTTCTCAGTCAACACAAAAACCCAGTTTCAAAGCCTAAAGAAACTGAGACTGAAAATGGCATCTAATTTAGAGTCCTGCTGCATACGTGAATATTCTGAAACTTTTCAGTACCCCTAACGTCTTTGCAGTAATTTGCTATCTTTCTTCTCTCAGGAGTCAGTCATTTTGGCTCTCAAAATCACGTCATCAACACATGAACTGGAAAAATATAGAAGTTAAAAGCTCAACTTAGAACATGCATCACTCAGTATTTACAATTCCTATGCTTTGCACATGAAGATATGAGATTTACTACCAGTTCTTAGATCAGCCACCTGCTGCAAAATCTTAGTCAAGTAACATTAAAAGCATCTAACCTACTTTCTGTTTTCCAGCATGGATTGTCTCTACTTCCTCTAATATCCAAACTGTTACATTAGAGAAGAGATTAAGTGTTTTGTATTCACAAATCATAATGAGCTGAATCTGGAATGTTTATTTAATAGGAATATCATGTATGAGAATAATATTACATTACTACATTTATTACTGTTTCTGTCAGTGGAAGGCCAACACCTATGTATCCAGAATGTTCATACTATTAATACACTACTCCACATTTCAAGCCTGCAAATACTTAATCTCCTTGCAGCATTGTGGGTGCTTCTGAAATTAAAATGTACAGTTTCTACTCTATCACAGCAGTCTCTAGGATGGATTTCAAGTCTAACCTTACAATAACAGGATTAAGAAATATATACTGGTATTCAATGAATTGAAACAAAACCCTCAAAGTTAACAAAAACCAGCCGATCAAACAAACAAAAAAACAAACAGTACGTGCAAGTTTTCTTTTTCAACCTTAAAATCTTTTTAAAGACATTTTTCAAATATTTCAAGGT
The DNA here is from genome assembly GCA_013398055.1 of Ifrita kowaldi. Classification (NCBI taxonomy): domain Eukaryota; kingdom Metazoa; phylum Chordata; class Aves; order Passeriformes; family Cinclosomatidae; genus Ifrita; species Ifrita kowaldi. The sequence goes on from VZRS01009214.1 coordinate 402,082, forward strand.
CAAGATCTACTTCTCAAAATTCCCTTGTGCTAATAAGAGGGATCATTTACCAAACAGTGCAAGAGCTTTAAAAGGCCACATCTAAACATCACCTGCTCCAGAACAACAGTTCATACCAGCCCAGATAGCTATGCATGTTTTCACATCAGTGACTTAACATTATCGCTACAGGAGGCATAACTGCTTTCTTAATAGCCAGCTCTCTTCCTCAGGAGTTCATGCCAACTCCACAACAGCCACGTGCAAACGTGCAGACTGGGATTTTATTCCTGTCTAAAGCAATGAACTCTAAAGACATCTGCACCTAGGCACAATGCCCACACTGGTACAATTACAATGCTATATCAGCTTCTCATTGTTTTAGGTGATGGATTTCATATCTGGGCACATTATCTTGCCAGAGTCAATGGTATTTTTTTCTTGGAAGCAAGCTGGAATGGCACAGGACTGTGCCAATTTCAAAGCACTGTAATGTGTTTCTACACCCCTTTCCATAGGTCACATTATAAAGCAATTTCTCTTGTGCACCCTGCCAGCACTTTATCCTGAACAGGTGCTAAACAAACTTACAAACTATTACAGTGCAATATATTTGAGAAAATCAAGATATGAACAGCCAACCCTCTTGACAAAACAGCAACAGTAGCATGCAAGTAGAAAGGCACATTAACAGGCCCCTCAAGAGGATCTCACTTCATTTATTAGATCAAAGATCACATACTGCACATCGACTAGGGCAAAAGACCTTTAAAATTTGAAACGGTAGACGAAAGTCCTTCACAGCAATAGTTCCCATCTGTAATCACAACTAGAAAGAAGTCTTTTGGCTTCCAAATATCCTCTTGTTACTCAGCCACCACAGAATGCAGTGTGATCCAAGATGTTTTCCCGAGGCTTACTCTTATTAATGCAGCACTAATAAAATACAATACCTGTGGTACCACAAACGAAATACAGCTGCCCGTTTTCATACTTGAACCTACAGTCTCTAAATAAGGTTTGTAATACTCTGTACAATGGGCAAAAGGACTGCGAACATTAAGTAGCTGAACATTAAGTAATTGCATTAAGTAGCAATGTCTCCATCACTAACACAGACAGTGGAATTGAGATGCCTGAGGGACTCAATGCCATTCAGAGGGACCTGGACCAACTCATGAAGTGGCTCCTTGGGAAACTCACGAGGTTCAAAAGGGCCAAGTGCAAGGTCCCTTGCTCTTACAAGATATCCCTGCACATGGCAGGGGTGCTCAACTAGATGACCTTTAAAGTTCCTCTTCAACCAAAATGATTCCATGAGTCTATGAAAGATACATCTTGTCTGGTTCACAAAACAGGGAAAACAACCAATATGGAGTAGTCTAGAAAACAGTCCTGGATAAAGAATCCACTCTGTGCCTCCCACCCCAACCAAAATCCACTGTTTAAATATGATTCACTATGGAAAAATTCATAAATATTGAGCCCATACCAGATGCACATTTTATAGGAACAAAAAATTATGTGCAGCCATATAAAAAAATCCACAAAAATTACTTTACGTAATCTTTTTAGAAATAAATATACATGTTTCTACAAATATAACTAACTACGAACAGCCATCCCAAAGGAAAGCACATATATAAGCTGCCAATATTTTAAACACCATAAAGGGATAACTTTCCACTACAGATCCTGTGCAGAGGGGTACACTACCAGGCATTAAAATCACCTGAGAGATGTTCACAATGAGACAAGACGCTGCTTCCTCTGTCTTTGCAGCACCAACAAGCCCCAAAAATTTCTAAGTGTGCTACCTTTATGAAGTCTTCATAGCAGACCATCCATGTAACGTGCTGTTAGCACATACTGAGGCCAGAATATCATGGAAGGAGACAATTCCAGATTCTTAATTGATTTGTTCTTTGTGTTTCTTTGCTCGTAAAACCTCTCCAGGCCCTAGGCACAACCATCCCAGACTCTGGATGATGCTGGTCAATAGCTTGAGATACTTGATCAACATACTGCAAGAGAGCAAACTAGGACTAGTTCATCATCAGCTGCTGCTCCATGCTCAGGAAACCAGTTTTAGCAAAACAGTACAGAAAATCACAATACCTTCATGGATCTTTCAAGGAGCTAGTAAAAAGCCCTACAGGCATTTCTCAGGCACCTAGGGAGCATTATCTGAGTGCCACAGACTCAATCAGAGGTCCAGTGGAACGGTATGTTGCATTGTGTTGGTCAGCAGGGGCTGAGGCAAGAAAAGGGTTATCAGACAGTGAGTAATGGAACACCTGCTGTCACCTATAGTCAGTTCTGAGTCCATGCTATACAGTTTCATCACTGACAGCACCAGAGTGTAAGTAATGCTGCAGGCCAAACGTGGACCTGTCTGTCAACCTCCTGGTGTTTGGACAAAATGTCCTGAGAAGCTGCTGCAGTAGCGACATTCAAGAAATGCAGGAATCATGGCTGGATCCCAGCAACTCAGCAATGGCATTAGTGATTCATGCTGTGGGTATTATTCCTGAATTCTGTGAAACCTTTCAGTGTATGAGTCCCATACATGGAGTCAGTATGGTCCCTCAGGACTACTCAAAACTTTCGTCACTTTTAAAGCTTTTCAGCACTGAAAAGAATTTGAGCCCGTATCTCTAAATCAAACCATCAGTGCAGACAAAAGTGTTGTGAAACATCCAGACATGCTGCCTCAGTAATACCAGCCTGATCCACTGCCACGTGCTGACCCAGTGTATTACTCCAGATCCACCTCCCAAGCTATCATTTGCACAGGTGCAGGACAGGACTCCAAGCTAAATGGAAATAAGCTAAGTGCTCATTTGTTATGTACAGGATGTGTGGTTAAGACCTAGAGGCCCTCCTCTGTACTTTGCTTCCTCAGCATCTCAAAGGGAGTAAAGGAAAACATTTATACAGGCCTACAGACAAGGATTACAGGAGCTGGGTACAGAGCCCCACTAAAATCAAAAGTTTGAATTTTCTCTCTTCCCTTAAGATATTACTGTGCAGGAGAAAAAAAATTCTAATCATGATTTTGAGAGTTCCCCTCTGAATCTGAATCAGCATTTCTGTCTCTAAAAAAAGTCAGCTCTATTCTAGGAAAGTTTCTACCAGTTTTAAAGGTACGTTTTCTTAAATATGATCTGCAAGATTTCTGGTACCTGTTGCCTTGGTCCATCCTGCAAAAAAGGTCAAACAACTCTACACCTCTTTCCTAAATCATCTTAAATCTCAAAAACTTGAGAATTAGTAGAAATATGCCCAAATGGTTCTTTACCATAGAATCATACAGTTCAATATTTATCTGGGAACTATATATTATATGTTTATATCAGGTTAGGAAAAAGATAGGCATACTGTGGTGTTCAGATCATTACTATACACTCTGAAGGAATTAAGTATCTGCCTAGAAATGCAAGAAGGTCCCTGAGAAAGTGACTTTATAAGCTGGCAGTACAGAGGTAGTCAGCACTGAAAGATACCGTCTTGCTTTCTAGAAAGGATTTCAGCCAAGTGCCACTGAATTAGTAGCTACTTCTCTAATGTTCTGTAGGTTCTTCAGCCAATTTACAGTTGCTGCCTATCTAAAAAGAATAAACTTAAAATCACTAAAATATTTTTCCAAGCCAATGAAAAACACAAAACCGGCTTTCAATGTCAGTCTTAAAATAAAAGAATATTGTTTTGGGCACCCTTTCATCTTGCCAACACTCAATTACCGGGGAAGTACTGTATTTCAGGCAAAGACTTTTGAGCAGAAAAAAGCTTCTACAAAACACCTCTGAAAATCCCATTTATAATCACTCAACTTCTTGAGCTCTGTGGCTCCTTTCCATATGAGGACACAGAGGTTGGCATGAATGGGATGGGGAGACGAGAACCACAGACGGGTAATGCAGAATTCTCCCTTTATTACAACATTCATAACTACAGGGCACCTGAACCACCTTGCTGAGGGGTTGCCTTTAGCCTCTCTAGTTAATATTCTGCCCAGAATTCTCATTTACACGATACACAATGCCTGGTGCTAACGTACCCAAGGCACCACCTAAATAAATGAGACTTAACTAAACCAGTCCAGCTCAAACTGACTAGATTAATCCAGCATGTGATGGATAACAAAGGCAATGTTTCTTATATCACATATAGGCAGGCGGCCAGAGGGTGAAAGAAACCACAGCAGCAACCACTAATTAGCCTCAAGGAAGGAGGAAGTCAGAGAGATTGGCCTGGGGCTATGTGACTGTGCCAATGAGCTAATGTAGAGACCAATAAAAAATTAAGACAATGGTCCCAGGGCCCGCAGAGTGGTCAGAGGGGAGAAATGTGATGCCTGGAATTCAGACACCTTGTAGAATCTGCAGACTGATGAGAACACCTGCTACATGTAGTAGCTGAGCGGTGATCCACGCACCGTGCATGTCACCTGGCTGAGTGAGTATCCCATTCCCCCGCCACAGGACAGGTCTGAAGTGCAGGACTGAAGCTCTAATTTGTGATACATGCCTGTTTGTAGAACACAAATCCCTGTACCTACTGTGTCTATCCTGCCAAATAAATACATTATGGATTATATGTCAACACGGGGTGTGGTTCTCTCCCACCTCACCAATTTACCATGACTACTTCAGTGTCTAACAACTCAGCAGATTACTAATTATAATAATATAAAGACTCAGAACTGCTTCATAGAAATTCCTAGAAGAATTTAAAAAAACAGGAGATGGAAAAAAATAAAAAGGAAAGAAACAAAATTGTATTTAAATTACCTCATAAAAACCCAAGCAGATGAAGTCTGCAATGTAACACACAAACACCACGTTCTCTTTTGGAAAGGCTGACAACAAAAAATCTTAAAAGAAAATGCAGAGCTCTGTGCCTCACATCTGAAAACTTGCCAGGTGCATGCTCTTACAAACAGAAATTTCCTTTAAATGACAGAAATCACTGGTGGAGAAACACAGAATGTTTTTAAACTAAATGATTTCTCTTGAACAAGAAAGTCTTTTTGCAGTTATATAAAGCAAGCATTCTAGACAAATAAGAAAAACAGACATAGGAGTGTTGTCAAGCTTTTTCCAAGGTTTAGCCATTTGATAAAGCCTTTGATAATTTATTCATGAATGTTTAATCTGCAGCTTTAATCTTCAAACAGCTTCCTAACTTTATTTTATTACTTATTTCCCTTCCATATTCTACCCCACATAATTACTTTTTAGTTTTGCAAGTGATTTTATGCACTGATTAGCCCAGCAAGTACCAAGTCCATCATTCAAACTTAACCATGCTCATCAGAAATTAGTGAAAACTGGTGGTGAAAAAAAATCCCACTCATCTGTAAATTAAAAGAGTAAATTAAAAGGCACATTTCTGGCATATGAGGCCAACACTAAAACACCACCCTTCCAACTACTGAAATGTAAATGAACACTTTCCTTCATTGCTAGTTTGTTGTGTTACCATCATGGTAATGTATTCATAAGTGTTACAGAGAAACACTTTCCTTGTCACTCTGAATTAAAATACTAACACTTCAGTTCGAATGTCTAGAAGAATATGTTAGATTGAAATATACTTGAAAGTTTATTTTCTCAATCAACATCATCTGAGCTTCTAAAACTAACATCACTCAAATGAGTGATTATTTTGGGTTGAGTATGAGATGCTGGGTGATGAAGGCGAAAGGATGCAGACAGACACAGAAGAGGACTTTCCAAGGTTGGGCAAAACAACGCTTATGGTATTCTTGAAGAATCCTTTGTAAGGTTAAACACATATGTTAGCCAAAAAAACCCCCCAAAGAATGAAAATACGTTCTATAACTGCACTGGCCAGCGTATAGAATCATTTCCTAATTACTTAATGTTGTGGGAGAAATAAAAATGAGTCAATTGCAGTGTGTATTTTTAAGAGCTTTAGAAAGACATGAAGAACTTTCATGACATTTCTGAGGTCACCAAATTACTGTAGGGTCAACTGGATCAACTTTTCACAGCCCAAGTATAATGGGTAGCAAAATACTCCATTCACCTTCTGTAACAAATGACAGTTCTTTAGGTAAAACAGTCATTTAAACAATTTCATTCTTTAGAAATTGTTTAAGTTTTATTAGTTACAATCTCAAACAGGCTGATGCATTTCAACACTTATCTTGAGTAGTCTGTCACCGGACTTGCACGTAGCAAGCCGAGTAAAGGATTTTCCAAGGACAACACTCTGCTGTTGAGTATCTTAGATCAGAAATGGGCCCGAAATCTGAACACTTGCTAACAGAAACACTGCAAGCTAATGAATCCCTGATGGTATTGAGAGCCATGGTATTTATCTAGGTGCCCAAACACAGGCCAAAGCACCTAATGTCTCGGATTATTACTGAAATAGACCCTTCACCCGGATGCCAACAGCACATGAAGAAGAAATTTGGGTATCAGTTACATTCCTGCACTTCAAAAACACCTCTTGATGTCAATCTCTGTAAAAATCAGGAGTCATATGTGAAGAAGAGATTAGGCACACATCCAGAATATTATGGAAATATAACTATATTTGGGAAACTACTTGATCAGAGGGTGGCTTAGGCTTATACCAGGATGACAGCACAAAACTCAAAACTGCCATATCTCAAGATTTTTTTATAAACACAGAACAAAGTACTACATTTTATGAAAAGAGACTTTTCTCATTCTATTTTTCAAATCTCATTTTACATATCACTATATGACAAGTTCTAGAGACTTTTTCTTTTAGAAATAAGATAATCCAGATATCCAAATTAGTTTCAGATATATTCATTTTATAAATAACACTCCTTTAGAAAATTTATAGTGCAATTTCCATAGTCTGAACTTCAATTCCTTTCCCATTCCAGAAAAAAAAATAAAGGTGATAAAAAGTTCCTAATACTAATGATATCTATGTGCTCCTTTTTTCACTGAATTTGCTGGAGTGGAATAATTTGATGACTGCGTGGAAAAAGGTCAATTATATACTTCATTGAAGTCCAACATAAACACTTATGGAGAGGTGAATTTGGTTATCCAGAGAAACTAGCTAAATTTATAAAAGCAGGACTGGGCTTCCCAATTTGGGTGGTCAGCTTTCACTGAATGCCCTTCATCACATCTTCACAGCTCACTGTTTCTTTCACTACTTTAAAAAATCCTGTTTTGATGTCATCCCATCCTTTGACTAATTTTTTCTTTCACAATATCATTACAGAAAAATTTTACAGGCACAGCTGGCACATCTCCCAGAAAATAATCATATAAAATACGTAAAAGCATCACCCTGCTCAACAGATAAAAGAGAAGACACAAAGTACTGAGGTAGTAGCACAAAACTTAGTATTCCCATGAAGCACAATAACACAGCACATGATGGATTTTTGATTAAAACTCCCCTTTCACAATTCAACTCAACAACTCCTGACACATTATTCTCTGGCTGTGTCACAGTTGAAGCAGGGTCTGCAAATCCCAGCTGTAACTTTTTGAGCTTTGACAACCATAACCATATCAATCTTTCTATATCTGCACTAAGTACCAGTCACTATTGTATGCACAGCATGGACAAAGGCCACTGCCCAAAAGGTACTTCTGCTGCAAATGTGAAGGTATAGGGACCTCATAAAGTACCAAATATCCTCCTTATTTGTGTTAGGGCCATTAAACACCACTTAATCTACCACCTTTGCTGCCTCCTCACTTTGAGAGGTTTCCCTTACAATGCTCTGCTGCACCTGACATCAGTCCCCAGAAGGAGGGAAGCTTTCAGAAATGGCTCCACAGTCAGCGAAGGATCCACCAAACAGTGGTTTTGTGATGATAAAGGCTATGTCCTCCTTAGAAACAAATTTTCACTCTTTTCAGATTTTTCTCTTTATTACAAATATTTCTTTAGTATTAAAAATATTTCCCCATCTGTTAAAAAAGAACCCAAAAAACTGACAAAGCGCACTTCTACCAGAACAGAAAACCACTAATTCTGAAAAAATACTTTTAGTATAGGCAATGCTATCTTTCCAGAGAGATAATTAGTATTAAAAAAGGGCGAATCTCTAAAGATGTGTCAGAGACGACTAGCACTGGAAAAAGCAAAGAACTGAAATCAGCATTACATTACAGACTAAATCAAAGCCTGCATAATCCACAACTTTCCATTTGTTACTCAGAAGTATCTCCTCCAAACTAAAGCCTTGGCAAGCTTTTTTTTTCCCCCCAATAAAACCTAAGTGCCTCCCCAGCTCTTTGCTGGTGAGTGACATCTATGCTTCCTGGTGCTTAGACAGTCCCACAAACCAGTGTCAACCAGCACAACTAGCAAACGTGACCTTGGTTCTACACAGCTCACAGATAACTCAGCCGAGAGGCTACCTACAACCTTCCAGCCAAAGAGCCAAAACAAAGCTCCAACGAGGTGCAGCCAGGCATCTGTACAGCAGTGTGTTAACATGTCTCTCTGGCACAGGATGGGCAGAACTCCTGAAGAGCCATTATTGGAAAAAGATGGCAACCCAAGGTTTGGAAAGTCATAGCTCTCTCTGCACATGGATCGGCTCATCTTTTCAGAAAAACATAAGATCATTTCTCTTCATGAAAAGCAAATTATTTCTCCTAAATTCAGCAAATTAATTCACTGTCAATCAAAAGCATTTTAACAAACCTGGAGAGAGAGCAGATTGCACCCTTACACAGAATGTCCTGTGAGGGCTAAGAAAGCCTGTGAAGTTGCTCTTCAAATGCATTTCTATGCGGAAATAACCTGGCACCTAGCCCACAAAACAAACAAATACCTTGCAGTCTCACAGTAGAGCTATTTTGGGAACCCAGGGCTATTAGAGCTACTTTATGAGTTCTAGAAGCTTCACAGTAACACAAGAAATTTCTCCAGAGAATCTACTTTATACTGCATTTAAAAGGAAGAGAGCCTCTGTCAGCAGGCTCGCTCTCTCTTCCTCATAAAGGAATAATTTACTTATAGTGACACAGCAGCAGAGGCTAAATAAGAGAAAAAAACCAAAACCCCACCAAAAAACCTTGGGAAGAAGGTGATGAATGCTAAGCAACCAAAGGCGCTCTCTATTTTGGGTCACTTTTTTGTCCAGAGACAACAGACCTTCCTGACTGTCCCATGACAGCATCCAATGGTAGCCATGCATATGTTCTTGACTTGGAGACTTCCTAAGGCATCAGACTCATTTCTCCATGAAATCTAGTTTAGCTTCAGCACTGTGTATGTCAGAATCTCCGAGGTGCCAATTCTGGAACTGTATTCAACATCTGTTGCTGCTTGAAAGCAACATTACAGAGAAATACCAAGCAATACAAAAAAGTTTTTTAAAAAATTTGCATTTTAATGCTCAATTCTTAGAAGCTCTGTAGCAGGCTTGTTGATCCACTAACTAAAGAGGAGTTTCAATAAAAAGGCTAAGGAGCATCCACATATTTTATGCTTTGAAATATCTGTCTCTAACACTATTCTGTTGGAACAAAGCTGCACAGTCAAAAAGCCTGGTAGAATTTAAATTTTATCCTCTTTCATCCTGCAGCATGAGAACACATTACAGATGGATTTAAAAAGCTATTTTCGTGCATTTGTTCTGTTTATCTTTTAAATACTTTGTGAGATATAAATATCCTTCAGTCAAGGACAACAAGAGAAAATATAAGTCAATTCACACCTTAAAGAAATATTCATATTGCTTTAGATATAGCCTGACTTGTATCTGAGTGATTCTGGCAGGTTCTTTTTTGAACCTGCATTTTATTCTTCTATTTTTATTTCATAAACTATTTATGTTTTCAGATTAATTTCCTCCACATAGGCATTTTAAGTATTCATAAAAATCCTCGTGAATGTGGCTGGAAGCAAGTGTTCATCTCTCCAAGTAGTTTTAGGAGAAAAAGTCTCAGGGGAGCTCTGCAGACTGGATGTCCCACTGTTTTCTAATCCTCTTGCTATTACATGACTCCATTTTCCAGAAGACTGTGCCCTTCATTTACTTTGTGTCAACACTGTGATTGCTATTACATTCCTCCTCCTTTATCAAGTGCAGCCTTCCAGTTATCTGCTAGGATAGCAGAAGCCAGGTATTGAGCTGAAAACATTATAAGGTTGCATTGTTGGAAAAGAAGGCAGAACAGCACATTTAGAGACAAAGCACTGTATCTACAGAAAGAGAAGAATGTGCAGAACAAATTACATCTCTGTGTAAAGGTAATCCACAGTGCCCAATACCAAACTCCAATAAAGGATAGACATTTGCGACATTAGTCTTCATTGAGTAATAGGAGTTAAAAGTTTCTCTGGTTTCGAAAGCAATTATCCAAAGGTTATAAAAAGTCCAATTCCAATTCTCCTTTTATTTATACTTCATAGCAGGATTCATGTATCATGTTCTCAGGTTTTATTTCCTTACCTGTCAAGAAGCAAAGAAACAGCTATTTCTACCAAACTGTTGAGCAAAGAAGCTTAAGTGTGTATGTTCAGCAACTGTTCACTCAAGGCATGAAAACTGTACCTTGCCATACACAGAGGCACACAGTAACTTATATTCTCTACTTTTTCTGAACTGTTCATTGTAGTTACTGTAGGGTCACTTATGTAACAAGCTAACACAGCTCTCTTCTCCCCTACAGAAATATATATTCTTATTGTACTTTCATCTGTTTAATACATAAATACAAACCAGATAACATAAGTGAGAGACAATATCATACCTCATTTAAAGACCTTCGGGAAAAAAAAAAAGAAGTCACTACTGAAATAACATCAACTTAGAATAACAGAGCCATTTAGGTTAGAAAAAACCTTTAAGATCAAGTCCAACCATTAACCCAGCACTGCCAAGTCCACCACTAAATCATGTCCCTAAATGCCACATCTACACCTTCACAGGTGGTGGCTGAACCACTTCCCTGGGCAGCCTGTTCCAATGCCTGACAACATTTTTAGGGAATAAATTTTTTCTAATATCCAGTCTAAACCTCCCCTGGTAGAACTTAAGGTCATTTCCTCTCATCCTACTTCTTGTTTCTTGTGAAAAGTAGAGGTTAAGAGATTAAAGAAGAGAGGTTGTAGAGTCTCCTTATTTGTAAATACTCAAAACTCACCTGGACACAATCCTGTGCAAGCTGCTCTAGGTGAACCTGCTTTAGCAGGAGGGTTGGATTAGATGATCTCAGGAAGTCCCTTCCAACTCCAACTATTCTGTGATTCTCTGAAAAGAACCTGACCCCCACCTTGCTACAACCTTTTTTCAGGTAGTTGTAGAGAGCAATAAGGTCACCCCTGAGCCTCCTTTGCTCCAGGTTGAACACCTCCAGCTCCCTCATCAGAATCACAAGATCAATTAGGTTGGAAAAGACCTTTGAGATCGTCGAGTCCAACCTATGACTTAACACCACCTTGTCAACCAAGTGCCACATCCAGCCTTTAGTTAAACATCCCCAGGTACGGTGACTCCACCACCTCCCTGGGCAGCCCATTCCAGTGCCCAATCACCCCTTCTGTGAAGAATTTTTTCCTAATGTCCAAGCTAAACCTCCCCTGGCACAGCTTAAGGCTGTCCTATTGCTGGTTGCCTGGAAGAAGAGGCTGACCCCCACCTGGCTACATCCTTCTTTCAGGGAATTGTAGAGAGTGATAAGGTCTCCCCTGAGCCTCCTTTTCTCCNTATTTATGTTTTCAGATTAATTTCCTCCACATAGGCATTTTAAGTATTCATAAAAATCCTCGTGAATGTGGCTGGAAGCAAGTGTTCATCTCTCCAAGTAGTTTTAGGAGAAAAAGTCTCAGGGGAGCTCTGCAGACTGGATGTCCCACTGTTTTCTAATCCTCTTGCTATTACATGACTCCATTTTCCAGAAGACTGTGCCCTTCATTTACTTTGTGTCAACACTGTGATTGCTATTACATTCCTCCTCCTTTATCAAGTGCAGCCTTCCAGTTATCTGCTAGGATAGCAGAAGCCAGGTATTGAGCTGAAAACATTATAAGGTTGCATTGTTGGAAAAGAAGGCAGAACAGCACATTTAGAGACAAAGCACTGTATCTACAGAAAGAGAAGAATGTGCAGAACAAATTACATCTCTGTGTAAAGGTAATCCACAGTGCCCAATACCAAACTCCAATGAAGGATAGACATTTGCGACATTAGTCTTCATTGAGTAATAGGAGTTAAAAGTTTCTCTGGTTTCGAAAGCAATTATCCAAAGGTTATAAAAAGTCCAATTCCAATTCTCCTTTTATTTATACTTCATAGCAGGATTCATGTATCATGTTCTCAGGTTTTATTTCCTTACCTGTCAAGAAGCAAAGAAACAGCTATTTCTACCAAACTGTTGAGCAAAGAAGCTTAAGTGTGTATGTTCAGCAACTGTTCACTCAAGGCATGAAAACTGTACCTTGCCATACACAGAGGCACACAGTAACTTATATTCTCTACTTTTTCTGAACTGTTCATTGTAGTTACTGTAGGGTCACTTATGTAACAAGCTAACACAGCTCTCTTCTCCCCTACAGAAATATATATTCTTATTGTACTTTCATCTGTTTAATACATAAATACAAACCAGATAACATAAGTGAGAGACAATATCATACCTCATTTAAAGACCTTCGGGAAAAAAAAAAAGAAGTCACTACTGAAATAACATCAACTTAGAATAACAGAGCCATTTAGGTTAGAAAAAACCTTTAAGATCAAGTCCAACCATTAACCCAGCACTGCCAAGTCCACCACTAAATCATGTCCCTAAATGCCACATCTACACCTTCACAGGTGGTGGCTGAACCACTTCCCTGGGCAGCCTGTTCCAATGCCTGACAACATTTTTAGGGAATAAATTTTTTCTAATATCCAGTCTAAACCTCCCCTGGTAGAACTTAAGGTCATTTCCTCTCATCCTACTTCTTGTTTCTTGTGAAAAGTAGAGGTTAAGAGATTAAAGAAGAGAGGTTGTAGAGTCTCCTTATTTGTAAATACTCAAAACTCACCTGGACACAATCCTGTGCAAGCTGCTCTAGGTGAACCTGCTTTAGCAGGAGGGTTGGATTAGATGATCTCAGGAAGTCCCTTCCAACTCCAACTATTCTGTGATTCTCTGAAAAGAACCTGACCCCCACCTTGCTACAACCTTTTTTCAGGTAGTTGTAGAGAGCAATAAGGTCACCCCTGAGCCTCCTTTGCTCCAGGTTGAACACCTCCAGCTCCCTCATCAGAATCACAAGATCAATTAGGTTGGAAAAGACCTTTGAGATCGTCGAGTCCAACCTATGACTTAACACCACCTTGTCAACCAAGTGCCACATCCAGCCTTTAGTTAAACATCCCCAGGTACGGTGACTCCACCACCTCCCTGGGCAGCCCATTCCAGTGCCCAATCACCCCTTCTGTGAAGAATTTTTTCCTAATGTCCAAGCTAAACCTCCCCTGGCACAGCTTAAGGCTGTCCTATTGCTGGTTGCCTGGAAGAAGAGGCTGACCCCCACCTGGCTACATCCTTCTTTCAGGGAATTGTAGAGAGTGATAAGGTCTCCCCTGAGCCTCCTTTTCTCCACGCTAAACAACCCCAGCTCCCTCAGCTGCTCCTCACAGGACTTGTGCTCCAGACCTTTGCCAACCTTTATTGCCTTTTTCTGGACATGACCCAGCATCTCAACATCCCTCCTAATTTGAGGGCCCCAGAACTGGACATGGTACTGAAGGTGTGGCCTCACTAGTGCCGAGTACCAGGGAAGAATAACTTCCCTGGCCACACTATTGCTGATACAGGCCAGGATGCCATAGGCCTTCTTGGCTGTGTGGGCACACACTGGCTCATGCTCAGTCTGCTATCAATCAGTACCCCAGGTCCCTTTCTGCCTGGCCACTGTCCAGCCACTCAGTCCCCAGCCTGTAGTGCTGCAAGGGGTTGTTGTGGCCAAGGCACAGGACCCAGCACTTGGCCTTGTTAAACCTCGTGTTGTTGGATTAGGCCCATGGATCCAGCTGTCCAGGTCCCTCCGCAGAGCCCTTCTACCCTCCAGCAGGTCACCGCTCTCCCTCGGTGTCATCTGCAGATTTGCTCATGGTGCACTCAATCCCCTCATCCAGATCACCAACAAAGATATTAAACTGGACCGGGCCCAGCACAGACCCCTGGGGGACACCACTGGTGACTGGCCACCAGCTGGATGCAGCACCATTCACCAGAACTCTCTGGGCCCGGCCATCCAGCCAGTTCTTAACCCAGCAAAGAGTGCTCCTGTCCAAGCCATGGGCTGCCAGCTTTTCCAGGAGCAGGCTGTGGGAGACAGTGTCAAAGGCTTTGATGAAGTCCAAGAAGACACATCCACAGCCTTTCCCTCATGCACTAAGCAGGCTGCCTGAGGTTGGACCACTTATATTCAGTATGGTATGCTAACAGCAATTGATTGTCTTGTTTATAAACAATACTAGCAGTATATTTTTGTAACTTTTCCTGCAACATATATGGGGATCCTTTTTCATTTATTATTACTTACAGAAGAGTTTATCTTAATCTGCATGTGTTCCTAGAGCACAGTGTAAAGTTTATGGTTTGGTTAGCAAGTTGTCAGAGTTCAATTAAATAATTTACATCACTCAGCAGTAATGCGTGGGCTTTGGCAATACATTCCATGCCATCTGTTTGAAAAGTTTTGAGGGCTCAGAGATTAGTCAAACAGAATTAATAATTCTTTTTCTGAATGCATATTGTGATACTTCATTTCCCAGAAAGCCACAAGGGAAAGCAAGCTTTGAAGTATTAATTCAATCTCCAAAAAAAATCCAAACAAAAACAAAAACAAAAACAAAAAACCAACAAAAACCAACAAACAAACAAAAAACCAACAGAAAACCCACAAAACCACAAAAACAAAAACCAAAAAACCAAACCAAAACCAAACCAAACAACAAAAAAAAAAACCCCCAAACCCAAACAAAACCAAAAATAATTTGGTAGATCATCTATAAGGTCAGGTGAACAAACTAGACAAAACCAAGAACTAACTTGAAACTATGAGAGACCTTTTAAAATTCAAGACCTTTGGGGGAAGAGATAAAAAATAAATACTACTTAGCTTGATTTTATGTTGGCCATACGTAGACAATCAGGTAAAATGGTGAAAAAAATCTCGTAATATTTTAATTCTAGGCTCTGCACCTTTTGTCTACTCATAACTTGCAGAACTTCTGAGGCAATTTTACTTCAGGCAAGGGTTCATAAAAAAACCCCTGATTGCATCAAGCATACACAACTAATAAAACAACTCCCACAAAATAATCTTTAGAAAGAGGCATCTTTGTATGTACTACTTTCTTTAAGTTAATATTACCAAAATCCTTTGACCTGGTTAAGAACAGAGACTGGGCTCAAGGTAAATGACACAGAGGTTTTTGAGCATATCAAAGCAATGAAGAGACCAAGGTGGAAAGGTGGGATCCGCACTCTTCACACAGCTGAAGCCTGAGAAAGGGCATCCAGCTCCCAATGCGGGATGACTCCCTGCTGAAGGAAGCCAAAGGACTGCCTAAGAAGAGAAAATCAACACTTGCCTGGTAAGACCTCAACACCTAAAAGGGAAATATAAAAAACTGTCAGATTTTGATGTCAAAAAGTTTAGAGTGGCTGATGGGTAAATCTGATGGACACAGGGCTGTGGATGTTACAGGCCTGGGTGCAGGGAGATTTTAGTTTTCTGACAGGCGTCTGTGTGAAAGCCTTGCTTTCTCACGGACGCTGTGGGAAAACAGTTCAGAGATATTGTAAACTATGGTATTGTTATGATACCAAGGAAGAAAATACATGAGGTAAGAGTTACTGGGTCCAGCCAATCCCTCTGGGGGGTGGCTGGTCAGTTAACCAATACCCTTATGTCAGTCCAGCGTGCTAAGGTATATAAACGCAGCTGTAAAATAATAAAGTGCTGGTTTTCTTATCTTCATAAACCGTCCTTGCCATTTCTCACTGGGACTCTGCTCACTAGCAACACAGGGGTTGTTGTGTGGTAAGGGAAAAGGCCAAGGTACAAACAAGGTTAGCATTTCTCTTCAGCAGTCTCTCAACCAATTTTTTTCCTGAGGACAAGGACTTGTTTTCCTGAACTCATTATTTCAAACAGAAATTCCGTCATTTGACTTTAAACAATATCTAGGGAAGATAACTTACTGATGAGTTATGGTGTCACCTCATTTCTAGGTGTTCTAAGGCTTTACATAAAATATTCATTACTATTCATATTATTGGCAGTTCTGCACAGGAATTTACCACCACTGCAGCAAAACCTCAGAGCAAGGAGCTATTTCTGATCACAGGGCTGCTGCTGGCATGCGAACTTCCTAAATAGATACTGCATCATCCTAAGTAAATAAGAAAGGCCATTCTTAGAGCAGTAAATGAAATTCATTTGAAACAATGAGGAAACAACATCCGCAGAGGGACAGATGCTCTATCGACTTTCCAAAGACCTCCTCCATGCAGTCCTACTGCATCACTCTATGATGAGAGTGTACACCAAGACCTTCTTCGCTTTGGACAGTGATTTAAAGTCCTTCGTCAAAATCATGTACTTCCTGAAAGAATTCCTGGACTTACGGCATGCTGTTTTTATTAAAGCAGATGCAGCACTGCTACATTGCTTAAAGCTGGCATTTGCTTTGCAAGACACAAACAACTGAGTATGTCTGTCCACAGAGAAAGTGGCACTTGGTAGCTGAAGTGGAATGGGCTGGTTTAACACAGAAGACCACAGGGAATAAAAGGAACATGGGAATGCCTACAGTTTTCGGAGACCTAGCTGCTGCTGAATGGTATTACCTTTTGTCAGTGTTCTCAAAATATACTGTCAAAGCCCACACATCCAAAGGAAGTGACTTAAAAGACACAAGTAACCACCTGCTGTGCTCTAAGCTAGGGAAATACTTTCTAAGTGCAAGCAAGTATACTTGAATCTAATTTAATTATACTGAGCACACCAGAATAGGTATCCTTTTCCATTTCTCTTTCTTTCAGAATAATAATTAATCTTTTTTTTTAGTATGAGACTAGCTTTGATCCCAAATTTGCACCAGCCATCATCACCATCACTTGAAAGCACTCCTGTTGTTTCCAGTTCTTTGTTTAGCAAACTTGGAACACTGGCTAATCTCACTCAGATCACTTCACCTGTTTGTAAGAAATTTAATACGTATGGGGAGGGAGAGACAGGGATAAAGTGACATGATGCATCAAGTTCCTTATGACAACAAGGTTTTTTCATGGAAATCACTGTTTGGCAAAGGAACATGTCAGATTACTGAACCATGTGCAGCCTCCAGTATTTTGTCTACAGGGTATTATGCAACGGCTGCTCTACTGACAATACTTTCCCTTTCTGGGGGAAGGTAGGCAGGCAGTAGGAAAGCACTTTCACTTTGAGCTCAAAGGATCTTCCTCCCTGGTTGGGAAAGGTAAACCTAACAGAAAAAGAGATTACCAACTCATGGGATAGTAAGTCTTGAGCTCATTCTAAAACTTCAGTGTTAGCATGAGGTGTCCAAATCCAGTATTTTGATGTCCAGACGGAGAGATGCAATATTTTAGTGCTGCTTACATAACCATTAATGGAACTAGAACAAGCTTTTCATGCAAAGCAAGTGCATTACAATCATTTCGTGAAGGCAGCCATGCTAGTCTTTAGTAAAGATAATACTCTAGCCACATTTCAGTACCGCACGTATATTACATTACATGTATAGTGAGAGAGAAATTCAGGAAGTTCCACGTGAAACTGGCAAAAGTATGAAGTACAGCAGGAGTGCTTTTGGAAGCAAAACCCATGCTCAACCAATTCCCTTCATCACTGTGAAGGAGAAATAAATTTTTTGCCTCAATTCAAAATAAGCTGTGTTTTATTCCACAGCTTAACAGAGACTCCAAGAAAACACACAGCTCCATTGATCCACTCCACTTGCCTGTCACAGGGTACTCAGACTCATATGTCTGAAAAGGCATATAGTTTAGTGATCAAAGCCAAGCAACTGGGAATCAAGCCACCTGGTTTATTTTACAGGAAAAAAAAATATAAAATGGATTAATTGACCAAGGTTGGGACTGCTACTTGCTCAGGTGCTCAACAGAGTAAGAGCTCACTTCTGCAGGCAACAGCAATAACTAGGTGCAATCTCAACCTCTGCCTTCTCCCAAGGCCAAGCCTGCACAGGGATGATTATTTTCTACTTAAACCCCTACAAAGGTAAGAGGAAGTTGCCCTGGAGGATGGCTAACTCTTCTTTCCATTTTGGAGGCAGTGCAGTTGAGCAGTGTCCAATCTGTGCTGGGCAGAGCCATGCCTCAGTGCCGCTGTCAGCACTGCTGTGCCCTCAGCAGTGCTGACACTCTGAAGCCAGGTGGCCTTGGAGCAGCAGATCCAAGTCCCACTGGCTGAGCAGGCATGGCAGGAACCAGCTGCTCCTGCCTTCCACCCACTCTCTCCTACAGACTCACCTTCCCACAGGCACCTCACTGCCGTAGGTCGAGAAGCAAATCAACTGGACCTTTGGCAGCCTTCTCCCAGCTGCCACCTCCTCCAGGGAAAAAGAGGGAATCTGACCCTCCCTCCCACTGTCCATGATCAGATTACGTGCCTCCAGCATCCCCAAACATGCAGCCACCATCGTCTGCATAAATGACCTCAGTGGGCTACAGGCAGCCTCTAAGCACCTTCAGTAAATGAGTAATTTCATCAGGAGTTTTGGAGCGCTTTACCAATGAGGGAAAGGTAATAATGGCTTAAACGGCTCATTCTGGCATGAACAGCACTCAAACAATTAACAGAGCTTTTCTGAACTCCCCTTCCAAGGAGCCACATAATTAGTGTCTCCTTCTAGGGAGGTATTTACATTCAAATCCTATTTTCTTTAGTCAACAAACACCAAATACTACTCCTGATTCTCCCATCATCATGTAAGACTACATCTTTTATTGCTGCCTTAGTACCAACAAAAAGAAAAACTAAACACATTTTGACACCTAACTTACTTTTCTCCTCTAGTTACATTTAGATGCTTCAGCTCACAAAGCAGTGAGGTGCTGGCTTTTTTCCACTACCACCAATCCCTCTTTTCAGATCTCACACAATCACCCTCGAATTTTAGGAAGTTATTCCTATCTCTCATTCTTGATCTAAAACATCTGGAAGTGGAATTCCAGATTTTAACTTGTGTAAGTGAAGAATAATTTAAAATAATAAAGCTCAAGGGCCAGATTACATGCAAGGAAAGCAACCGTGCAAGGCCCTTGGAGGGTATGAGGCTGAAGGAAGGAAGGCCAGATGAGAGAAGAGGCCAGAGACAGTAGTCCACATGAACATAAAGTTTTCTTCACTCTGTTTCCACACAATCACACAGTGAGACCTTTTAGTACTTAAGTATAAACATAAATTTCCTGATTTTACAATGCACGCAAAGTGTATTTATTCGTACTGTTTGTACTAAGGCTTTTATTTCATACTTTTCAGTGTAAAAGCACAGTCGGACAAGGATAGGATCACCTACTACGGTGAGTCTTCATTTGTGAGCAAAGGCTCTGAACGTAAATACTGCAATTGAAGAGAGGCTCCTGGCACAAAAAAAAATAAAACCAGAGACAGCAACAATGAACTGTCCAGATTTTAATAACCTTTGTGCTAGTTCAAAAAACCATTGTTTTTCTACAATTTTTATGTGAGAACCACGCTACAGAACACTGTATAATTGTAACACTTAACGTGAAGAAGCTTTTTTCACTTAGCTACAACTAAATCAATTCTTTGATTCTTCAGTGAGCAGAAGAATGCCAGGGTGTTATTCCAAACTAAGCCCCCTACAATTTTATTGAAAGTTAAGTCATGAAACATACAGCACCACGGAGGGATGGTCCCCAAGCAGGAAAGGAGAATATTTCATTTTGCCTCATTTGTACCATATCACATTTATAACAAAGCACAATTAAGACAAAAGTCCTGGATGATCTCAGACAGGAGCAAACTACATTGATAGGAAAGTTTATTTTCAGTTATATTCAGCGGAGTAGGATCAGACCAAAATAGCATTTTATGTGAAGCTGACAAAGAAAGAGGTGGAATATGTAAACAGGCAGCCTTTGAAATGGACCAAAATAACACTGAGAACAGCTTTTTAAAATGGTGCCCTACTGTCTCCTTGAGTAACAAATGGATCACCATACTGAGCCTTCTTGCTAACCATCCCATACAGCACAGTCTTCCCTACAGCACTCTGCCTAATGTGGAATGGTACTCGTGAAGGGCAATTCCTTTCAGTTGCCCAAGGACAGTAACCTTAGTCACAGTTAACTTGTCAGTTTTGTCATATTTTGAAAGTAATATCACAGCTCATGACATCTCAACAGACCACAAAAAGGTGAACTAGTAGCAAAATGCTCTCTACTCTGTTGTCCATAGCAATACAGTTGCTACCAAACCAACAACACTAGAATACCCGTCTTTTAACTTCATTTCCCTAGAACCAGGCTGGAGATGGATACTTCATAACACAAGTATTCAAGGAATTAAAAAAAAAAAGGACACAGAAACATTAGGATTACAAGGCCATCTGGCCTTCAGTATCTGCTTACTTTGGGGTGGTGCTAATTCAGCCATCCTGTTTTCTCACAACATCCCTCAATACTGCCGTTCTCTAGAAAGAAATCTAGGTGTCTTTTGACTTCGTTTATGCTTTTAGCTTCAAAATAACTTGCCCGAAATTTATTCCATATGTTTACCATTCATTCTGTCATGAAACAGCCTATAACCTGAACAGAAATGGATAAAAATTTCCCCACCAAGCTGACATCTGGCTGTCTCCTTCTGCTTCTCCTGGGCCTTCCCTGCATACACACCAGGTTGACTGAGCTACCGATAGAGTTTTCTTTCCTCTCCCTAGTGAAAAATTTATAACCAGCAGTTCTTTGTGTCTCACCTTATTGGAAATGCATGCTGAAGTTGCTACAATTTTTTCAAATAAATGACATGAAACCTAACCTTTTGTACTATTAAATACTATAAAATATGTACTGTTTCCTTCAACAAACTCTTCAGAAGTACTGTTATCAAAGACCAAAGAAGACCAATAATAGTCTCAGAAGCTCCAGTCTCACATTTAAGAAGAATGTTTCAGGGCACATCCAGGCCTTTGTAATAAAGTCGGACAGATATGCAGTCTCACACGGTTCTCCTTTATATACCAGTATAAGGAAACTAATTCAAAACAATCCATTTAATGTTAATAGCATTCAACTGCCACAAGTAAAATTTAGTTCAGTCTCGAATTTATGCCAGTACCTTGGCATTCAGAAGAGTCACAGAAGCTGTACGTTAATCTCTTACCCACTGCAAGGGGCTCCATGTGGGACAATGTGCTCTGTCACTCAGTGAAATGCTAGAGCTGGATCCACAGAGAAAACCCACAGTACCTCAAGGGGCCGTTCTACCTTTGCATTTTCTGATACAAGCTTATTTGGCTGCCCAATTTTCACTGAAAACTCAAAAGAATTGTAGGTAATATTAATAGCAGAAAACTGGCAGAAAACAGCACAATTCCATGTCGGAACTTGACTGCCCGTTTTGTGGCACTGCAGAACATTGGCCTTCCATGTCAGAGCCATCAGTGTGCATAACTCACGACAAGCAAGCTGTTGCTTTTCTCTGTGAGCAGCACCAAAAGAGTATCTGGTTGCTCAGGACTGATGTAACATAAACTCCTTATATTTGCAGCACATCCATCCATTCAGGAGCTCTTGTGACTACAAGGAAATAAAAATACTAAATCAAAGCAGAGCTTTATTTTGCACACCTACTCCAGAGCAGAAAGAGAAGGAACCTACAGTAGTATTTAATCACTGTAACACTGTCTCATAGTGTAGTTAATTCCATTATAGAAGCTAACCTTCCACTTGACCTGAGTGTCACAGATTAAGATACACTAGAAAAATGAAGAGAACTTGGACTTAAAAATTATTTAATCTTCGTCCTTTGGAAAAGTTAAAAAAAAAAAGGAAAAAAGATCAAGCAGTTGCTTATATCTGCTTAAAGGAAAACTGCAGTTAAAATCACCAATGATTTTACTGAGGAAGGAAGCATGAAATGCTCCTGTAGCTGATGACTGAGACACTATTTCCCTTTTGTTTTGCCACAATACACGACATTTTCTTTAAACACAACCCATTAAATATTGCTCTGAAAAATCCTTCTGTTACTGAAAGGGTTTCTAAGGAGCTCAGAATGCTGGAATTTCAAACCCCATAGGAGAATTTGGTTAGAAAGACAGATGTGGTCATATTCATGAGAACTTGTTTTCCATATTCTTAATCGCCTCCAGACACTGCAGAAGTCATATTGTGCACGAAAGGTGTAGGAACATATGCTTTGTTTGCTGCCTACAGCATGTTACATTCCAACAAAGTATTAAGTATCTGGAAACCAAACAAAACCTCATACTTTATCAACAGATAAACAGATAAATAGAGAGTGCCACGACTGATAACATTATGGAACACGCTGGAGAACTAATGGTTTCTCTGCTGCAGAGTGAATAAATTAATCATGTAATTTAGAAATCATAAATACTACTTTACAGACTTTTGATTACATTACCAATCAAAAAAACCCAAAAAATCCAAACTGAATCCAGGATTGGTATCAACACAACTCTACCTCAAAGGTAATAAAAGTCAGGAATTAATTCCTGTTCCAGCCTTCATGTGAAGCACACCAAAAAATCATGACTTTCTGATGCTCAGACTCTGTTAGTGAAGAGCTTAAAAAATAAAAAATAAGCAAAGCCTTCTGCCAAGTATTTTTTCCTTAAAAAACTTTGCTAGTACATAGCATAAAGAATATTCAATTCTTTCTTTTCTCTGATATTTTGAAGCAAATGCTGCCAATGGAACAAACATGTGAATAAAGCTTGCTGTCAAAAAATGAATCAAGTCTGAGACTTATCAATGTTTTTTATGGGGAAAGAAATGACTAGCAGGTGAAGTAGATACTGCCTCATTAAGCTGTCACATTACATTTCATTGATGTCTTTCAGTTTCTAATGGGATGAGAACTCTAAATGTTTACTAAATCACCAAAAAAAAATGCTCAAAATGTTTCCAGTAGCTAATAAAAATTTGATCCCGCAACAAAGATTTTAAAAAGCAAAACCAGTCTGCATATCTTTCCTTGCTTACCTTTTGAAAAACAAAGAAAAACCACAAATACTAAGCCTTACTCGGTACAGTTGCTAACAATTTAAGTGACAAAATTAACTAGCAAATATATCAACAAGTTGCTCCTCTACAAAATAAAGACAAGCATCAAAGAAATAATTCTATTTTTTAGAAAATTAATTTCCAATTGGAAATGTGTTTTTAGTAATTTTCCCTATCCACAAAAAATAGCCACAACTTATCCTAATTAGAATGCTAGTCAGGTCTGTTTCTGCCAAATTTTAAGTCAGTACCTGTCAGCACCCAGATAATATTTCTAAGGAGAAAGTGTGATAAATACAGTCTTACTGCCTGACAAGGCAATAATGTTACTGAAAAGAGATTTTTCAGCTTGTATTCATAATCCTCTTCCTGTCTTATGTCATTACATTAAACAAGAAATTATAGCTCAGCCACTGAAACGGCAACCTAATTAGGCTGAAGGAAACACTCAAGTTTTGCAGCATTTTGATACTTAACTCTCTATTTTTTTCACACAGAATTCTTCCATAAAACCTTTCTTTGATTTTAGCATCGCGTGATGAATTCAGGTAGTTTTTCTGTTACAGGTTTTTTGGTTTGGCTGTGCTGAAAAATTCTGTATAGTTTTGATTTATACTCTGTTCTACATATAAATTTGAGGGAACAGATCACTCCAGATGCTGCATGAGACAGTTTTCTGTTTTCCAGACAGTGTTATCTATATGATTTCAGTTTATTTTATGTTTTCCTGTACATTATAGTAACCAGGAACTGAAAGGTTATTTAAAGACTAACTGGAACATCAAATTATAGGTTAAAAGAGATTAATTTTAAAATAAGATTTTAAGGAACAAATGATGTGAATATGCTACAAATGCAATTTTTCAAGAGGCACAGAATACTTCTCTGGCAAGGAGAGTTCTTTTATCCCACTCCTTACATACATTCATACCTGATCATTGAGGACTGTCATTCAACAACAATCTTTTGTCAGATATGCTACTTCAGTATCTTAAGTTGTCACAACACTGGCTATGGCTGTTAACTACACCTTCAAAACTTACACAGGGAACTAGCTGCAGATGCCCAATTATTTTCCACCAGCTTAGTCACAAGGTGAACTGCAGGCAAGTACCTGTACCTTCACTGCCTTCCAACCACACCAAAAAACCTGGATAGCCATTCATTAACAGAACTTTGTTCCACATTTCTTAGTCATAATCTCCCATCATCTTTTGCTTCCCTGTACTCTTCCCAGATACAATTCTTCTAACCATTCTCTTCAGAGAGAATGGGTGGTTTAGCAATTACTGCGATTTCTTTTTATACCGTTCATCCACTGCAAAGAGAATGCAGCCAAAAAGAGTCTACAGCTGAGATCATTTGTCATCTGGGTTCTGGAAATAATTAACCTGTTGCTTCAGTAGCTCTAAGTTTCATTACACAGATTTTTTGGCACTGTGCAAGTCTGAGTGACTGCAGCAAAGCACAGACCTTCAGATACAACTGCCATTGAGCAGTGATGTGTTGACAAGAGTTTTTCTTTAAAAAAAAGTCTTCATTTCTCAGAAATTTCTATGGTCAAGAGAAGCTAGACAGCTCAAGAGTGGTTCCCCACAAGGCTCCAGGACAGGCTGGCCTGAGCAGTTTTCTGTTGATCCTTGCTGATTTAAGGACTTTGTCAGAGCAGATGGTTTCCCAGGTAAACACTTCAAAGAGCTGCAAAGGGAAAAAGCCAGACTAAGAAGCTCCATCCCATTACAGCTCATTAAACACTGGATTGGGTCCAGGCAGCTTGGCAGACAGTGGGCAAAAGAGAGAGGCAAGAAAAATGACAATCATCTTCAGCAGAACACGAATTGTACTGTTTCTCTTTCTCTTCTGGACAGCCAGCTCAGGGTGCCAGACTTCAGAGACAAACCCTCCCACCACCTGTGAAAAGTGTAGATAGGAGGGAGAGCCCTCCTGCCACTATCACATCAGCCTGGCAGCCAGTGGATAGGCAGGCATCCTGCCCACTCCCAGCAGATCTGTCCAGTACAGGAGAGCTTAGCTTAATGCCTTATGACAGCCCAGAAAGCTCTCTGCTGCTCTTTCAGCATCCAAGACACCCTGATCATCACTATCCCACCTCCTACACCAGGAAAGACACCGTGTTATAGAGAGAGCTACTATAGAGGGGTTGGTTTGGGTTTTTTTTCTGATGATTCTTGTGTTGTAGGGCTTTTGTTTATTTGTTTGATTGATTTGGGGGGGTGTTGGTTTGTTGGGGTTTTGCATATGTGTGTGTCTTTGGCAGGATTGTTTATTTTTTTGTAGGAGGAGCAGTATCACTGTTGCACTGGATCAATAAAACCATATTCAAAAAACCAAGAAAAGTTAACTTGAATCCATGTCTCATGTCAGGAAGTCAGTGAAAAAAAACCAGAACAAATTAGAATAAAGAATTATGTAAGGTCTCAAATCAACCATCACTTCAAGCTTTTCGTTATTTTTCTGGTTGCTTTACAGTTGTGTATTTAATTTTTCTAACTAAAAATAAAAAAATTGCAAAATCAAATCTCATCTATTAAAACTCACAAAGCATATTAGAATAAAATACACTTAGGTTCACTTCAGGTCCTGTGAGAAGAAACAGACAGCAATAAAAATTCCTGTAATAGAGAATCTTTTAAATAACAATTATTCACAGTGATTATGAAATTTCTCCTAAGGTATGAGTGCTCATTTTCTCAATTCCATCAAAGGCTGTGTATACATAAAGCTGTACAGCTCTCATGGTAACAGCTGGGCCAGAAACATTTTTCTAAAATAAAATATTGGTGGCAAAAAGAAGTCCTTCACAGTTCCATTTGAGCACCCTGCTGGCCCCACCTTTCCCACTTCCCTTGTCTCAGTTGATCCTAGTATCAAAATAAAACCAGTACTTTTTTAACAAAATTAAATACTTGGAACTAGTTCATTTCTCAGCTCATTACAACATTGTAACCAGTTTCTCTGAATTGTTACGTAGGTACCATTGCCCTCGAATCTTAACTTCTGTAAGGAATTACTCCTGAAAGTCTGGATCCCCATACCTAAAAATAAATTATAATTTTCCACCTTCTTTTTTTTTTTTTTCTAAAGGAAACGGCAACCAATGCAGTAAAGGACATCCGTAAATTACCAGAAATTTCTTCTACTAAAGTTCTGCTATATCAACTGTCAAACACTCTTGTGGAGAAGTCTTCTCTATGGTGAGTCATCAATTACTGGGGCTGAAGGCATATCCAAAATGCCAGACAGCATTCTGCCCAAAAATCCTTTAGTCAGGCTACTCATTAGGATAACCACACATTTAAAGTAAGTCAGAACTTGAGACTATGGCATTTAGTCAAGATGCACAATGAACTTCGTTTCTTGGTTGATGACCACATTAATCGAAAAATGTCCCATTTCTTTCAGTCAAATGATTTCACAAATTTACCTATGAATAAAAAATGGCTCAGAAAGACAGTAAAAATAAATGAGTTCACAAGATGACACTTTAAGTTCCATATTTTCTTAACACTGGATGAACAGAGAAAACAAAAAGACAAATTTTTAAAAGGATATGTAATAGAAGTATTGGACAACTGTGAATAATCTCTTTCTGTGATGTACTTCCCTGGACAACCAACAGTGGATAAAACTTCTCTCAACAGAACAGGAAGACAAGGCCTTCTTTAACCCCCCAATGAAAGAACCAAGGTGTTTTGTAGCTGTTAGGGGGGATTTGCCATGAATGTGCAAAACAGATCTCTCCTGCTTGATATTATATAGAACTACAGCACAGCAGTTTCCATGATCACAGCTTTATTTCTCCTTGGCATGCTCCTTGGTGACATGGAGGTTTTCTACCTTATGGAAACTATCTATATATTGAAGTTTCCTTTTCTGTTGGCAAAATCCCCCCACCGAACCTCTGAACATTGCCTATCTGGTTTTCAGTTGAATTCTTTAGCCGTAAAAAAAAATAGAAAAAGAAACAAAAAACCCAAAGAGATGCCAATTTAAAAAAACACACGTTCTGTTTTCAAATAAACTCCTTTGAAAACCATCAATATTACATGATGAAAATGATTATTTATTTTATGTCTGTTACTATTTCCTCAAGTCTGTTTCCAAACCTCTACTTCTCAAAAGCACATTCAATAAAATCACTCAACTGAATGGCTTCCTATTCAACACTAAGAATAAAGAGCCTGCAATCTGGTTTAAAATTACTGATGTCTAAAAAGCACTTCTAATTAAGGATAAAGCTTACATATGAACAGTAAAAAATAGTGAAAGACTAATTGTAGCTGTAATTGCTACATCATCAAATCCCCCCAAATCACATCTTATGTTTACTTACATTACATATTTTTTATGTCTGCATTTTGTATGCATTCTCATAGGTTTTTCTGGGTTGGGTTCTTGTTTCCCCTTCAGTAAGCATGTTTCAAGGCAGAAGTGAGAGGAAGAATAACTTTAGCATTCACCAGAATGCCAGCTGTAGATGAAAGCTGCACTTATCCAAGTGACAAGCAAAGCACAGAAAGTGGAAAGATAAGTACTTTTGTGGTTTTTTCTCTGTCTAGGGCCTTGTCATCACCAAAAAATGATTCTGTTTATGACAGAAAACTCTGTCACAGACATCTCTGTACAGGCCTTAAACCAGCTGATTGATTCAGGCAGAAGTATGGCATTTATATTCTTTCGTGACTTGATAGATACTAGTTTTCTAAATGAAAATGGGGAATGAGAACACAGATACACAGGAAGCCTCTTCCTTCATGTAAAGTCTAGTGGAAATAATCACTTTGGCTTTGGCCCTATCTTTAACCTTCTTGCATGTGAGGATTGGATAGATGACACTGTTTCAGTAACCATATCCGTGCTACCTCAGGTTTTGCTCTCCTCAGGAAAAACAAGATATGTTTCCTACAATGTTAATGATGATTTAAACTCCAAGTAACAAGCTGAGGAGAAAGTCTCTAATGGATCTATCTCCAGATGCATTGTAAAATATTTTTCATTAGCATACAAAGCAGTATTTTTGACTGGTTTTTTTCTGTCAGAAGTTGAGCATCAAAGACAGAGTCTGAGCCAAAGGTGCTTCAAGCTCTGCTCAACTCATGCATATGGTTTTTCACACAGATTGCAATTCATCCTGATACAGAGAGCTGGAAGGAAAATTTGGTTTAGTCCTAAAGGAGTAATTTGAATAATGCTTTTTTACAAGGATACTTTTTGTTCCTTGCTTCTTTACATACTCATTGGGCACCATGTTTAAATTACGGTGATTCGTATGTGGTGTATCACCTCTGAGGTGATAAAGAAAGCAGAGCCTCTAGGCCACCCCTACAAATGCTGATATCTATACATGTCAAAAATACCTTGACACGTACAAGATCACCACCTGTGGTATAAAAGTCAGCTAAGCATAAATAATAAAGCATTTTACAAGGGCAGAGAGCTTTTCTTCACCCTTTTGTAGGCTAAATTAGAGGTCCAACAAGTGTCGTTGGATGTGGCGTTATAGAATGGGGACTACAACTTCCTGCATTTTACAGACACAGTAAGAGAATAACACTTCAGAAGTCATTGCTTAACTGTTTCATTGCTAATTTATTTCCTCCGTCCTCCCTCTGATAATCCGATAAAGTAATTTACACTGCAGCAAGGACAGGAAGAAGCTATATGCTAAGGAACGTCGATTCTGAAGAGCACTCTGTATTAAATAGTAATATGCCTTCCTTACTATTGTACGGGGTATATAGAGAGAAAGAAAGGAAACTATGACTCATATTTTCCACTCATTTTATACAAAGGCCTCCATTAACATACCAACAACCAAATGTGTGCAGCAAGGAGAGCATACTCTCTTCCCCAGTAAATGTAAACTATATGTCCACATGCACACACATCAAGAGGATATGATTACACTCAGTGTAATCAGAAACTCAAATAGTTTGTGACATTTAAACCCAAGATGCATACATAGTCTTACAACCATATTCTGTCCTCAGAAGGATACTTATTTGCATGGATTGCCACATCATATTAAAGCATTGCAGTAAAAGAGATTTTGATAACGACTTTCATACTTCTGTAGTATTTGGCTCTAGCACCCCACAATGAGAGCATAATTCATATTAAGCCTCACCCCGGTGCCCTGGATATTGACAAATTCAAATTCAAACCTCCCCTCTTCTATGCCTGCTCTTAGATGGATCATGTAACTGCCGATCTTCTGATTAATAAATAAATATAAGACTATCAACAAACTGCTGTCAATTTATGAAGTGATACTTTATCTATCCTTCATAAAGCAGTGATTTCCCAGCATTTCTCAACTTTCACCACACCATAACAGCACCTGTCTCTAACAAACCCTACTGTGTACCTGGGAAAATGATGATCATCACCCTTGCCACCATACAACTGCAGACAGCAGAGACTGTGAAAACATAACTCTCAATTCCAGTAAAGACACGCTGGTATAATAGCAAATAAAATCAGTGTTATTTAACTCTCCAGCTTTAGTGTCACACTTACTTAAGAATTATCAAAATTATTGCATAAGAAAAGTCAGGGGAAAAGAGAAGGGGAAAAGGAGGAGGCAGAGCTGCAGCTGTAACTGCAGGTGCCATGCAATGGTTCTGTTTGGGCTCTTTGCAGCATGAGCAGAAGCAGGTGAGCCTGGCATGGTCCTAACCTGCCCCCTGCACCAGTTGGTATGGCCAGGCAGACCATGGTACCACCATGCCTCTGTTTCTCTGCATGAACACCCAACAGCATCAAGTAAACATGACAGGACATCTCACCTGCCGATCTCTACAACCTGTCCAGGGCCTTCTCTCCATTTAGTGACAGGACCAGAACAGCATTTGTGGTTTGGATAAGGGATTAATCTCATGGCAATGCACTACTCAGCTCCCTGATTTCTAGAAGAGAGGGTGTGGAAAAGACCTAAGTAATTTCACAGAGAATAAAGTTCTAGAGTAAGACCTCTATGGTTAAACACCGTGTGCTATGAATCCCCTTGAGTGATGCAAAATATTTTATAGTAATTAAGAGCACATAAGAACACCTTTCGTACCAAAGCATGTAGACTTTGCCTTGTGCCAAACACTAAATAAAATCTGAATAAAATCTTCCAAATATTCTTATTGAGTGTTACTTCACTTGGTTCTACAGATCTCAATGTTTTAAAATAAGAATGAAAGCATTATTCAGGAACAGTGTGTTAAAAGTTGGCAGCAATATGTCAAAGCACAAAGGAAAAGAGATGGTTTACTATTTCTTCTCTATATTACTGAAGCACCAAACTTTATTGTAACCTTCAGAGCTGCCATAATTACTTAAACTACTACTATTACTCGCATGTAGTAGTCCAAGGACACTAGCCTTGGGTTCCACATTAAAAAAAACATAGCCCAGGGAAAGGTTCTTAACAGAGAAACCTATATAAACCAAGCAGCACTTAACCAAAGGCTAGTACACTTAGTGAATGATTCTTTTACTTCACACATTTTTCATCTCAAAATGCCCCTTTTCTTCTAGAAAAGACATTTATGTAAGGGATTGTTGCTTACCATTTGCTTAACAGGGCATTATTCAAGTGTTCCATATATACTGGTTTACCACTGAGCACAGGAAGAAAATTTTGTCTGAAAGAGGGATGGTATTTTTTTTTTTTTTTTTTTTAGCAAATCCACAGGTTCAGGCAGTTCATAAAGGACTCTATAAAAGCTTACATTTCAAATGCAGTCCACGTAGCAAACTATCAGAACTATAGAAAAAGAGCAAGAAATCCATGTGCAAATCAGCCATATTATTCTCTCCACTACTGCTGCTCAGAACAAATAGTTCAATGATTACAGTTCAGACTAAATTTAGGATAAAGTAAGCAAAAGGTGCCGTGCTAAGGAGCAAGAAAGGGTGGGAAAAAAAAGCTGATCATACTTTCTGAGAAGAGCTTAAGTACAGTTGATAGGAATAGTTTTTCTTTTCCATAAGACATATTCAAGGGGTTTGTAAACCTAAGTTTTTCTTGCTTATTCTTAGGCTATGAGAAGGAAGAGAAACCAGACAGCTATCCATTGGGGAAAGACTTGGATGCCTCTGCATGACTAATGAACACGGCGATAAAAATCCATTCCTGCAAACTTTATAATCTATTTAACACGTACCTTATCCTCAGTGGAAGAGAGCACATTCCTTCAGGATGTAACACTGCAAAGGAAACCTCTGTCAGAAAAAATGTGGTACATGGCTGAGGATCAGAACAAAGTGTTAATATCTGGTATGTGTTTTCCTGGACGTCTTCCTATGCTGCCATGGAAAAGAGGGTTTGCAGGACTTTACAATAATTTTGAAAGCATGTCTTACTCAGACATATTATTCAGAAGCTTATTCTTGACTATATACACTTGCATTATAATTAGCTTAGTTTCCCAAGCAGAAACAGTTTGGGGTTTTATTTTCTGTTTCTGCAAGTTTTGCTGTCTTTGAAAGGCAGTATTTCCTCTCTCACTCACATACAACCTAATTTTGTGAGAGAGGGACAAGGACAGAGAGTCTTTGGCCATCTTAGTCTTTTACTCCAACAGCCAGCACACCTCAGAAGTGAAAGATGCTAAAACTTCTTGCGGAAACTCAGTTCACCAGCCAAAACAAACTGAAGTGCAAGTGAAGCCAAGCCTACAGTTTCAGCCACTACTTGTTATCTATGAACTCCCCAGCAGCTCTCCCCTCACTAGCATCACTTCAAGGGCACAAGCCTCAAATGATAGAAGCTGGTGTCATAAAGAGGATGGATCTCTTCTGCAGAAACCGATCAACTCCTCCAGAGGCAACACACCATACTTTTAAATCCAAATTCTCACTGGTCTGGCAAAATTAAACCCAAAGTCACTACAGCTCAAAAAAATGCACAGAAAACAAATGAACTTTTGAAACACTACAGAAAATGTTGCTGTCAGATTCATCTGGCCCTTCTCTATTCACATGCAGTTTGGTCTGGTCCAAAATCTGGGTCTAAAAGCAGCTATCCCCCACCTTCAAAAGCCACAAGGGAAGTCACAGCCTGGCTCCAGGGCTAAGTGGTGGCAATTATAAAAAAATTTTATGCATCCAGTTAATCAACGCAGCAAACAGTTCTGCTTTATCAAAATGTCATTGTTTCACTTAGCCACACTGCACTACATTCCCTGGGAGAGGATTACAGTTTTCAGTAAGAGACACAAGAAAAGACAGTCATCCTATAGTTCAGAAAATCAGTCTTTCACACAAGAGATTTATTACACTCTCTAATAATTTAAAAAAAAAAAAAATTCCATCCAAATTAAGATGATGCACAGACCACTGTAACTATATTCAAATTTTGTTGATAATCATTGCTGGTATTTCCTTGCTACTAGCTACAGGACTGAAAATGTATCCTTCATTCTAGTTAAAGAAAAACTAGGGAAACTCCACTACAACAAAACAAATCCTTCAATAAAGATGATGAAGAATGCTGCTGGCTCTGGTTTTGACCCTATAAACAAGGAGAGAAAGTCCCATACCTGAATTCTGCAAGATGATTAAATTTGAACAGATCAATAAATTTAGTGTCACCTCAGTTTCACATACCAGCAGCTTCATGTTGTGACCCATTAATGTGAACCTACTGTAATTGTTAAACTTTCTCCTCCTCCAGCAAATGAAAAGCAAACAAGTATTTCACATACACATTCCACTTTTGGTCTTTGATACTTTGGTACAAAATGCTTTGTTTACTTGTATCTTCTTTTAAAGCCAAGCCACTGCATGTTCGTGCCAGCAAGAATGCAAATCTCCAAACAATAGGGTGTGGTGAGACACAACACTGAATACACAGCTGACTAAACACCGTTAAGTGTTTACTTCACAGTCATTGTCACCTCTGCCCACACGAGAATATCAAACACGTTATAATCACAGTGCTGCAACAACAGCTCCACAAAAGGCTGTCCATGGAACCCACTGGCATTACAATGGATCAGTGAAGCCTAGTATGCAGCTGGTTACAAAAGCAGTAGCTTTTGCAGAAGCTGCACTGAGTGCACCTGTGTGTGTATGCATGGAAACGTTTGCATGTGAACATGTGTATAGATGTCTATTTGCCCACTCTGCATCAAGAATAAGTATTCAAAAAGACTGATTTTAATAATCACTTAACATTTTAAAATAGATTTTAAAGGGCTTAACACTGCATAAATGTCAGGAGAAACTTCTTACTCTCCAGTTGCGGCACAGGTTGGATCTTCAAAAGAGCCTAAGGTTCTAATGCACCTGGGAGAGATACAGGAGCTGGCTCAAAGAGAATCCACTGCAGGTGCAAAACTCAGTATGTGCTTTTCAGCAGAGTAAATCATCATGCATGGGGGCTCCATGTCGAACCTGATGAACTGCCTTTGCCATTGACCACAACGAGCTTCTCTAAAGCTGAGCACAAACTCAGTGGGAGCAGAATCAGGCCAATGAACCAGGTCAATTCAGTTTCTGAATATTCGGGCATCTGCAAACTTCTTCTGCTGTTACTGAAGTTCATGCAGAATTGCTACTTAGCAGCGACAAAGCCATTTCAACTAGGAATGATAACTTTGCATTGTGGAGATTAGCCTTGTATTTCAGTTTGCTTTAAATACAAAAAGGGCTTCAGCTGTCTCCCAAACCTGATCATTAGCAGGGCTTCTCTTGGACCCTATTTGCTTAGATCACACACAGAACTTTCCAGCACTTCAAAGAAATCAATTTGCTGGTATTACTCAGCAGCTAGAGTACCTCCACCGTTATGGAATGGTTTTAGCTCCCAAGTACTAAGAGAAAACTGATTGAGTCAACTACTGTATACTGACACATTTTTCCTGAGAAAAATCTGGACCACTGCCAAATGCAAAGCGTGAGGGGCAGAGTTATGGCAGGGTAACCTTATCAGAGACAGCTATGAACTCGAAGAGACTGCTGTGATTGTGGTTAATAACACAAACAAGAGGAGCATCTGCAGATGCTGCAACTGAAGCCATTCTAGCTTACACATATACTGAGGTAATGCTTGTACTTCATACGACATTAGTTAGATCCTTACTGAAATTAAGAGGTCAGTACTAGTATCAATTTTAACATGTGAATCTGACTATTTGGAAACAGTTCAGAGAACAGCTAAATAGTATTAGTCAAGGCTTGGAAATGTGCCTCAGAATGAAAAGCTTAAGCACTTAATCTATTTATTTTATCAAAGAGAAGGTTAAGATGTGACCTGATTATGGTTTTTAAGTAGCTACACATGAACAGACTCCTCAGATTAGACAGCCATTTACTCCAGCAGAGAAATGCATGGCTAGAACCAAGAGCTAGGAAAAAAGTGAAAGTATAAATGTTTAAGTGAGATGAATTAACCATTATGGACAAGACTTTTTTTTTTTTTTTTTTTTTTTGGTACACTGGTGAACTTAGCCATCAAGCATTGTCTAAATATATATTTATCAGATGAAATTATATGGCCTGTTATCAGAAGAAAAGAACTGTCCTTACCACCTGAGGACTTACACAGCCTTCACATTATAGTGACATTTTCACTTCAGGCTGCAAAACAATCAACACAAAGTATTGGGCAATTACACACTGACGTAAAAAAAAGGCAAAAAAAAAGATGTCAAAAAAAGACGACAACTTCATTATCTTATCTATATTCTGTCTAAAATCAATTCCACTTTGAAGTACTGACACACAGAAGTGAACAGGCAAAGCTGTCTGTACAAGCACACATGCTCTCACCAAACCTCAGCAGTCTTAAAATGGTTTTGCAAAGTTTACAAACTTTGCTCACTATAAAATTCTGGCCTAAAGAACAATGTAACCAAGTGATAAAATGTGAGCAGTAAGAGCCCTACCATTAAACAGGTCTGGCACCTTTTCTTTCCCTTTGCAGTATTAGTTTAACACAATGATCACAGGGTAAGATAAAGCTGTGTGACACTTCAGGATGCTGCATGCTACAGTTTCTTTGTATACCTTTATTAGGGTAGCAGCAAGAAAAACTATTTCACTCTCAAATTCTTCTGCATCACTGAGATCTGCTTTGACAAAATAGCTCTATCTTCCTTTGAACTCTCAATCCCTACTCAGAACAACTGCTAAAGAGGATATCAGAAGGCAAAAAATAGCATAATGCATTTAAAAAACAAAGCCAATGTAATTGCTTTTGATCTGATTCCTATGGAAAAAAGGAGTTGAGGAGAGATGTTCTGAACCATGATATCCTGCATGGCCCTGTTTGGCTCTGTAGAATACATGCTTTTTATTACAGTATTATTATTACTATTGTTGTTGTTGTTGTTGCTGTTATCAATCGAGGACACTGTAAAAATGATGATGATATTTTACTGTATGGAACGAATATTCTTAATCGTGTTTGGTAAAATATCACTTTTGTATTTGTGCATGGCAGTCAGTATTTCCTTTTCTTTTCGAACAATGAAAATTCAACAGAGCATTACACTGCGACTGAAAAGTTAAAAGAGAGTTTTCCTGAGAAGTCTGTCGAACCTGAAAGTGAGGAGGAGAGTCAGATGGCAGTCTTAAGAGACAAACAAAATGATGGAATAGAAATGTCATGCTCTCCAACAATTCAATCCAAGGAATAACTACGACACAATGTACATCTCTTCAAAAGCAAGAAAATTTTTAAAATAGCTGGAAAATGCAGGAGAAATAACATTATATTGTGTCTTTAAGTTTATAGATACAGACAATACAGGGCTGAGCTGGGACCTTTGGGTCTGAGAAGAGTCAAAGGACCCTCCTATTGTAAGGTATTTACTCCTTAATTACAGTTCATGAGAAAAGTATAATGAGGAGGAGGATTTTGGTGTTCACGAGGCACTGGGCAATGCCGGTGACATAAAGGCCAGCAGAGGCTGACGAAAATTCACATGGTGATAACATGGAGGCATTCTAAATCTGTATTTTTGTGGTGGAATGTGCCTGTAATTAAACCCTTCCACAGGGTATATACCACGTTGGGTTTGGACTTTGTTCTGTGCTTGGCTCCTGCAGCTGCTTCTGCTTCATGCCCGTCTTTTGTTGCCACATGCCTCCAGGAAATATGAATAAATATGGAAATATGGATAAGCGTGCTCCCAAGAGGATTTACAATTTTTACAGTTCTCTGTACTGTTCTCTTCGTCTTTTACATAAACATATAATAATCTCCCAACAAGTATATAGGATGTGGTTTAACGAGATTTTCTTGGATGAAAATACTCCTTTCTCTTTCTTCCATCTACCAAGCTACCTGACTAAGCCACACAACTTTTTAAGACTTAAGACAGAAAACCTGGGTGTTGATTTTTTGGAATGTGGCTAGTATATCTTTTCACTTAATATATACATTCAGAGTGTAAGAACCATAGTTAGACTAACCTTTAGCCACTTCATTACTAGAAAAACTTATTTTCCCATAATTTATGGCTGTATTCATGTGTTATTACTAGACATATAAAACCAATAAAGATGCATGACAAAAGGAAAGGGGAGTTTACTCTCAGTGACACAGCAAATAAAAATAAGATGGAAAACGAAAAACAACAGTAAAATAAGTAATACGAGAAATACACTATCCAGAATAGGAGGCACAAAATGTGTCACCTTTCCTCTGCACCTTCCCTCCCTGCCAGAAGTTTATGTAGAACATTGTAAATGGTAGGGTTTTATGAAGGATGAGGCAGCATCATTAAAGCTATATTGAAAAAATATCCTCTTGGCTCCAAAACTGTGGTGTGCTTCACTCAATAAATTACAAGTGACAGCTCTTTCACTTTACCAAGAGGCCTGTTGTGTGAGACATTGTGCTGTTGCTTCGCTGCCCCTGTGAAATTCCATTTACAAAGTTTGCAGTGCTGCTGCTTTTGGAGTTGCAGTGGGATTACTGACAGAGAAATTAACTATCTTCATTTATAACAGTCATAGGACAAAGATATATAAATGAATCAAGGGTATTAATTTTTTCATGAACCTTTCAAAGATACCATCATAATGACAGCTGATCATTTGCTTACTGTATTTTGCATTCAGATCTCAGAATTATGCAAAAGAGACATGAAATCTTCTACGAGGATGACAATTATCTAACTGCTTCACCTCTGTTTCAGCAGAAACATGAAATATTCCATCTTCCTCATGCATTACTTCTGAAGAGAAACCAAGAACCAAAGTTGCATGTAGCATAAGTGACTCTTAAACAGAGGATTAAAATATCAATTTTCTATCCTTTCTATTATACTGTCAAGACATATTATAATCATGTCTTGGGTTACAATGGAAAACAAACAGCACAGTAAAAATAATTATGCATACTGTGTTTCTGAAGTGCTAAAGCTAGAGAATTATTTTGTATTACTCATCTTTGGACAACTTCCTTGGCATGAACTTCCTCTGTACTGGGCCCCATGCTTCACTATAAGACATTTTCCTGACAGGCATTCAGTCATAAAAAGATGACAATTGAAATAGAGAGACACCACTTCTCTTAAAAGCATTACGATCCAAAGTTTAAGCCTCTTTTTTTAGTGCTTTTAGTTATCTGTGATATTAAGTGTCATTAGCCCTTGCTCTTCCCTTCATGTCTACAAAAAGGGCACCTGGTACATAATATATTTTCTTAAAAAATGATACTAATTATTATTATGTTTTGTTTTGATAAGCTCCATCTTCTTCCTTTAGCAAAAGTCACAAGGATATCTGAGAGCATAGGAAGATATTTCAATATGTTTATTGGTTGTATAGTGTTTCACACACCATCCAAGATGCCTAAACCCATTACGCTTAGAAACCCACACACACATACCCCTGTTATTTTTAGGCTACTTTCTGTTGAAACAGAAACAAATGCATCAATAAAAAAAATATTTAGAAATTCCATATGACCAGGAAGTTGATCCAGTAACATCTGAAGACGATGGAAGAACTGAGCAGTACTTTAATGTTCTGTCCTTAGTGTCGCTAATTAATCATGACTGTGCTCTGCAGCAGAACGTTTTCATACTCAAGGCTGCCCTAAGATTTGGTAGTGGGAACTGCCAAGATAAATTAAAATGGCAACTCCCCACACAATGTCTCTCAAGTATCTTATGTATGTCAAAACAAGGTCTACTTAAACTCATCCTTACATTTATCTGCATATATCTTAAACTTTGTAAGACCTTAACAGGAATCTTCTAAGAAAGACCATAGTATCTAAGACATTTTTACCCTCTACTTCCTGGGAGAAAAAAAAATACCAAACACCAACAATGGGCTATTTGTGAGGGGCCCTGCTGCAGGGATGCTGCTGTCCTTTCAGCTTTGATACCTCATGATCTATGACACTCCCTGCCTATCTCCATCTAGCAAGTGCCAAAAGGGGAGAATAAGACTGGCTGTTTTGACCTCCACATGCTCGTAACACTTTGCAACATTCAGTGTGGCTGAATCCCATGCTCCAGGGCTTCAGCCAGATGTTGGAAAGGTCAGCTCACTCTACTTGGGCAGGCCTTCCCAAGGACCATCAGAGACCAGCCACAGGTTCAAAGTAGACAGAAGATGAAGTGCCCCACTGTTCAAAAATTGCAGCAGGAATCTGCCTTTGAGATACCTGACTGGTATGTGACCAGTTCACACGTTCACGGCATTACTGATTGTCAGACCATTCCAATATGAAAAGACTTCCCCTGCTTGAGATGAGCAAGGGCCTTTGGTTTGTTTCCTTATTCCCTTCTCTACAACAGAAGAGAGGCTTTCCCTGGGGCCACTGGGATGTATTCTATACAACCTGAACAATACAGAAAGCTCAAATATTTACCAGTGCATTTGTCACTCTTGCTTACTGCTTATGGCATGCAGTTTCCAGAGGAATAAAATATTTTCATTATGGTCTCTGGTACTGCCTGTGATATACAGAAAGAGGTCAGCGTAGAAGCCTCTTCATGGTCAATGAAATGTTGATATTAACTACCAGATTTTTTAAAGGGCTAATTCGAAATAATATTTTTGTCCACG
This sequence comes from Ifrita kowaldi, assembly GCA_013398055.1. Lineage (NCBI taxonomy): Eukaryota > Metazoa > Chordata > Aves > Passeriformes > Cinclosomatidae > Ifrita > Ifrita kowaldi. The sequence continues at coordinate 441,366 of VZRS01009214.1, forward strand.
ACAGCAGGAAATGAAATACTTTACTGCTACAATCTGCTGATGTTTCTTTGATTAGTGTACACATATATGAATGTACCTTTGAATTTGTATATACATTGATCCACAGTTGTATGCTCACGTGAATTAACACAGAAGTGTAACTAAACAGCATACACAACAAACTATTCTTTTTATTTTTTTTTAATGAATTGGTTTTCTTGTTCCTGAATCAGCTTAAACCAAAGAAAAAACATGGAGTAAATTGCCTGTGGGTTTGCTCTCAAACAGCTCTCTGTGCTGGACAGGAGGGTGAGACAATGAACCATCCACTGGTCATCTACTCAGATCGAAACAATAATAGTCTGAGAACTGCATCCAACATCATTGCTGGAGCTCAGGAATTGTGTTCCTATCACATGTCTCTGTTTTAAGAGGTTTTAAAAAATGGCAGTAAGTGCACTTGCTTTAGGCTAAATTTGGGGTTGAAAGGGACCAATTCAGAAGGAAACATGCTGAACAAATTAACTCTCTTCCAGAATTCTACTTAAACATTTTAATTAATGTGAACATCGAAAAGTGAAAAGTCAGCTAGTTAGGACTGTTTATTCTGAGCTTGCAACTTAACAAGAGGGTCAGTTACAGAACACAAGCAAGAAAATATGTGCATGTGTGAAATGGTTCTTGATAACATAAAATTATTTAGTGGTCCATTAAAAGCATCATCACTAAATACATTTTTCTGCCTTTAGATTTTGAACAGAACTTGGTAATGGATTTGTCTGCAACATTTCCTTGCTCAGGAGGTAAAAGTCTTTAGATTTTTAGCAAGCAGGTGTGCAGCCTGCTCTACAGAATAAAAAGTAGACAAGATTGCAAAGATAAAAAATTGAATGAGTCATTTGCACTAAGAAAGCACAAAAGAGGGAGAATGAAAGCATGTCATGGAATACAATCCCAGTCCAGTGTCTGTGGACCCATAAAGTGGATTTTCTCTGTTCCACAAGCAGAGAAATATCCACAAACCTATTACTAGTAGCATGTTTAAAAAAATAAGAATTCTGATTTTATTCTCTCAGAGAACTAAGTTTGAACATCTCCTCTTTTGTTATTTTCAGGCTTTTTCCCTTGTATTAATGAATATATATAACATCAAACAGTTCAAGTTTCAAACTTTGATCTGCAAGGTAAAATTTACATATTAATGGAAATGTAACATATTTATTTCCAGGATCAGATTCTTCCCAGTGACCTTGACTTCAGTCAACTATAGCACTTGCTGGTAAGAAATTGTAAACCAAATAAAAATTAGAATTACTGAAAGTTACATACAGAATTAATATATTCAAGTTACTGAGATTAATGTTCATGGGAAGTCCTCCTGTCACTGCATACGACACCGTATTCTCTATTACATCATGAGAAATATATGGAAAGTCACTTTTCTAAATATTACATAACAAGAAAATCCTTTCAGCTCTTGTTTGCAATCTACACTTCACTTAGACATCTTAAAATCACAAAAGCCATCCACAGAGAAGGATTTAAAAATCATTACTTTAGAATATTTGTTTAATAGAAAGTGATGGCTTAAATGCTACAATATGTTCCTTGAATATCTTCACATTAAATGGTAATTGAACAAAAAGCTGCCTGGTCCTCTTCAAGGGCAAGTCGCACAAAGCTCCTCATTATCGTAATTTCCAATTTGGAAGCCAAACTAAATAACAAGAAGTAATTTGCCAATTAGAACTTCCTGCTCTTTTTCCCTTTATTCCTTAAACACCATTCAGGGGCTGAACCAGTCAAACACTTTTAGCTTCAAAACTGCAACTGAAAGAATTTAATTTGTGTCTCTCCACGGTGAACCTGTCAAGAGGCAGCAGTGATGCATACCATGGTCCGACACAACAGTTGCCCTTAAATACACAGAGAGTTCTCCATGTACTTGCTCTGCCTCAGGTTTCTTTTAATCATTTCCTTCATTTTGCTTCCCTTAAAATACATGCACACTTTTCCAAACTTTCAGATTTCTCGTCAATGATTTCTGACATATGGAATAGTCCCAGAAAAAATTCATCTTTTGTGTTCGAGACGCTTTTAACAAATAAGAGGCACATAATGATAAAACCAACACAAAAGAGTGCTCAGAAGAAACAAGGTTCCATTCAGCTGGTGAAAGCCACAGAGACCAGATCACTCCAGAGAGATTTACAGCTTCAAAAACAAGACCATGAGTGAACTGTGCTATATGCTGTCCTGAGAATTCAAACACTGACCAAAAATAATGAAAACCGGTTCACTTTTCAGAAGTTCATTTGAAATGTGTGCATGCAAGGCCAAGTACAGATACACAGATGAACAGTAATGCGTAGGAGTGATGCTCATATCATGGACTATTTAGAAACTACCTGAAGCAATCAAAAACAGGCATTTTCTTAGGTAACGAAGAATTGTATTGTTCTGAAAGTCTGCCATATATACGGTTTTTAAGAAGATATGTAAGTACTAAAAAAAGGAACAGTAAAGCTAGAGTAAAGATGTCTCTGCAGTTATTACATATTTATGGTAAAATTAATGTTAGATACTGAAGCAAATTTTTTTAAATATTTTTGTCTCTATGCATATACTCTTTTAACAAAAGCCAGCATGATTATTTGCTTAAAGGAAGGCATTTAGTTTTTTCCTTTTATTTATTTACAGAAGATTTTCCAGTCACCTTTCAGATCAGCAGCTTGATCTAAAGAGAGGCCGGTACTTCCTGCAACAGCTCATTATGTGAGAATAACGAAGAGAAGGATCTAATAGCATACAGATCAATCTGCCTTTTGAGGTATCAGGGCCCTGAGGTCAGAACATCACATTGCCTCAACTGATCCCAGGAGAAAGAAAAAGTGTGTTATTTTGAAAGACATAAAAATTTAGAACTCTGTACATTTGTGATTTCTTACATAACCGTAAGGCCTTAAATCTCTTCTGAAACCGCCATGTCCATTATATTGACTATTTAAACGGCTTTTTCTGTTGCTCAGCCATTTCTGGCTAAACTCCCCCCTTGTGTGGGAAAAATCTCAAAATCTATTAAAAAACCCCATAAGGATATACCACCCTCATACACACTGTGTGAATAATATGGGATAGATTGCCCTGAACAGGTCTCTTTTTGGCCTTTGTGCTGCTGTCTGTGCAACTATTTTGTGGCGTGAGAGGAAGGCAAGATTTGAAGAAGGCTGCAATAGAGGGAAATACTATCTAACCTAGTCTCACTTACACCGTACAGCTTGAGTAGCTAAACTGGGTTTGAGAGAGACAGTAAGAAAGGGCATTTCTGGTGGTAGATTATGCAGGAAAAGAACACCAGGACACACACATTAGAGGTATGTTTTCTCGTCACCTCCATGTACTCAAACTTGACACAGCTGAGGTAGCCTGCACCTGAAGTCAAAAAAATGTACCTCAGCAGCACTAGGCCTTGATCATTTCCCCACTAAAGGCTTCTCCAGCATGGGAACCTGCTGTTTTAGAGGTACATGCAGCCTGTGTGACCAAAGAGATATTTTGATTTTTTAACGCAGAGCATAAAATTCAGCGCTCTTGCTGCATAGTCCGGTCAAAACATTCCTTCCCTTATTAAACCTCACAGAGGCATGTGGGTGACAAACCACTGCCTAGCAATCGTACCTAACACATAAGTCTGTGCTATATATAAAGAAATCTGAACAGTACTCTGAGACACTAGACAAAGGATTCGCACTACAACACTTAAATTGCATCTCTTTCAGTCAAATTCTACATTCAGCCTCCTGGCAAGAGGCACAACCAGAAAAGGAAAAAAAGACAGAAAAAAAATAAAGCAAAGCATGATGCAAGAGCATTTAACTGGTCTACAAGATGATAAAAATATCATTAAATCACCTCCATTTAAATGTATATTATACCAGAATGTAAGTTGCAACCTTATTTATAGATGAATTCTGGTGGGAAAGATGAAATATAGCNAAAAGAAAAAAAAAACAGAAAAAAAAAATAAAGCAAAGCATGATGCAAGAGCATTTAACTGGTCTACAAGATGATAAAAATATCATTAAATCACCTCCATTTAAATGTATATTATACCAGAATGTAAGTTGCAACCTTATTTATAGATGAATTCTGGTGGGAAAGATGAAATATAGCCTCTGGTCATCTCAAACTATACCCTAGTACAAAAAGCTGGGAAAAACAAAGGTTCATTCATAGACCATCAAGATAATATAACTATATACTTCAAGTACAATCTTGCTGCAAATACTTTGAAAATTGGCTTACCCCAGTGCAGTTCTAAAAATAATAAAAAATAAATGTTTAGGCTTCTTGAATTTCAGAAGTCTTTGGCAGTTCTCCTCAACTCAGTTAATCAATTAATACCTCCTAAGGGTTCTTCTGAGACGTCTAAAAATCCCATTTCCGGTGTACTCAAGGAATTATGACCCAGTCTGTATGCGTGGGATAAGACCCAGGAGTGAATCTACGAAACAGCACTTTGTTTGGCAAAAAGACAAACATATCTACTTGAAGAAACATCTTTGCAACTTTCTAATTTATTTTAACAGCATGCATCAGAAATAGATCAGTTCAAAAACAAGAATGAGCAGGGGAAATGTAATTACATGCTAAAAAAGGAAATAACTTCTGTAAGTCTACTCTAAACCTCCAAGGAGCAACCTTCGCAGTATGCTGAAGTCACAGACAAATACATAAATCCTTATATTAATATTCACTAGAAACCATATACCATTATGCAGTATACATTACTCCCAGAGATCTCAACGTACATTGTCAGCTAAGGCAATATTCCACTTCCATATGACATGAGTATTACTACACTGATTTTCAGGGTAGGTAAAATGAAGACAAAAATGTTGTAATTCAATGTGGTCTCACATCCTGAAAACAAGTGTTTGCCAAGTGGCATACGGAGGACAGCAGTGAGCAAACTCCCTTGAACCAAATGAGTAGATTTGGAAAGGCTGAAGAAAGAACTCAATAGTGGCTATTTTCTATGCCACACATTGCACAACTTCTTAAAGGTATCATCAGCCTCACATTTAAATTACTTCACTGTCACATAATCCAGCATCATCCAAAAAACTTTGTCATCTTCCTATCAGACAGCTATGAATTAATGGGACAACACCCAAAGCTGCTCACAGCAACTTAGTCATCAATTAAACTGAGGTTTTAAATGAAAAATTCTGTCATGCCGTGAAAACTTTCTAACTAGAAACTCACCGAAGGTTTTATAAAAGCAAACATTTTAATTTTTCATTCCTACAACACAAAATGTAAGCCCAAACCAGGACTCCTCCAGCTCTCTCTACCATACTGCAAGTGAGACAAGAATATTCAAGGGGCTTTTTCTGACTCATGCCTGCAGTTCATTTGGCTGATGCAAATACACAGCAATAACCTGGGTCCATGAGAGGGCTGTAAGAGCAATTAGGAGCACTTTCAAAACGCCATAGCAATGGAGTGACAAAATCAAACAAACATTAGAACACCATGCTATCAGATGTGGACTGGTTTACACCACCAAGGGCCACAGCCATGTATTCTCCAAGTCTGTCCTAAACCACAAGACAGCCTGTCCCCCATCCCATGCTTGGGTAAAATGAAGGAATGAGAGGAAGAATGTGGCCAGCAATGCACTGCCTCCCTTCACCAGCACCTCACAGAAACATCTCTTTGGGTGGTCCGTATGCATTGGTCTTCACTTCTAGGGATGGTTTGCACCAGGGAAATTCACAAGAGGAAACAGGTAGATAGGTTACTACAAAATGGCCTTTCATGACTATTGTGCATTCTTGGTATCAAACCTACTCCCACAGTGCACTAAATGGGGAAAATTGCTCACAAACAGGAAGTACCTGTCACACAAGTTCAGCCTTGTAGTTTTTACACGTAATATATAACCAACTGCAATGTTTTATTGTGTCAATTAAAAACACTCACCGGAAAACCCATAATATAGTGTATAAACACTTAATATACTTAGCAATACATTTACATATAGAGCAATATTCACTCTTTTCTGTCCCTTACTGTGTCAAATGGTTCGGTGGTCCAATTCCTCAGGAACACCTGTTAGCCTCACAGAAACCACCATCATAATCTGGAGTTTATTGGCAGCCTGAGCAGGGAGGCCAATGACTGGCACGAGGAATGAATTGCCCTCAGAGTCCTGGAAAAGTGTCATTCTGCAATGCAGCTGAGGCAGATTGGCAGAACCTGCCTGCACTAAACCTGTCTTGACAATGAACATTCCTATTCAGTAAAACTGATTTAAAAAAAATATGGATGCAGCTTTGCTCAAGGAACCACACAACCAGAAGGCAAACAACTGTTGACTTCAACCCAGGTGTCCAGGTCCTATCATACCTCTTAATTCAATTTCAGTAAAGCCAAAGACAGTGTATGAAGAGCTAGAGGGAAATGTTCTCAGAAGGCACCCACCTCAGTAATAGTCACATCCGCTCAGAAAAACCACAGCCTGTTAACTTTCACTGTCTGGACCATTTCGCACAGCAAAACTAGAACTGCCACTAGCTCCTGATGCTGTGTGCAGGTCCCACATCTTCATCAACTAACTTTGTTTAATATGTGACAAGCTGAGGGGTGGGATCTTCAGGATCTTTATTTTAGGAGCCATGGAAAGAGATGATGTTTTGCTGTGACTGCAAGCATCCTAATGTAAATATTGCCAGGTACAGTATCGGAGGATCTATGACTCAAGACCAGATTCTGCTGGTGGTCGTATTTGGAGAACAGTTTTATCTTAGTTCTAAGTTATATTCAGCCCACATTTGTTAAGCAATTAGGTTATTCAGCATTCAATTAGACAGTATTTTATAGGGTAAGCTACTTTATTCCATATATGATGCTTCTCTCCACTTCGCATTTAGAGATAATGGTCCATGCTTTGAAGCATGTTTGTTTCATAGTACATAAAAAGTTCAGTATAAAGCATAATTACCATACATGTTAAACTGGCTGCATAATGATTACTTGCAATTAAGAAATCACTTTAATAATTAACTTAGGGGAAAATTCATTAGCCTCACTGTTTATTTTGTTAATATCCTAGAGGTGATGTTCCACTGGGATAAACGTTAAATTAGTTAGGACTCCTTGAACATCACAGACTTCACATCATGCACTTAAGAGCAGAACAAAGAATTCCACTAGCTTCAGTAATACAGGAGTTAATAATGTAACAAATACATACGACAGCAGATCAAATACCATTTTGAAATAATTGCTATCCCACCAATATTACCTTTAAAATATTGAAACTACTAGTTTTAAACTCTGTAATTCAGTGAATCACTAAATTATCAAATACAATATTTCCATCTCCTACTGTATTTCCCAGTATCAGTATTTTAAATAACACGGATGCTAGAACTGAAACGTTTAATCACAATAAAGAAAATAAATTACATGACTGCTTCAAAACTAAATACAAATAAAACTGAGTCAATTGCACCGGCTACATCACCTGAAATATTATTTTAATGCCCTAATAGTTATAAATATATTTATCTAGGTATTCATCAACAGCTTCTTTCTGCAGAGTCTATGCACTGAGCATGATAGTGCCTCACTATTTATGCCCATCTGGCCCACAAAAAATGAAAGGTCACTCAGAAAGATGCAGCATCCATCAAGGGTTTCTTTGAAGCAGAAATACTTGTATATGAAGAAATAATCAACATGCCTGATTACAGTCTGAAAACTGACTAATCGCCACTTCTGCAGGAGCAAAATGAGAACAGGCTTGAAACAATCTTTCAGCAGTTTGGTGATGGTACCACTGGATGTGATACTCCACAAGGGACTGACCTTAACTCAAGAGCACGGAGCCCGCACCAGCTATCTGATAATGAGTTCCATCATGGGCAGGTAGCACACAAGGCTGGCTACCCACCCTCCACTGCAAGCTAATCCAGTCATCCTCTGCCAATACAAGGAACTGCTCCACTTTGTCTGACTGAGGCTCTTCTCTAGCACCTATCATTAAGGACTGAATCCACAAAAACTATTGGATACAGATAAACAAGGAAGAAGCCACAGAATGGATTTTCATTACCAATGAAAATGGAAAAAGTCTAGTAGCACTCATATCAATTCAAACAAGACTGGACAGCACGTACCTAGACACCATCCCACCTGAGAAAGGCAGCACACAGGATGGACTTGCTTTTACAGCCTTTTTTCCCTACAATTCACAAACACAAGCTAATATACTATGACGGCATTTAATAAATCTGAAGTCCACAATTTGTTTTGATGATGCTATCACAGGCAACAGGCTGGGAAATTCACAACAGAAGGCAGTAATAGTTGTAAAATTAAAACTTACACTAGGAAAAAAATAGAATACCCTTGAAGCAATTTCTTAAATTGTTCTGAGTCAACTAGCCTGTTTGGATTTTTGGCTTGTTTCAAACTGGAAGCACTGAGGCATTCTACAGAAAAGGCAAGGTTGCCTGTACAGCTTGTCTGACCTCCACATATAACCCTGAGCCTACCAGGAGCAGCACATTCCAAACTCCCATTTATCACTTATTTTAACCACCATAAATTACTTTTCATGCTATAAAACAACAGGTTATAATCCAGTAAAAATTTTAGAACTCCAGAAAGTTTATTCAGGCTTAGGTATTCATTTTAAACATCCTAGCACCCCACCAAATTTGGTTATTATAAGAGCTGGTTTCAACAGCTGTAATTCATAAGTGAAGTGCCCTTGCTTCACAGAGAAAAGTGAAGCAGCATTTGGTAGCAAAGTTTGATCCTACATGAGTAACATCATATGGACTAACAGAATATGTCTAAACAAACCTTTCCATTGACCCTGCCTGCTCTTTTTGAACCAACTATTTCGTGCTGTTACTTTGGTTTCATTAATGGATTTTCAAACATATGCTGCAGTACAAAAACACTATATACATATCAATTTCAGATTTCAGTTCTACTCTTAGTTCTCCCTTTCCATACACAGAGGAATTCCACTGGTTTTTGACTAAGTCATCCTAGAACTACATAATAATTAAAATGCTAACTCTGGATCTGTTCAACTGATATACCTTAGTCTAATGTTTTACAGCATGCTCTTACATTTGAATGCATTCATAATACTCTGAGCAATTCTGCTTAGAATGGTAGTACAGCAGGAAAACAGGTAAAATAGAAAAAAGTCAAAAGTATTCCTCTATATGAGGTTAAAAGAAACCATTTACAAATTTCAGGGTGCTATCCACTTCCCACCCATTCCATGTTTGTGTCTCTCATACACAGACACACCTGTATTCACCCCCCACAAATTTTGTTTAAAAAGCACTGTATTTATATGATCTCACCAAATGGACAAAATCCCTTATATTTAAGGTAAGAACAGTACATGGGAAAGTAAACACAAACTTGTATAGCAGATGCACTTTCAGAGTAAGAAATTTTATAAGGGTTACATTTCAAAAGACGCTTTTCCAACTGTCTGCCTGAAGAGGCAGAACTTGGCTGATCCTGTCTGTCATCACAGCCACAGCTCAGAGTGTGCAAGCTCTAATTTGATCCTTCTGAAAAAAAAGTACAATTACAAACACATAAAAGGGAACATTTCAACATCTCTGTTTAGCACACTGGCTAAGCTAATGTGTAGGCGTCAATTGAAACAAAAAGATAAAGAGTTTCTAAAGGGGTTTGTGTGTTCCAGATAAAAGCAAAGACCTTTTAAGACCCAGCTTTTGAAGTGGGCTTCCCAGGACTCAAACATGGACAAGACTAAAACATATCTTCATTTCCTCTGACCTGTAAGTATTTTAAAGATCAAGCAACTGAGGAACAATGCAGTTAGGCATCTTCATGCATCTGTGATCTATCTCCAAGCACCTTGAAGTTGTACTTTTTATCACATCCGTATTCTAATGTGAAGTATTACAGCATCACAAACAGCTTTGGACATAAGCACTGGTTCAATTCAGTTTTCTGAAACAGCATCTTGCCAGCAGTGCCACACCAACAGTCAAATCATACAGATGCACAAAGCTGGCCTACAGAAGACAGGATTTCACACAGTATTCAAATAACTGTAAACTGTAGATTCCATACTGTAAACAGGTAACAAAAACATATAAAATTTCACTTATACACCTTTCTACCTGAGCCCTGACAGATAAGAAAGAACTGTTTCAATGAGAGAAGTTTGACATGACATTACCAGAAATTCAGATGGACACAGCTCTTGAAGCAAGAATTGATACACACTGCATTGCAGACACACCGTGAGAATCATGCTAAAGAAGTTATCATCATTATTCCTAGTCCTAATTTTTCTTTTTCCAAAATATTTTCAGTTTCTGTTTTTAAATTATTTCCAGTAATAATGTTACTATTAATATGATTACCAGATGAAAGAAGTGTACAGATGACATCTTTCAAAAACCTACACAGATTACTTGATGCAGTTCAGCAGTCAAAAAAAGTCTTCATGACCTTCCAGTCAAACCCCCAATTCAAGCATTCATTCATGTTTGCCGCAGGGATTTAAGTACAGCTTTGTTTACAAAATCCTCTTTGTCAAAGGCTAACACTGATAAATCCAACATCAAAAATTCCTAGCTTTTTCAGATGCGAGCAACACCAAGAAGTCTGTGAAAACTATATAGTCACACATACTGAAAATTTTTTAGTTAGGTCAACAATATGAGAAAATAAATTAAATTTCAATGGCCTCCTGGGGTGAAGTGAAAGTTAGCCACCCACCCAGGTTCTCCCCATCCTCAGTAAAACACATGGATTTTTAGATAATGCATTAAAAGCCAAATCCATCAGATGCTAAGAGCTGTGATGACAACCATTGTCTCTTCTGTTGCTCCACACTGTCATTTTTCACCCATGTAATATTCAATGCATGGCAGTAGTGTGTACTAACCCACTGCACGAGGTATTGTGAGCCATTGTTTTCACTTGAGTAAAGAAAACACACATTTCCCTAGTATTTCCTTTGACTTTACAATAATATGAAATAAATTTCAAAGTTTTTTATGTAAACTTCTGTTTTCTTTAAAAATACAAAACCGAAAAATCCTTAATAGTATCCTTTTCTGCTGGATGGATTATGACAATAAGACCTATTTTTATTTCAACAGTTGTACAGGATGTACTTGCTATCAGTGATTATGCATGGAACACTTGCTGCAGTAGATTTATGGCAGGGTAATCCTCCAATGATCCTGACAGAGAACTGTCCATGGGATTAATACAGATTGAGGTACAGTACTAAGTCAGACAGTCTATATGAAATGCTGAATTCACAAAAAAGGTGACAATGTGCCCAGTGCACAAAACAGACAAATAAGCATCAACCCCCTTTTCTACCTTCACTAAGATGCACAAGATGAAAGGACTGTTGGAGGTGGAGGATCTGGATGGCACCCACACATCCTGGGTGTTACTATCCTTTTAACCATTACCAAGGAGTTACACGAGTCCTTATCAATAACTGCTGGGCAGAAAACCAGTGGGAATACAGAGTTACTCCTTCACTTCCTGTTTATTATTTTAATATCCTAGGAATCAAGCTCTTTCTGTGACAATCCCTCACACGATAGATTTGGTGCGTACAGGGAGCTGCATACCGGAAGCTGCTTTTGACTGAACAAAAGGCATTACAGAACCCCAGAATCGGCCATTCTTCCAGCTTGGAAGGGCCCACAGTGGCTCATCTGGTCCAACCTCCCTGATCAAGCAGGGTCATGCTACAGCACATGGCACAGGATTGTGTCCAGATGGCTCTTGAGTATCTCCACTGAGGAAGACTCCACAGCCACTCTCGGCAATCTGTTCCAGTGCTCAGTCATCTGCATAGTAAGGAAATTCTTCCTCATGTTCAGGTGGAAAGAGCCATTCTTTCTGAAGGCATCTTCAGAAATCCAGCACATGAGACATAAGTCCCTACAGGTTTTTCTAAAGCGTCTGAAGTAGGTAACTCTCTGGATCCCTTTAAACAGACAATAAAGACCTCCCCATATTGCTGAGTGTCTTTACAACAAAAAAACCAACCATAAATTACCAATAAAATATATAAAATACCTCCTTTAACCGTGTTTGCCTTTTTAGGTGAACAGTGCCGTGAAAAGGCTAGGTCTGAAAACAAGCCTATTACATCACAATCCTAAGGCAACCATTAAAATTGTGAAGAACTCCATGATCGATATTACGGACTGCACTTTTTCCTTTTCCCAACTTTCCTGATTCCTCTAATAATAGTAAATTATTTGCTGTGTTAGTGCCACACACTGAAGTTGTTCAAAGAAGTCAATCTTGTCAATTCCCAGATAAATCATGAATCTGTTATTCTCTGTTCTTAGGTTCTGACCAGTATCCTTTTTCGCTAGAAGCTGCTGCACCAGCATGTCAAGAATTCAGGGGGTTTGAATCCTAAGTTCACAGCTCTTCACTATGGCAGATGTTTTCTTTCACTACAGCTGAAGTGGCCTTCAAATATTATACCTTGGGGAAGCACAAGGGAAACATCCAGGCACAATTTTCTCTTTTATGGAGGAAAGTAACAGTTTGATCAGTCAGTGAACAAAAGCTACAACAGGTTGCTCATTCCACACTCTTACCTGAAACACTGGTACTTCTCCAGCTTTTTATTCCTTAACATCATCAGTAATTCCAGATGCAACCACCTACGAAAATCATATCTATTCCATTTTAAGGGCTGCTAATATATGCACCAAATTATGAAATTATGATTCTGTTCCTGTAACACCCAAATTAGTTAACTGACATACTGTTTTATCTCTTAAATTAACATTGATCTCTGCTGACTTAAAGGTCCAGAATCCAGTAGGTATGGTGGGACACAACAGGCCTAGACTTTGGACAAAAAATAAATCTGACTGGCATAGCAATGAGCAATCCTATTAATTGTACTGCAAACACTCGCCAAAGTGTCCAACACCCTAATCTAAAAGAAAATGGGTTACCTAGAACTTGTCACCACTCTAGCATGTATCATAAGGGCCAAAAAGAGTATCTGTCTTTTATCCTGCCTCCTGCTCAATAATTTTGATTCTCGTCTTTGGGCACTCAGGGCACCCCACACAGTGGGAAGAGAATATCCATTGGCAGGGGTGCAACTTCAGCATCGTCCTCTTCACGCTGCTGAGCAGCTGCCTGACAAAGAGAGCAAGTAGGCAGCACTGAATACTGCTCCACCACACAGGCTTGAAGTGCTCATTCATCTTCCCTCTTGGCACTCCTGCTCCTTAATAGGGTGCTTTAAACAGACACGAAGAAACTTCATGATGTCCTGATCAGAGAGGATGTTTGACTTTTCTCTCTATATTCATGTACCCTCACACTGCTCTTTTTCTCTCATCTGTTCTGCTTTCAGTATATCCAAAGAAAGCCCAGTCTTTTCCTCTCTGAAGCACTAAACTTGATAGCAAGTAGGTGTTTGGGTTTTATTCCATTTCAAAGTGGTGGTGTTTCTCATGCCACTTCCCTGCTCTTAGTCCTGCAGGCACCACTAGGGAAGATCCAAGCAATCACTTCTCTTTCTTTTCCTTACAGCTTCCAAGGCATCAAACGAAGCAGCTGCAAGTGAAAAGGGAGAAGCAGCTCCAGAGTATCCAGAAGACCATCAGCAACCCACTAAGCAAAATTTCAGAGCAAATGAATTTAAAAACTAAGCATTAGAATTGATTACTTATTACTTCAGTGGCTACAAATTAGCAATCTAATGTAATTACAGTTACATGTTAATATAGAAGGGTATTTCCTCTGCAGTGTTATTTTAAGGCCACAACAGCTGTAAAGTGGATAAAAATTTAAGTTTAATTAATGTTATTGGGGGACCTTCACCTAAACAAGGGAATTCACAGTTCGGATTTAAATGAAAATTTTCAGGATAAAACAGACAAGTAACTGGTTTTGCCAAAGAAATCTTGATGAGCAGTTATCAGAGCTTGTTTTCCTTTCGTTCACACGTAATGACAGAAATCAGAAATGAACATGACTTTATTCCAGCCTGATGGGCAGATTGTAATGAATATAAATCTCACAGTTTCTTCTTCATAAAAACAGCACAGCAGCATAGCCTGCATCAAGTGCCTCTGATATCACCAGCAAAAAAACTGTATTCACCACAACAGAAACAACATCAGGCTCACTGCTAATCAATTCCTTTTACAGAAATGTAATCAGACTTTAAACACATTAAGGACTCTTGGTGCTATCACAGAAATGAAAATGTGGCAGAAGTAAAAGACCTTATTTGTGATCATGTTCTCCCTTCATGCATTCTGATACAAATTAAGAAAGTCAGTAGAGCTACTCAATCTAAATGAGATGAGAAAGAAATCATCTGTCAGAATAAAAAATGAAAAAAAAGATAATACTATTTACAAATTTGAAAAAAATCTTGCAAATTTCAAGTCAGTTGGCTTGTTATAATCCAGGGATTTAAAATAACTCTTAAGCCACACTTCAAATCAAAAAAGTGTTCTTATTTCATCCTAAAGATTTCAGAGAATGTAATATTGATCTTCTTGAGAGACAACAAAAATAGAACACACTCTCTGAGTCCACATGGACCAGAACCATTAACAAAGGTGATACTTTAAACCATGTGTGATTATCTCCCCACTTACTAAACTCCTCTGTTCAGCTGATGGAACGTCATGCATTAGCAAGAGGCTTTTTTTACTGTGATGTTTGTAACATGGTGCTCATCCATACTATCAACAAATCTGCGAAACCCAAGCTTTACTACTCCAGCTGCCTTTTACATGCACAGCATAAGCAGTCATTGACACAAGAAAGTATTGAGCTGGCACCAGGCACACAACCATGTAGCCAACACTGACACACACTGAGTTTAAATAGTGCCATACCATTGCCAACACTGTAGCGCCAGTATCAAAGGCATGGACATAACTGAAATGCCACAGTCTATGTCTCTAAAGCTTCTGAATACCTCTATATAAAATTACAGTTATGTTGACAAGCCACCTGTTAGGCTGAAGAAAAACTGAGTAACATTGTGCCCTTGTGAGGCCACCTTTCACTGCATATCCTGCTGACATTTTTCCTCTTGCCCTGCTGTGTGACTCACCACGGTGTGTGCTCGAGGCAGGGCAGAGCTGGGTGATGTCTGCTGGCACCCTGCAGTGGCCTTGGCTCGAGCAGCACATTGCCCCACTCAGCCAGGGCACGCTCCCTGGGCACGCACAGGCCCTGCCAACCCTTCCAGCAGCTCCGCGTGCTCTCCCTCGAGCACTGGATCTCGTGTCTGTTGCAATGGGACAAAATGACAGGGGAAGAAAGAGAAGATGGGGGCTTTACTGGAAAAGAAGCTGCTAAAAAAATTCACAGGCCGTGTGTCACGTTCCTAAGCTGAAGGATAAGAGCGACCAAGACAAAACTATTAAATGATACAGCTCGGTGACTGTTTTAATTTGTAATTTTTTCGGATACTCATCTCAGTCTCATCAAAGACTCTCTTACCTAAGGGCAGGGTGGCTATCTGTTGAAAATATCATGTTTTAATACTCTCTATTTGCTTTTCAGTAAGTTTAAATATCACTGTAGCTTTGTTCTAAGAGAAGACTGAGATTGTGAAAAAGGATCTGGAAGACAGTATCAGATGAGAACTACAACACAGAACAGGAGACAATTTCAAGGAAATCCCTTGAATTTTAATTAATTGGCTTTTTAAAGTTTTAATAGTAATGTTGTAGAGCATTAAGAAAATCTTTTTATTGGTAATAGGTGCTTTCTGATCTTTAGATACTTAGACGAGGCTGTTCATTTTTTACAAAACCATGGTTTCAGACAGAGACATCTTGGTAACCATAGTTAAGTGTTCTAGCTCCCC
Organism: Ifrita kowaldi; assembly: GCA_013398055.1. Taxonomy (NCBI): domain Eukaryota; kingdom Metazoa; phylum Chordata; class Aves; order Passeriformes; family Cinclosomatidae; genus Ifrita; species Ifrita kowaldi. The sequence continues at coordinate 457,270 of VZRS01009214.1, forward strand.
TTATTTGTATTTTAAGAAAAGAACATGAGAATTATGAACTTTATCATTTTGCCCAATAAATTTCAACACCAGTTTGGAGAAATCATTTTTAAGGGCTGCAGGGCAGTTTAATTCTACAACACAGATTTTTGCTCCCATACACAGACTGCTAGCTGAGTTAACAATTGTAGTAACTTTTGTGCAATGTGGACACCTGTTCAGTACAAACTGAAGTAAGACAGGCTACTCATTTCACATAAACCACCAGCTGTTAGACGGTACCAGGATTCAGTGACTACTGACCTGGGATAGATTTGAACTGGTGACCCAGGAGTGGAAGACTGTATATCCAATTACGAATCCACATTTTAAAAACTCAACATTTTTAATTGCATTCTAATCTCAAAGATCTCAGTTTTAACGAATAGCCTCATTTCAGTGAAATGCAGGCATATCTAGGAACTTTGTTCTTTCTAATTGTGGATTTAATTGCACATGCACTTGGTCGCATTATAATGAAAGAGAGTATTTCTTGACTTGCTGGCTGGTTCACCATACATGTAATAAGAATGTACAAGTCTTTAAAATCTGCTCCTAGAATGGGATGGGATTTACAATTTCTTTGCTGTATATGAGTACCACTTAAGAAGAAGGTATTTAAGCAGAATTGAGGTACATTCAGCAGTTCTGAGCTCTTGGAGGACATGGGGTCAGATAATAAGTATTAGCAGATGGTTTTCATTAAATATGCAGAACCAAAAGTCTAGCTACCTTTAAAAGCTAGGAACAAGTTGACCTGGAGAGCAGAGAAACAGCTTGAGAAACACAGGAGCTGAAAGAAACTGTAACATTGAACAAGACTGGAGTGATGGCCCTGTTCTCCTGGCTTCTGCAGTAAAACAGGGCAGCTGCACTGTGTAGGATGACTCTGTTTACTGGAGAAGGATGGAGAAGAAGGAAAACCAGGAGAGAACAGTGGGAAATACAAACAGCTTCGCAGTAGTGAAGGTCTAAATGCTGAGGGTGTATTAATTTATCAATTTATGACTGAAGCTGCATAAAGGCATAGCACAGACCACTCCACTCAGCTTGCTAGATTTTAAGCTAGCTTGATTATGTCTTGTGAAGCCTAGACATAACCTAAGCCTTGTGCAAAGTGCTCTGGCTGCACTCTAACTTAGGTAGTTCCAGAGCAAATGTAAAGACAGGAGACTTCAAGTCTGATTTTGAGTCCAGAAGAGCATAGAAGTAAAAATACTTTTGTAAACCCAGAAAACCACACCTGAGATGGCAGAACTACAGGTTTACAGAACATAGGGTCTTTGCAACTGCTCTGAGCTGACTGACAGTGAATGTGGCCAGGCAGACCTAAAAACAATCGACAAGAAAAATAGCAGCAGAGGAGAAGCTGTTGCAGCAGACAGCAGCAGATGTGAGAGCAATAAAACCGAAGATCACAAAATAATGCCCACCCCCAAAAGAAACCCCAAACCCACTTTCCACATGCAGAGAATAAACCCATGCATCCCAGTGTTTGAGGAGTAAGTCAAAACCACTTGTTATAAACATTTCTTCAACACAATACATAATGCACAATGCATTATGCACAGGAGAAAAAAATTAGCAGTAATTGAATTTGGATATGCTGGGGATGGAAAAGTACTACCAGAACCGCTTCTTATGGAAAACACTTAAACAGCAGCAGCTTGGGTCTAAGATTAGGAGTTTTCAATGAGACACACACCTGCAAAAGGAAGTTGTGGGATTGCTCAGAGGAAAAGTTTTCAGTTAGCCATTAACCACAAAGCAATGTGAAAAGTCTGTGAAAAAAACTGTAGGCTCACCCCTCCTTGGTTCTTTCAATATCCTTTACATTTATAGCGTCCCATGAATGTTAATGAGTGCCCTAAATCATAGGGTTTTTACTTGGATTAAAAAAAAAAACAAAGCAGTATTGGTGTGTATTCTGACCCATTTAACATAACTCCAAAGAGTCTCTATATCTTGAGGCAGACATAGTGGGAGAAACTTGCATATTCATTGTGCAAAATCATTAGGTTTTCTGTAAAGCACAGATTAAAAATCGCTAGCTATTGCCAAGGAGCCTGGGTCTAACCTATCTGCATAAAGCTTGCATGGTAAGTCTATGCAAAAATCACTTACTCTCATTACACTGTCCTTCTGCTGGCTTCACTGAAGTAAAAATAGTACTGATTTGGTCTTGTCAGAGCCACAAACAGATGTGAGGTGAAAGCCAGCCAGGCCAGCTAGAAAACTCACTGAATTATATGAGTATCTTTAAATATCAGAAATAAGAGGTCAATTATAATTCAGAAGTAAGACTGCAAGGTTACTAGAAGACAAAAATACGCTGACTGATTCACAGGCACATAAACACACACAGACACACAAGTACACATACACAAAGATACACCCTGAAGCATAAAAATAGATGTGCCAAAGCACCTGATACCACACATTGTCTGCAGCCTATTTTCCTGGAAATGTATTTCCTCCTTGCAGAGCCTGGCAAGTAGACTACAGAAAAAAAGGCCTTGCAAGTTTCTCAAGGTAATGAAAGAAATCCTAATCCATACAGCTCCTTTCAGATAGGAAAATTCCCATTTGAAATGACAACTTGCATCACGCTGAGGCAATTTACAGGTGACAGGGTACTGTATTAGCTCCCCAAAGAGTATAATAAGTTAAACTGCAATTTGGTCTTAACTATCAGCCAGCTGCTGCAAAGGGAATAAAAGGACAAGCCAAGTAAAAGCAAAACTGCACGCAAGAGGGGAGCTGCAGGATCAGAACCAGCAGCCTATGGAGCAGCAGCACCGCGAGCACACAGCCAGCTCTCACTGCAGGTCCTAAGCGACTCCTGTCTGGGGCTGGCCATGTGACCGTGGGACTGGCAATGTGACCGTGGGACTGGCAATCAGCGACAGGATTTGTGCTCCCACCCACACTGACTGCACTCCCACCCAACTGCTCACCAGCTCCCGCTGCCCCTACATGGCCACCTCAGCACACTTCTCACAGGACAGTACGATACGGTTTTGCAACACATTTCTGACACTGCTGTTGCAACCTCCCACATTAGCTTGCTCAGGATTTGACCTTACAAACTGTGAATATTTGTTGGAAAGCTACGTTCCTAAAACACGATGATAGGCGCACATATGATACAGGGAATTAGGGATTAGGGATCATCTAATCAACCTCGGGAAGATGACCCAAAATCTTGAGCTTCTTTTTCCTCCTGCCATATGTTTCCATCAGTCAGAGCTTAAACAAAACCGACGTGAACTTAGGCATCTCAGATACAAGTGCATAAACAAGCAGTATTTAGATTTTTTTTCTTTTAAATCACGCTTATAATATACTACTTACTCTTTGTATGCTCAACAACACTGTGTGGTTAATATCGTCTTCTAAGGTCTATTACTGGAATCAAACATTGTCATGAAGGTATTAAGATGAATACACCACATTTGATTACACAGATAGTGTAAAAGTTAATGGCATGATTTAGCAAAGTTTATAAATAATTATATTTAAATCTTCAAGGGGTCAGAGTCTCAAAACAAACCAAAAACCAAAACTGTGAGCAGTCTGAATTACGGGTATTTTCTCTCCACACCATGTTTATACCAAGCACGAAGCAACTGCCAAAGACTGTTCAAGAATAATTTAAGAAACTCTAGGTTCCTTCAGGTGAGAGTGAAACTCATGTATTTTACACTGTTGTTTTAGTTTTAAACCACAGGTCCTGCCACCGTCTGTATGTTCCCATAAGTCTGAACCCTGGTCATTGGCACAATCCAGCCACATTTCCTATAATTAGAAGAGTGGTCATTTGTTAACCCAGTGTCAACTTGCACTCTGGGCCAGTAGCGAAGCAAGAGGAGACATGTGACCTTTCCACTGACCTGAATGATGAGGTGATGACCTCTGAAGTCCAGCCCATAAAGGAAAGGGGACACCGTAAAATGGTCATTATGATTAATGGTTTTCTCATGCTAGTCCAAACGAGTAATTGCTCAATCAAAAAACCCTCAGGCCCTAAACACTTAGTTTTATTATCTGTAGATATCAGATATCTTTTCAACTTCTAATCCTCTTTCCTCTAGCTGGGAATTACACAGAAACTTTCTTACTGTATTTTAGAAATTCAAATTAGACTTTTTGGATTAACGGCATACATAATTAAAATACAATCCACCTGCAAAGCAAAGGTGGCTTTCATAGCTCTCTGTTATTCTAAACTTTGGGTTCCAGCAAGTGAGCTTTGCTTGTAGCATCCCAGTATTGCTTGCAAAAATTTGGATTCCAAGGAAGATGTTTCACAAAAAGAGATAATTAACAAGCTGTAATTGTTAGAAAATTAAGCACACTTTCTCAAGTTGTTCTCGAGTGAGACAATTGTCCCTTATTGTTTTGAAGGCATTAGCAATCTGTTCTGTCAGCCCAAAATATTTGCTGTGCCAAAAATTGAGCAATTCAGCATTATGAATTACCAACCTTTATTCCAACACAACACAGGCAAAGTTTATATGTATTGTTTCTCACAAGCTCACAACCCAGGAAAGCAGTCAGTAACTTCTTGACAGGACATTGCTAACGTTACCATGATGTGACAGTTTGCTGGCAAAACCACCCTATTCCCTTTCATAACTTCTCTAATCTGCAAAGAGATGGCAAACTTCAAGAGATAAAGACCCAAATATCCTAGTAAAGCACTAGTTTTTCCTAGTCCCCCAAATTTAACATCAACGACAACTGCAATTAAATGTAAAAGTTATGTAATGTGCTGGTGAACAGAAGACATTCAACTCCTAAATCTGAAGCCACAGGGCATTAAATTTGCATGAGGGGCCGTACTTCACATCTGCTGTATTTCAGTGCAACTGACTTCAGAATCACGTCTGATACATTTCTGTTCTCAATTACTTCAGCATCTTTTTCAGCAAGGAGGATGAGAAGAGCACCTGTCAGCCTTCAGGGAACACTGGGTCACAGGACAATTGCATATTAAATGGTTTCATGGCCTAGGATAAGGTCAGGGATTCTGCCATTTATGGAACAATATAACTGTTGTCAGAAAGCATATCCTGTAACAAGAGTCCCACAGTCAACTTAATGACCACATGCAAATACCTCCAAAATACATTTCCTTTTTTAGCAGGTCATTAGAAGGGATATACCCCTAGAGAACTGAAATAAAAAAGGCAAAATCTGTTAGAATTCCAGAAGTACTAGGCAGAAAATCTCTGGAACTGCTGGAGAAATTACTGTGATTGGGCACCTGCTATTCACTTATCTAACAGTCAAATATTTTTTTCCACCTTTATTTTTTAAGCCAGAGAGGCCACCAGTAGTACCCTTCTGCATATATCCATGAGAATAACTGAGCTAGCAATTGCACAACTTAATCTAAAAAAGGTTACCTGGAGAGTTTAATGGAGAATCCATACACTGCAAAAATGAGAACATGGAATCACGAAATACTGCATCCAGTCCAAGAATTCAGTATTTCATTTCCTATGAGGCCAGTGATTATATTCTCTCAGAAAAATGCTAAGCAGTCTACAAAAGCAAAGGTTAACTGATCACTCAGGACAGACCTGGTTGGGATAAAGGTTAACAATACTGTGTACAACAAAAAATAGTTTATCCATTTTCTTTTTTAGTTTTATTTTATCTGGAGTGGTACTTGCAGGTAATGTCAGGAGATACATCTTACAGTCTTCTAACTAAAAGCAATTAATAACAAGAAGTTCATTGGAAAGGAAAGTGACATTTAGAAATCTGAACCTGTAAAATGCTAATGCAATTGTAGTGTCTTTATGCATAATCACTTAAACTGAAAATGAAAATATTAAAGAGCAAATGTTTGCTTGCTCTTACGTGCAGTTAAAAATAGCCATTTCTTTCCTGTTAGAAAGATTTATTCATTATATGATTTTTTTTCCTAAAAGTCAGCTTTTTTGTCTATTTTTATCTTCAGACAATCTTTGCTTAAAAGGTTCCTCTTTAAGACTGCTGCCCTTATCAACTGCTCTCTCTTCTCTATCTTGTCAGCCTTTATAAAAGTTTAAACTCCTGACATTTTCTGCTTCTTTATTGCATCTGTAGCTCCAAACCTGTCTATATGAATTGGCTCGCATATTGGATTAAAACTGCCCCATAAAAACTGGCTTCAGAGAGAAAAAAGAATGTTAGAATTGTTTTCAACTGCTATGAGTCAGTACGATTTTTCAGTCACCTGGTTTCTCAGTCTTGGTGGATTGAGTTCCCACTCTCTGTTCCAAAGGCCTAAAAGCTTCTAAATTTTTCTCCTCAGGCTACAACAGAAGGACTGGAGGTAGTAGAAAACACATCTTGCTCTACTTTCATTAGCACCATCAGCTAGCCCTCATTTTTCGTAAAACATTGCATTATATGATGTTTTATTCCTCTTTCCCCTCTAACTCCTCTAGGTGGAGCATTTATGGCTCATTTTGTTAATCAGCTCAGTTCTATCAATATGGCATCAGATAAATTTAACTATTACCATGAAGGACAAACACTGGCTATAAAGTTATGGTTACAAATCTGTTGTTCTTCCCTGTATCACACCCTTCCTTCCCAACCCCCACTAGGTTTTAGGTACAAAACATTCCAAGAACTGCTGATATGCAGACACTATTAAGAGCTTGCACCCATCTAAGCTGGCATCTGGCTAAAAGCACCCTCACCCCTCCACATTTTTACTTTTAGAATAATAGAAATAGCATCTCAAATCAAAATTCTTCAAGTTCTTAGATACTTCTGTCCTCCCAAGTGTGTTCTCAAACGTATCAATAAAATTTCTCGCAGCTCCAAAGTTCATGCAAACCTTAAGAAAGATATATTTGTTTAATCACACTAGTGACACTCACCATCACTCTCTGTATCTCCCCCAAGAACTGACGTCTCACTTTTAATTCTGTAACTGTTTCAAGCTCACTTCCACTAAACAGCTCAAATATGCTGAATGTGTTACGCCTGCAGCATTCCCATGAACTAGAACTGACACAATATCCAGTTCTGCACTCACATGGTCATCTGACATGTTCCTTTGTTTAAAAAGAGCATCACTTTATATTTGCCTGCTAAAGTAAATTCTATAAAAAATGAGATCATTTGTACTATTACAGCAATCAATACCCCATGCAGTACTTTCACAGATGTAAATGAGCAATCCAAAGCTCTCATCAGTAAATAAGCCTCTTGAAAGTAAAACTAAAGCCTAAGTAATATAAAGCTTTATTGCAGAATAGGCTCAGTCATATCTTTTCAAAGGTTTCAATCTGTTAGAGATTTGCTTTAAATGTCTGCTGAGCGTAAGACCCATTCATAATGCTAAGGGATTTGTTGGGGAAAATACATGGTACCATTTTAACAGCCTTTAGTAGACAGATAGTTTTGACAGCATTCCACATGAAACTTTACTTGCTGGATGGCAGAGCAGTACTTAATCATGAGTTTTATCAAACCATTCAAATTCGACATGTTTATCAACAGAGAGCAGTCTCAGCTGCTGGGCACACAGAGTCCAACCATGGAGTAAGGTTTTAAAAGCTTCTGAAACTGCCATAATCACTGCTCTGGTTCTAGTCCTGATTTTACATTTTCACTACAAATACTGGACATAACCTGAATGTCTCAGAGCATTTTAAAAATTCAATGTATTATTCAAGAGTTGAAGTCAGATTTCAGTTATTTTACTCCTTCAGTTACATATATATTTTCTCTCTAAAAAGAGCAATCAAGCAGCACAGGAGGGAAAAAAAAGACTTTCTCTTCCTTTCCGTCTACTATTTCTCCCCCTCCAAAGCTCTGGAGACTGAGCATATTACTTAATTGATTTAAGCCTGCTATATCCATCTTTTCAATTTACTGGGCACCAACCAGGAGAGAAATTCAAATTTGGGTGAAACAGCGATGAAATATAATGTCTGACAGCACCAGACTATTTATTCTCTTTTCGTCTTATTCTGTCTAGGTGGGGGTGGGAGAAGAATTCCACAAAATAAAATAAAAGTGGAGGGAGGGAAGCTTATATTGTGAACTCTCTAGGACAACTGCCATTTTCTTATGCCATGTTCACACCATGACTGACAAAAGTTCTGCCAGCCCATCACTAGAGTTTCTAGGCACTTCTACACTACCAAAAAAAAAATTATTTGGACTACTAGTGATTATCCGCAGCCAACTGGATGGTAACTTTTTAACACTTCAAGAGAGCCTGTTTGTCTGACATATCCGTGGGTGCAGTGCCCCCTCAGCCTGGATGTAAAGAGGTAGTAAATCTGACCCTAATTCTTTATTAAAATATAATACAAAAACGTATGTATGCACAAATTGATGCAGAAGGGAGGGGGCAAAAAATAATCAAAGAGAGTGAAATTGTTTCTTGGGAATGACTGCTGGCACAATTCTAAAATACACTTTATTTATATTAAGTTCCAAGCTGTGCTAAAGAGTTTCGGTAGCATATATTTTATTCCCTGTTGGTAACAAATGTGTTTCACTTGGCACCACCACTATGTCAATTGCCACAGCCTCCATCCATCCATCACTAGCTGATTTTCAAAACCTGAAAGATTTTCTTTTAGATACAGCTGTAACTCATTAGCTTCTTTTTGCCAGTCTTGTTGCAATGCACTTCATTATTTCCTACACAGACACAGCTTTCTCACTGAATGACAGACTATTTCAGTGCCTTGGTTTTGACTCTAAAGTCAGTAAAATTAGAGTATCGTAAGTATGCTCACTATAATTCACTGTTATCCTTTCTGTTTCTGGCTCTCAAATGAATTACTAAGCTCTAGTTTACCAATATGCTTGTCCTTTTGAATTTATTTGGGTTTTTTTTTCCTAAGGGGATGGGAAATTGGTACGGTGATCTTTCACATTCAGTAATCTCTTCTCAATGTACACCAGAGACCAGACTGCACTGCTTTATTATCAGTTTACTGCTTAGCCCTTGGAGTTAACAACCTTATGCTAAGGAATACATACCATGTACCATTTACTAGGCAGAGGCAAACATCAAAGACTTAATTTACTGAACATATTCTATCTCTGTTAGAAAAAATGTTAGGTGTAAATTAATCCTGAAAACAGGGATGACAAAGCCCCAGACACAACTACTCAGTGGATCACTGTTCGTGGAGCATAAACTGTCCAGGATTTTAATCTGTATAGAAAGACCAAGAGTCTCAAGTCCTGAGGAACCTTTAGTCTGGAGAATTAAGTAAAGATTTCTATGCCCTTTCTTGAATTAACTTATAAATTATAGCCAAACACAAGAAAAAGTCCCATTCCAAACTTTAGAGTCTTAAAAAGCATCCAAGAAGTGCTGGGAGGTTTTGTAACATCTATGAAAAACATATAATTCCCTGATATCATCGAATAAAGGCTTAACAGGCACTCATCTAGAACTACAAATCTAATTAGTCCATTGTGAATTAAACCACAGCAAGTGATATACAACTAAATACTCTCTCTGAAGCTCTTGTTAAGGCTTTTTCTGTTTCCACCACCATCTAATTCTTCTCATGCTCTTTTCCTATGGAGCCATTCAGCTGTACAGACATAGAGAGGACACGCAGGGCTCAGAAAAGCTCAGGAAAGCTGGCTGAGATCATCCTATGTTGCAACCTTCTAGTTTATTGGCATAAAGAAGCAAGAATGAGCCCTGTAAAGTCCAGCACCCTGCCTGGGGATGTTCCTACCTGGCAGGTTCCTGGTCCATAAAGGTTGTACCCTACTGGGGTAAAAGAGATCAGGACAACAATAAACACTTCCTGTATCTTCCAAAGCCAGACCAGCTACATGCTGCCTCCAGCTTGGTATCTACAGGAAAGTAGAAACAAAGTCCATAAATCAGAGCTTTTTCAGAAACACGCTGCCACATGAAGCAATCATTTTGCACTGAAAACGTCCCTGCAAAGTGCAGCTTAAAAGCCAAGTGATCCTCAAAATGACAATAATATTTCTTAAAAGTTTTGTGCAGTGTCTGGAGCATTAGAGTCTCAAGTGACAAGCACAATAAAATAGTGAGTGCCTGCAAATCAGTGTTTTCACTCTTCTCAGCTCATGCATGAGGGTCTACAAGACCACATAGCTTTCTTAAGGTGAAACACACCTCTTGAGTTATGAATCATTCTGTCACCAATAAAACAGTAAAGCTAAGAGTAACACAATATCAAAACCACTCACTTTATAATATTTGTACAATAACAAAAACTCTGTCCCCTCTGACACAAAACCCTCTTCCTTCACCCTCTGTGACCTGCCCAAAAAATAGGTGTACACTAACAATACCAAAAAAAGTACTGAAGACAACTCTATTCCCTACTGCCTATTTCCTTCCAGTTTTCCAGGAGACAATTTCACAGAACCAATTAGGTTGGAAAGGACCTCTGAGATCACCAAGTACAAATACACTGAACTAAGTCAATTACACAGAATTGAGCATAGGCCAAAGTAAGAGGAGGAGGTGCTCCAGGCATCAGAACAGTCGTCTACGCAGCAGCCCATAGAGGACACGGGGCATATTTTCCTGAAGGAAACAGCCTCTGGAGAGAACCCATGCTGGAACTGTAGAAAAGTGTGAGGGAAGGAACAAGAGAGAAGAACTCCCATGTGCTGATTATATCCCCTCCTAAATCCCACTTGTGCCACTTGGGCCAGGCAGGGAAGTGTGGAGGAAAGGGCTGAAGTTGTTTGAATTGGGGAACAGGAGGAGGTGGTTGCCATTTATTTGTTTCTTACTACCCCAATCAAATTTAATTGGCAGCCAGTTAATTATCCCCAAAGTAAATCCTTTTTTTACCCACAATGGTAATTTTTAAGAAATACCCCTGCCTTTATCTTGAACCACAAGTTTTCTGATTTCTGGTTGTTTCCTTGTTTTCCCCAACCAACTGAGGCATGGAGAGTGTGGCTATGTGGGAATTTTACTGCTAACTCACCACGATCCGTAATACAACTTCTATGGTTTTACTGAGATTACTTGATCCCTTGATGCATTTGACAGAATATTAATTGCTCATTCTACATTTTTCTGTTTTTCTTAGTAATACACTCTGTTGAATACATTACATTTGTCCATTAAGCAGCTGCTAAGTCTTCTCTGCATCGTATATTTGCCAACCATGTCAAACATATATTTACAACACGCTCATTTTGCCTCAGAGCAAAACGTTCTCTCAACATCTAAATTGTTCTCTCTGCACTTTCCACTTACCTGCTAACACAAGAAGCTGCCCAGCATACCTCTACAACATGTTTAGGAAACAGACATTTTGCCTTCCCTGGTAATTGTCTGGTACTGCCAGTGCCACACTCCAAGAAGGTGTTAGGGAGGAAAGGTGTAGTGGATCATTTTCACTGCTCCCACTCTTGATCGAGCATGCACCATCAGGACTTGGTAACATGTTTGCCTCTCATTATCACTAGCTAGCTAGTTAGTATTAACTGTATGCCTACTTCAAAAGTTTCTCCTCCTCCAGATTTCCCGTTTCACTTCTCTGAAGAGCCTGAAACTGTCGCAGGATTCTCCCCTTTTGTTTTAATTATATCTTTACTTTAGGATTCTCTCAATTGCTCCAAGACAAATATTCTCATCTTCTCTCAGACTGCTCTCAGGTTCTCTCAGATATATTCCTTTGCAGGAAGAGAAGCTTAGTTCTACAACACAGATTCATCACTTAGTTAAATTTACCATTATGTAAATTCGTTTCTCCTGTTCATATTAATGTGTTAGAGATAAAATGCATATACAGACATACACATAAATCTATAAACACTAATCATAAGACGAAGCAGTAGTTTAGCTCCACTCCCTGAACAGTGAAAGATACAAATTTGTTTATCTCATTTAAAACCAACTTAATTTTTTTTTATCCCGAAGTAAAACCAAATGTGTTCATATTTTAAAGTCAAGACCAAGCAAAATATGCTTGATAGGACTGAGACAACAGTTCATAGTTTTCCAGAGAAAAAAATGCAGGGAGAAGGAAATTAAACAAGCATTCTTGCATATATATCCTGATGTTATTTTCATTATGGAGAAGTAAAATTACATTTACTCCCTTCACAGCAAAGGTCAAACAATCTGATAAAATCTAGTTAATGCACCAAGAATGATTGATGTTTAAATGAAAAAGTCATGTTATTTTGTGTAGCAAAATGTGTTCTCTCTTCTTTATTCTCTCCATATCATTAATATATTTACTCTTAATATAACAAAAAGGTCTAAAACCAAACTAAAGGTCAGAGAAGCCTTCTGATTTATGTACTCCCATATCCAATAAAGATTAAGCCATCCATGACATTTTCATAATGGTAACATACCTCCTCTGTTAAGTACTTGAACTACTTAGTTCAACCACAATATTGATTTTTAGCCTAATCCTTATCCTTATCACACACCTATTTTGTAAACTTCATGCTTCTCTGAAAGAAGGAGCACTAGATATTACCAGTAATCGTATGTACAATAAAACAAATGCACACATAACTTCTTACGTATTCTGACTTAAAACCCCTTGGAATCAACCCTGAACGTGGCTCTTTAGCTCTCAGAAACCAAAGAACTGGTCACTCATCATTATAGGTAAGTACATGCTATAAGCTTTCCTCAATATCCATGTGCTATGGGAGCATCCTACAGAACAGCTAACAGTGTTTAGTGCAAGTGAAGTTACTGACATGTTCCAGAAAAAACATCACAAGACGTTCTAGAAAAACATTAATAATGCTCTCCAGAGACACACCGGGAACACCACTCTCTCCACCCAGCAGCTGAAGAGCCATTTGCAGCCTTGACATAGTTCATGATTCTGCTCCTAGACCTTCAAAGTAGTGGGATGATAAAAATCCAAGGACCTACGTGATTTTTTGCTAGATCATCTGGAAGCACTGATTCAATTTAAAGGCAATGGAGCTGTAAGAGGTGATCAGTTGCTCAGCCTTCTGTATAAAAATCCCTGCGAGACAGACAGGCTATCTTGGTCAGACATTTAGCAGTGGCACACAACACAAACCTATGGCTTTAAATTTGTGCACCATTTTATTAAGCTGGAGGTACTGAACCAATATTGATGCTACCCCATTTATGAGTATTGTCTGTCAGGATAGCAATAATTACTTTCAAATCCAGTTATGATCATCAAGGTCACATTTTCTGGTGTGGACACCTAACAATACAAGTTTTCTGCTAATTTTCTGCCTTTAATTTTTCTCTTCCTATCAAAAACCCATTTCAGTTTGGCAGCTCAGATTTGAGGCTACCTCAGACTGCCAAATCACCATTATGGAATTTTATTCTTTTTTCAACTCAGGAAGATTGCCATCTGAAATACTCTCTAGCAATCACTTGCAGTGTCTGAGAAGCGATGGCTTCTCTATTCTGGGTACAGAAAAAAGCACCTAAGGTTGATCAGCAAAATAACTTGAATACTTTTTTTAAAAAAAATATAGTAATAATATGTGTATTAATGCATATAAAATTGCTAGTTGACCCACGAAATAAGTCAAAGCCTAAAATACTGTAGGGCCACACCAAATATAAAGAGAAGTGTGTAACTATGAAGTCAGTTGTTTATTTGGTACTGTTCATTTTATTTACAGTATTATAACCAATGAATAAGCAGTAGAAGCAAGTATCTTGGGTGAGAAACTCAAGCCTGGGTTCCATTCTCTGCGAATTGCAAAGCCATTCCCTCTTATGCATATACTGTCTCTAGTCCTTCCACGTTACCTTCCATGGATTTTCTATCACCTCTGAACCAGTGACCTGACCTCCAACCCAGAGAGACCACCCCTAAAAAATTTCTTGGCTTATTTGACACAGCTTTCAGTCTCCTGTGATACTAATCAGGGCCCTGAAAAAGACTGCTATAGCCCCTGATACTGCCGTAGAATAAAAGCATTTAACTGTTCCCCATGTAACCTGAAAGAAAGCTTAAACAAAATCTAGACAACAGACCAAAGATTCATTTGTGGGCAGCTGCCACAACTCTGCAATGCAGAAATATTATTTGCTGAAGGAAAATAAAGACTAAATTTCATGCTTTTAATTTGCTGATAAAACATCAAGCTCTGTCAGCGTCAGCCATCAAACTTGCATTAAGTCTTGGTTATTTGCAGGTGTAGCCTTACCAAATGAAGTAGGAAGCAAAAAAGGAAAAGGATGTGGTATACAAAAAAAAAAAATCTGATCTTCACCATTGCCCTCACAGCAGACCAAAATACCATGCAAAAAGCATAATTCTGTCCTATAGTATCACATGTCTTACGCAAACACCATTCTCTCATCATCCTTACAACTCATTTTAGTCAAAAATCATGGAACATTATTACTGTCCTTGGGGACAGTAATATCTTGGATGAAATTCTGATTTCCCACATCTTTAAATCATTGTAAAAACACACTTCAATTTCAAAATAACCAAAATTTCATCCTGGATACCAAATATATCAATATCCCTATACATCATGAAAGCCAGCACCAAAGCAAAAGACCTTTGCTGTTTGTTTCCTATTTGTGATGCCTTCAATTTTCATGCAAATTAAAGTTAGACTTGGCTACCGAGCTCTTGTTTCCTTGCTAAAAACAAACATGTAAATATTTGCTTTAGATAAAAGTTATGAGAATAAAAGAGATTTTTTTCATATTTGAAGCAATAAAAACACTAGGCAATATTCTCTTAAATTCCAGAAAATTATTTTAAGGAGGAATTAGGTACATGGAGCACAGCTGTGCCCATGGCTTCTCCACAGTAGTACTGCATTCAATCAATCGGTGACAGGTGCCTACGTCACTGAAGTTTGGACAGCTATTCTTCAGCAACACAAGGCAGTAAGTTCTTCTTTCCTTATCTCTGCACATTCAAATGAGTAACAAAATCATCTCCTAACCACGTCCTTGCTGTTCAGCCTGGCCCATCAACGTGCAGCCGAGTTCCTTCAGAGATAACGGGGTGGGTACCATCTGCTATCAATACCGTCCACACACTTCCCAGCCGAGACTTGTTTCAGGCCAAGCTTCTTTTCTGAGTTAACAGAAGGTGACAAGCCTGGCAGTTCGCAAATTCTCCCTGCATGACTGATTCAGCCTGGCTGACCAGATACATGCTAATGAGAATGTGCCAGCTCACAACAAAAACATTTCTGAATAATTTAAAACTTCAGAGCTTGGTGTGCCAGATAACACAATTCATTGTTTAATGACGATGCCAGCAGAATGTACAGGCATCTACTACAAACACAGACTGCAAAATCATCATCAGACCTAACTTTATAAATAATGCAAAAGGAAAAGGAAGCAAAGCCAACTTAAAACTTTGTTTTCATCTGCATCAGCAAGACTGATGACACGAGCTATATACATTTCATATATTCTTGATTTTGAGGCTTCATGTGTTTGTGTGAATGCTTAGCTTTCTTTCAAAGATAAAGGGCACTGCTGACTAAATTTATGCCCTAAAGTTTTTCAAAGACAATACTTACCCTTATTTTTCGTTTAGCTTGCCTGTGGAAGTGTATCACCAACACCATCCACTCAGGATGGCAGAAGTGAATCAAAGAGGAGCTTCAAAACAAAGAAAAGAATATTTAGGACACCGTCTTTGGTGATAGGTCCCATCATGCCACACTGTGCCTTCACTGCAAGTCCTTAAAATAAGTTAAGACTAGTTAACTTGGAAAATACAGCCATTAACTACCTTTCTACAAAGAAGTATTTTTGACAGATCCATTCTTAACTGCAAGAGTTGAAGTCTGTTGATCCCAATTACTGTTGAAAATTCAATCATGATACCACTTTTTTTTTTTTCAGTTTAAAATGAGTTTTTAACCTAAGAGTGAGTTTGGGTTTGGTTTTTTTTGATGTGGTTTTGTGTGTGTATGTTTCGTGGTTTGTTTTTCATTTTCTTTCAATATTTAATACACTGAGCCTGTGCAACTTTTAATGAAAGAGACTTTTCCAGACTTGAATAAAACCAGTCTTATTCTTCGGAACAACTGGCACTAACAGAAGAATTGCAAAGTTAAAAACCAGTTTAAACAGCAACTCCAAAGAGCAGAAAACTGTATTTAGGTGCTTTGGAGTTGATGCAAATCCCTGGTACAACACTAAGCTGGGGATGTAGGTACACTCTCAGCAGCCCTGTACTACTTGTTCTAACAGCATCAGTCTGATACACGTCCATTAATGACTGTAACTCAAGCATAGAAAGCTTTGCAATTCTTTAGACACTTTAATAGACATGGACAGATAACTGTTCAGTTTTGCAATGACTCCAATGTTTCCACATGCCATGGAAGGTGGGCACAGTGTATAGAATAGACAGGGTAATAAAAGTTCAGTTGAAACAGCAAGAATGGTCATTGAGTGACCATTCTATTAAAGGACAAAAATACACACACACAGAGTGTTTGGGGTCTGTTTTGTTTCTTCCACTACATGCTGTGCTTTGACAACTGGCTGTGTGTTCAGAGCTCCACAAATTACAAAGTGGCCTTTGTTCTAGGAATCCTTGTCTTAATTTTGATAACTGGACTTTTTTGCAGATATGCTGCAGCATGATTAACTTGTTCTACCATTAGAGATTTATTTCATTTACAAGAAAAAATTTCTTCTTTGACAAACTAAGGACATGTTCTGCCACCCTCCTGCAAGCATATTCTTGTCATTCCTAGTACCCTGTTAGCACTTTCTGTTCACTCCAAGTCAGCACTTGCCACGCTGTGACCCCAAAGGTAGCAGCCACCATCTGCACCCTACCAGCTTCATGGGCTGGACAACTATTTGGAAATTCTTCCAAAATGGCAAAAACACGTCTTGCACCACCTCACAGACTGCTTTCCACCACCATGACCGGCCCCAGCTGCACCTGACACCACAAGTGTTTGGACAGCTCCAGCCAGCACGGTGGATTTCAAAGCCCTGGTCTGTTAAACTTCACACTCTGATCTCATCCTGGCTATACCACGGGCACCCAAGACTGTTGACAGATTGTCACTATCCCAAATATTTGCTACATCTTCATGGGACTTCAGAAACTAAATCCCATTTAAAACTTTCATGTACCCCCTTCATACTACAACCCCTTTTGATATCAGTCTCTGGTACTCTAAGACTTGACCTGCTATGTAGGTGTCATATCTACTGAAAACCTAAAAACAACTTAAAAAAAAAATCCTAACAATTACATATATTTCTCCTCCTCTTCCTCCACCTCTTTAGCAAAGGTGCAAGTACATCAGGGCAAGGGTCACATTTAAGACAGAATGTTGGATTGTTGCTTTTACTAGTATTTCGAGATTTCAGAATCTTATCTTGCATGTTAGGTGCTAACCTCTGCTCCACCAGCCATCTTTGGAGAGCCTACCAGCAGTTCTGAGCTAATTACAGAGGCTATAGACTCCCTTGCCCTTCCTATGCTTAGATGGAGCTGGCCATGTTCTAAATTAAAATCACCTCTTTTTTATGAAAGAAAGGCAAAAGTAGGCTTCACTTCATTTTCTGACTCAATCTGTGTGTCTGGCTATTTCAGCATGGGAATTCTATTGCAGAGATAAGGAAATGCACAAGCTATTTAAAAGGAAATAGAAAAAGCTGTCAGACTTTCTGACTAATTAGTGAGTGTTCATAAATTAAGAATTTTATCCCAATACCAAGCCAGATTTTTTTTGTACTAAGGGAAAACAGAGGGAGAGAAGATTGCTGATACAAAGATGCCAAGAAAGACCAACAAAACCAGCATTCTCACATTCCCATAAAACACTGGACAAGAAAGTTGTGGGCCCTTCCCCTGAGGTTTCAGTTCTCACTTCCCAGCTAATCAGTGAGGCCAGGTTTTCCTACCTCTCCATTTGCTTTCTTGGATCCTATTCCCATTTCAGAGGTCACCTGCCTAGTGACCTTGTATCTAACAGATATGGGAGGCCTCGTACAGGACCTCTATTTTCTCAGCTGCCAAACTTGCCGTGCCCTCACCCTTATGTCCTCAGAGGAACACGGGAGGGAAAAGAGGGGTTTGACCCCAACAAACTCTGCATCAACATCATGCCTAGTGTGCTGCCTGGATTTTGCTCCAGGGACGGTACCTTCTTTTAAAATGATGCAGGATACAGACTCCATAGAAGACACTTGTTCCACGTGTCTTTTTATGAACAGAAGACACTGCAGAAGCTGCTTCTTCAGGTCTTTATGAAAATAACAGAAAATTAGCTTTTTAAGAGTAAAGGTGAATAAAATAATCAAAGCTTCTAAAGGGGACCTGCAATGATCTCTTTCAGACAGACCATAACCAAACCATGGCAAAACAGGATGCATGTTACCTCTGCAGCAGCCAGGTTACCCTGTGTTTCCCCTGTCCCTCCTTTTCCAAACACACCCCAGAAAGGGCAAACTGTGTTTTCCTTGGCTTTTGTGGTCCGGTCACCAAGCAAATGCATCAGTTCCAGTAGTAAGACTTCAAGGAATATTGCTTGTAGGATGATTGTGAACTAAATATTAAGTGGCTAATGCATTTTTTTAGTTTAAGAATGTCTGGGGTTTTTTGGAAATTTTACTAACAGGTCCAGAATACTTGTTGAAATACTTCTCTGAAAGTCAGGTAGTGCTTTCAGAAGCTTATCAGTAATATAGCCTAGAGTTTTTTCTCTTCTTTTTTGGCACTGGAATAAAATGGATGTACTGGCATGTAGTTGGAGGACCACAACTCCATTCTAATGAGGTATTACAGGGCCAACCAGAAAATAATTCTCCTGCACGGTCCCTTGGTGTCTAGTATGCAAGTGTAGTACTGGCATTTTCATAACTAAAAGCAGTCATGACTGCTTAAAGCCCAGGCTGAACAGGCTTCAATGCCAAAGCTTTGGGGGAAAACTAGATTTACTTGGAAAGCTCAATAGGATCAGGATGTAGCAACTTCACGGGCCATACTTCACCATGTCAAATGCAGACTCCACATTCATTACAAGATGACTTCCCAAAGCAGAGNGAGGAACACGGGAGGGAAAAGAGGGGTTTGACCCCAACAAACTCTGCATCAACATCATGCCTAGTGTGCTGCCTGGATTTTGCTCCAGGGACGGTACCTTCTTTTAAAATGATGCAGGATACAGACTCCATAGAAGACACTTGTTCCACGTGCCTTTTTACGAACAGAAGACACTGCAGAAGCTGCTTCTTCAGGTCTTTATGAAAATAACAGAAAATTAGCTTTTTAAGAGTAAAGGTGAATAAAATAATCAAAGCTTCTAAAGGGGACCTGCAATGATCTCTTTCAGACAGACCATAACCAAACCATGGCAAAACAGGATGCATGTTACCTCTGCAGCAGCCAGGTTACCCTGTTTCCCCTGTCCCTCCTTTTCCAAACACACCCCAGAAAGGGCAAACTGTGTTTTCCTTGGCTTTTGTGGTCCGGTCACCAAGCAAATGCATCAGTTCCAGTAGTAAGACTTCAAGGAATATTGCTTGTAGGATGATTGTGAACTAAATATTAAGTGGCTAATGCATTTTTTTAGTTTAAGAATGTCTGGGGTTTTTTGGAAATTTTACTAACAGGTCCAGAATACTTGTTGAAATACTTCTCTGAAAGTCAGGTAGTGCTTTCAGAAGCTTATCAGTAATATAGCCTAGAGTTTTTTCTCTTCTTTTTTGGCACTGGAATAAAATGGATGTACTGGCATGTAGTTGGAGGACCACAACTCCATTCTAATGAGGTATTACAGGGCCAACCAGAAAATAATTCTCCTGCACGGTCCCTTGGTGTCTAGTATGCAAGTGTAGTACTGGCATTTTCATAACTAAAAGCAGTCATGACTGCTTAAAGCCCAGGCTGAACAGGCTTCAATGCCAAAGCTTTGGGGGAAAACTAGATTTACTTGGAAAGCTCAATAGGATCAGGATGTAGCAACTTCACGGGCCATACTTCACCATGTCAAATGCAGACTCCACATTCATTACAAGATGACTTCCCAAAGCAGAGATGCTTGTAGGTATGATTTCTGGGTAAGGAGATCCTTTCACCACAGTCTCCAACTAGGCACTTGCTTACAGTATTATCTGCAAGTATGAGAGACATATTTCTACATTGTCCAGTCCTTTTGCAAGCAAGCATCTGTTAAAGACATTGAGCTATATGAAGAGCAGCTGAAATGCACCACAAAGCCAGTGCTGAATATGGCCTTTTTTTTGTTTTGATTGTTTACCAGAATGAGATGTTAGTCACCCCTAAGCCACAAGCTAAAAGGCAAATTTCTAGTCTCCTTTAATACTGGAATGTGTATACTCTTGGGAGCAAGTACTTTGAGAGCTTAAAGTTGACTGCCTTATCTAGATAGCATCGAGGGGTGCAAGAGCCAGTTAGGCCTCTGAATTTGTGAAAACGCTGTGTTCTACCAGCCTGCCCAAAATACTAAAGGCAGAGTTAGGGTAGGTAGAACAGCATGTTGTTGCAAACATTAAACAGGCACAACTCAAGGGCAAAGAGGCCCTGCAGAGAGGCCTCAACAAATTAGAGAGATGGGCAATCACCAACACTTTGAAGTTTAACAAGGGTGAGTCCTGGACTCTGCAACGTGGGATATGGCAACCCTGGATGTATAGATGAGTACAGACTGGGAACCTCAAATCCTCTATGCAGTTTTGGGCACCACAGTCTCAAAAAGATACTAAACTATTAGAAAGTGTCCAAAGGAGAGCCACAAGGATGGTGAAGGCCTTGAGGGGAAGGCATATGAGGAGTGCCTGAGATCACTTGGTCTGCTCAGCCTGGAGAAGAGGAGACTGACGAGAGACCTCAGATCTGTCTATAGCTTCCTCGTGAGGGGAAAAGGAGAGGCAGACACTGATCTCTTCATTCTTGTGACCAGGGACAGGACTCAAGGAAACAGCATGAAGCTGAGTCAGAGAAAGTTTAGGTCAGATACCAGGAAAAGGGGTTTTTTCACCCAGAGGGTGGTTGTGCACTGGAACAGGCTCCCCAGAGAAGCAGTCACAGCACGAAGCCTGACAGAGTTCAAGAAGCATTTGGACAATGCGCTCAGGCACATGGTGTGACTCTTGAGGTGTTCCATGTGGGACCAGAGTCGAACTTGATGGTCCTGATGGGTCCCTTCCAACTCAGCATGTTCCATGATACTGCTGTAATGGCTTGCCCTCCTGTCTGTTACTCCTACCTTGAAGCTACATGGAGGAGGGAAACTTCCATGTGTCTGCAAACATGCAATAGGGCTCCCTTACAAATCCAGTGGACATAACTGCCCCTTCTGGAATAAAGTTTAGGTCTCATTGCAGCTGCAAAAACAGCCCAAGGGTGCCAGAATGCCAATTCACATGTCAGTGTGTGGCCAGTGCCCATAACCATTCTGTGCCTGTGCCCAAAATAAGTCACGAGTCACAGCACACTTCGTTTCTTTAACAGCAAGGCAAGCAGATTCATTACAGGAACCATTACAGTACTACAAGGGAGAAAAAAAATCTTCCTCCTTCAGAATATTCATCTTTTGCTCAATATCTTGTGCTTTTACAAAACTCCTCATGCCAAAACAGTAATGTGCACTCTGAAGAGGCAATATCGAATCTCCTAAAAACATACGCAGAAGTACAAGAACTTCAGAACTCCAAATAATACAAGGTGATGTTCACAAATGGTACAAACCCCAGTAACAGCCATGGGATTTACCATGGACTTATGGTTAGCAGTGTGATTAAGCACCCATCCAAACTGGGGCAAGCTGCAGCATTAGTTGTCAAAGCAGGTAACTACTGAAGCTTGATAAGACAGTACGATATTAACCTCTAGTCACAGTAAGAGAGGCTCCTTGAGGAACAAAAAGCTGGCAAAAAATTTCAAGGCAGTAGATAAATGTTTATGTAAGTTCTAAGAAACAAGGTATACTTTATTAACATTACATTTTGGAATTGTATTTCTACAATACATCTTATTCAAGCATTTTCCAAAACCTAAGCTTCTGAAAAATAATTCATTTTTGCTGAACAAACTCAAAATTAATGCTTGAAAGAAATTTTAAAACATCATCTGAACAGAAGCCTGACTTCTGGTTTTCCCCATAGTTTAAATGCCTGGAAAAACATAGTGCCATTACACAGGAAAACCATGAGGGGCCATTACTCAAGCTCTACTTCGATATTTGCAGACCTTTTGAACCCATCTTCTCCACATAAATTTCCAGCTATTGTAAACAGAGCTCTACCCACTAGACTTACTAAGCCTAATAATATGGAGAAATGCCACACTTTGCCATCTGGAAAGAACACACTTCATACAGCTTCCAGCTCAAAGCCAGGGTGAGCATAGCGGCCAAATCCACACTTGGTACAAATTGGTGCCATCTCACTTCAGCACTGGGGCTTTTCCAAGTAATGCCAGCTGAGTGGCCATTGAAACGTAGTGACATCTTTGCATCACAATCATCTATAAGTGGTACCTGCAGCTAACGCAGCTATAGCAGGATAGAAAAATAAATCTAGAAGGCATTGCAGGACTGCAGACCTTGTGCGTCACTGGGCTTTTGTACAGCCTACATTCAGCATGCTTTAATAGAGCCTGTGAGGTGGGCAATGAAGAATCAGGGTTGTACCCAAGCAGGGGTGGAGAAGTTGACAGTGTTGAGGGCAGATAGAATCCTTGTGATGCAGAAGGTCAGAGCCAACGTCATTTGCACCAGGGAGCAAGAAGGACCTGTGTCACTGCCCCACCATCTATCATTTACAATCAGCCAGCCAAACCCTTCTGTTTGCAACACACAGCTGAAGAACTGTGGTACTGGGCTTATTTAACTGTTTGCAGAGACAGCAGCCATCACACAGGAAACCCAATCCTCAACTACCCTGTCTGTGTTGTGCAGCAGTGTGGCAATGAAACCTGGGGAAGTGTTGAAGAGCTCAGTCTCCCTGTAGGTTGACAGACTTGCCAGGCTGACTAGAAGCCACGTTTCAGATTACTCTTCACATGACCAGAGCAGATTTAGACCAAAATTCACTGCCACACCCAGTTATACATATGACCTTGTAGGCTGGCAGGAAGAACACCTCGTGGGAAACTCAGAAGAGAAACCCAGTTATCAGACTTGGGTGCTGAACTTCAACAGCCAAGGTTGCATATCTTCATTCTCTCTGTCTCTGTCTCCCAAAGAGATTTTATTTATCACCCAACAAGAAACAGAGAGAAGTGAAATGAACTTAAGCTGCTGTTGTGAAGAGACCAAGTACTCAAAAATAAAGAAGCAGACTCTGAAATTCCTCCAGTTCCCAAACTCTAAAACTGTTTTTCCATTGTGACCAACATAGAAAGGCTACCCCAAACAGCCAATCAATCAGGATGAGCTGGATGAAATACCTTACTCAAAGTTCCAGGAATTAGATCAGTTAGATGGAAATGAAGAGCTGATTGAGTGAAAGCTACTCATAGTGTAGTTTCACTGGCAACATCACTGTCTTGTTCCCTGCCATATCAAATCCCTATCTACTTGGATGTTGGGAAATCCTATACACTCCAAAACAGGGAACTGTAAGTAGTCACTTGTGACCACCAGTTAAGGATATGGACTTGCATACCTCACTTGTGACCTCAGTCAGCATTGCACTGAGGACCACATAAGTAGATTGGAAGATGTGTGCTTTTATCTGACCTGCTGACTAGACCACTAAGTGTTCATACTCGAGTAGTATCAACTCAGAAAAGGCTGATGGACCAACATTTTTACCCTACTTTAATGTACTTTGCTAAATAAAATGCTACTAAAGAGAAAAGTGACATAGAATTCCCCCATGAACTGTTCTTTGTTCAAATAAAATTTGGAGGAAGTCAATATGTATATCAGTACCTAAAAAGCTAGAAGTCCCCTCTCTCTAGCAATTTTCCTTCTCTCTCTGACATTAGCCTATCTTTTTAAAACCTTGCCTTTCAAAGAACTCCCCACAGATGCCATGCTTTGCACAAGCAAGGTCCTGAAGAGCAGCACTTGCACTGCACAGAACATAGACTTGGTTCCATGGCAGCAATAAGAACACAATCCCTTACTACTGCAACCTTTCTTAGAATTACAATTATTAAGCAACTAGTGTTTGAATTTTTAACATACCTTCTAAGACGTGAAGTCACATATTTCAGGGGGTTCTATTCCATATTCATTATGAAAACTTCATCTCCCAAGATCTTAAATTTTATTTTTTCCTCCTTTTTTTTGTTTTTCTGAACCACATATCTTAGCTGAGTAAGGTAAAGGAACCCCATCTTCACCCTTCCCAACCCTAATTTCTCAAGAACAAAGCTGAAGGAAAAACAGTCATAAGGCTCATTTCAGCTCACAGCTCCTTAAATGGTCACAAAACAATGAGAGCACACAGAAGCCCATCCACTTATCTCCATCTTTTCAACCTGCCTGGCAAACTCTGCGGACAGCACAGAAATATACCAGAATCCTGGCCTCAGCAGCATTACTGGAGAGGGATTTGCTGCTGCAGTATATAATTCTGTGAAGAGTTGCAGGCAGGCAGAGCGAAAGGCCAGCGAGACACAGCTGCGAACCCAAACAAAACTATTAAGTCCAATATTAGAGCCAGCAGCTTTGTCAGCATACCTCTAATGTAAACAAAACATAGGCTGCACAGTACACCCTCAGGAACAGAGCGAACAGCCTTCCTCCAACTACCAGACTTCCTCTGCAACATGAAGACAAGGCTCAGGATTCATACTTGAGACCTAACTAAAATTTACAGTTTTCCAGGCCCTATCATCTTGAACACATCATGACACACAGAAGCCAAGGAAAACAAATGGAATTCATGTTTTACTGGGTTCCACATGCTGCGATATTTCCAAGCCTACTAGCATCCACCAAGAAACATGCAGAACGCTCAGTTCTGAAAACAAATCCATTACCAGGACAAAGCACAGAACAAAATCAACTCAACAAGCTACTCCAGATGTTTTTCATTTAACTGTATTCTGCAGAGGAAGTGAATCTGGTACAAAATATACTTGGCTTTGGTCCATATTCTTTTTATTATTAAGCTTGGGGGGCAGGGGGACTAGTGCCCATCTTTGCAGGTAATTCCTCCTCCTTCCTGGTGTACAGTCACTCCCACTCAAAGCAGATGGTACAGAAGAGTCACCTATTCAAAGCTAGTTGAGGGTACTACTCTGGTAGTGAAGTACACACGGGGAGATAAATTAATGAGCACTGCAGACAGAATACAGACTGTACACATACTGGATCAACAAGACATGAAGCTGGACTTGGAGACCCTGGCATGCGTACACCACAGCAGAGGAAAACTGACAGCAGCACAGGCAGGCAGCTTTCCCTTTCCCCTTAACGAGGTTAAACCAGCAACATAAAGATGACTGTACACCTTGGCTGCCACCCAAAAGTTTACTCTGAAGGGAGAAATCTGATTTACCCAAAATTATGTGCTCTATAGATACCATATGTACAATAAATACATATCTTCTGGAAGAATACACACCCACACTTACTTACTATAAGCAACTGACTGAAGTGCCATCAACTCCAGCAAGTTAAGCTTCCTTCAGTGAGTTACAGGGGATACCTTTATACAATTTACTGTCCCACAGCATTCCACTTTCAAAAAAGGGGAAGTTGCTGCATGTACCTTGGGTTTGAGAAGCATGTGTATAAAACAAAACTACTAGACAGCTCTCCCATACCAAGCACAGAAAAAGGTTAAGAAAGAAAGAGGATGTGAAATGATGTTTTCTGTGGAGTACATTCCTCCCACCAAACAGTATATCTAAACAAAGTCAAAATAATAGTATAAACAGAGCAGATTAATAAAACTATGGGGTTTTTATTTTTTGGTACTAAACTAAGAACAGTTTAGGCACAAACCTGATTAATCTGAATCACCATTTCATTTCCTAAATTTCAGTGTCAAAGTTTGAAGACAGATTTTGATCCTAGATTTGATTTCTTTGTCCAGTAAAATGAACTACTATTTAAAATATCAACAAGTTATTAAAACACAAAAATTGCCAGTCTATTTCTGAGTTGTTAGCATCATTCATCTAATTCCTTCATTAAATGCCCCCTGATTATTCACACCCCTGTCTAGTAAACATTTGTGCATTGTGCTACAAATCTAACAGCTGACAATCACCGACACACAGTTATTCCCTAGCAAATTTGTATTCATTGTTCACATACTATTTAAAGTTTATTAACTATGATGTTACTATGAGTCCAAAAGCAGACTAAGTGAATATGTCAACACAATTGTGTGTACATCTGCAAAAAGAAGTTACTTCTAGAAACTATTTGTAATTTATCTAAAAAATCTTCAGTTGTGCAGGAGCAGATCCATGTTTGGGAACAGATAACTGCAACTTGATACCTACTGAAAGCATGTTTCTGGCCAATATTCCAGAACATAATTGCAAGACTGCTAAATCTTCTATGGGCACCCATCCAGACTTGTGATAAATTTTGGGAAAATTCTCTTCCTACCCACATGATGTGGTATAGGAAGTGCCAAAAGTGTCTCTTTATCTCCAGGGAACTAACAAGCCTGCATGGTTACAATGTAGATATACAGCCCTTGGCAAAGGCAACTTCTACCTCTTCCCACCTCTGAATCTGACAAACTATAAAGCACGACTGTCAGATTTCCCTGCATATTTAAAATCCTCCAGGGAACAGCTATTTATTACTGCTATATATATATATATAGCTATATTCAATAGTATTTACTTACTATCTCCAATAGCATTTTGTTTCCATACAAAATTAATGCAAGAACATTTTGCTACTTATTCAGGCTTTTGAAAAGAATATTCCATATTTCCATATGTTGAGTTCTACTTCCTTTCTAAGTTTGCTTCCAGTTGTTTTACTGCAGCTGTGAAGGTGTGCACAACGTCCTTGTCATTTACAGAGCACCCAGAAAAGCTCTTCGGTAAGTAAGCCAGCACAGCTCCCCACGCACTTCAGACGCACAATTAAAACCTGGGAAATGGAATTACTCCATCCTTTCCAGTTAACAGTTTACTCTAATAACTAGGTCAAGTTGTACTTTCAGGCCACAACAGGATGCATTTAGGAACACAAAAATATGAGAGCACTCTCAGGTCATCAAGCCCAGTGCTGTACCGTTAGCACCAATACCTAACAAACTCCATTTCGAAACTCTTTGGGATTTCTTATGCAAACGCTCTAATTAGAAGACCACTGCAGACCTTTGATTTAATGATGGGAAAGTTTTTTTCTAATTTGCGGCCAGAATTTAATCGTGTCCATTTAAAGCCAATTTAGAAGCAACTCAAGCTCCTTCAGATATCTATAACCCTAAATGAAAGTAAAATTCAGCCTGAAAACTGAGATTGCAACCAGATAAACTTCAATTTAGAAAACAAGTGATAAAAAAAATTACTTAATTTTAACTTCTCTTCCAAGTGAATCACAATTATTAAGACACCTTTAACTCTGCAAGAAAATGGGCTTTAAAAACCTCTAACCTGCCTGATTGCATGTCAATCTAGTGAAAAGCACAATCCAGCAAGAGAGATTCCAGTGAGATTCTGCAGGATTTGAAGGAAACTCTAGCTACAATTCAGTGCTCCAAGAAGGTTACACCACGAAGAGAAGATACAAAATCTGAAGACAGATACACTGAAGACAGGAGCAACTTCCGTAAAGTGCAAAAGGGGTTTAGAAAGGCAAGAATTACAAACTGTCATCTAAGGAGGATATGAAGATGGTCACAGGGTTGACATTGTACTTTTGGGGAGTTGCCTGTTTACTGCTAAAGGATCTGGGCAAATATTTGCAGAGGGCCCTATACCCACACTTTTCCAGCAAGCATATCTTTTCAATGCACGAGTCAGAGTGATGAGAGTCAAAATGTTTTGACAGCATTAAAGTAGAGACTGCTCATGTAACCATCTCATTGCACGAACACTGCCTCAGAAGGATTAAAAAATGCAGATGCTCTGTAGATATTCTTGTCCTAGAAACTCAGTTCTTTTTTTGTCGGTTCTTAAAAACGTGTTCTAAGCTTTTAAATCTACTCATACACAGAAACAACTCAAAAGCAAATGCAGAATTTAAGCAGGCTGGAGTTAACAGACATCCCCTTTGTTCTGTCAGAGGGGGAATTTCTAAAGGTCAGCGTGTTTTCAGGGCACGCTACAATAGCTATCAGTCACAAGAGAGCTGCAATACAAATCTCTGTATGGAAGTTGATGGCTACAAGGATACAGCCTAAATTCCACTTTTACTGTGTTACAGTAAAAGGCACATCAAGGAGAAACTTCCCCTGCCATGGCAAAATTTGTACCCACACAGCAAGCAACATATTTTGTGTTGCTTTTATCAATGGTGAGAGTGCACAGATATCTGAGAAACTTTTCTAAAAATAAAGCTGGAGGGGAGGGGGGAAGATTAGAGAATTTTGACCTCTCGTGTCATCAACCTAATCCTATCATAAAATGAATGATATGAAGATGAAAGAAGTTACAGTGTAACTGACCAGATACAGGCAAAGCCAGCAAGAGAGAACATGAAGGCTTTCAAAACAAAGTCTAACGTAATGACAGGCACTCTTCAAGGCACAGGTCTACAAAAATCGTTAGAACCGTGTCAGAAGGTACAGTTATTACAAGTCAGATACCCTCTGAAGTAAGATCTTCTAAACAAGATAAATAACCACCCTTGAGAGGTTACAGAATAATGGAAGTGCTACTTTAGCAGCAGCTGTCATCAGTGCAGTGTCTTCTCTTTCACACAATGCAGCTCAGTTCATGCTCTCACCTTTATGAAAACTGCCTGGCAATACACAGAAAACACCAAGCAGCCATGTGGAAGAGAAAATAAAGACTGATTAGCTTGGGAAAGATGGCTATTTCATCAACACCAACATATTACACTATTTACTGTATGCCTCAGGATTGAATATGCAATGGAAGGCTTAAGGAGATCTTATCACTGACTGTAACCAGAAGAACAGTTTAGACAAACAGAAGAGACAGTTTAACTTATTAATTAAACCGTACTGAAAACAGAAAAGGGACTAAGAGTCCCCACAACCTGAAATCTTATTTTATTATTATTATATGTTGGCAGCCAATGAG
Source organism: Ifrita kowaldi (assembly GCA_013398055.1). Classification (NCBI taxonomy): domain Eukaryota; kingdom Metazoa; phylum Chordata; class Aves; order Passeriformes; family Cinclosomatidae; genus Ifrita; species Ifrita kowaldi. The sequence goes on from VZRS01009214.1 coordinate 486,417, forward strand.
ATTTAGAATACCATCAAAACGTAAGAGAGGCAACATAGTTAAGACATTAATTTTTTTTAAAGTCAAAGGTAACAAGAGAGTCAAATGAAGATGCATTTTTCTTCTTTTCCTTTTTTTTCACCCCTCCTCTCCTATTTCAGGGAAAAGCACCTTTAATAGAGGGCCAAAACAGATGGAGATCACAAATGATTAAGAGGGATAAACATAATTATTTGGGTAAGTGAGAATCAAGAAAGGGATCAGGAACTTCAATTAAGGCCAAACCTCAAGAAATACAGAGTGAAGAAACTGAGGCATGCATCTGTTTGCTTTTAATAGGACAAGATTTGTATAGATTTCAGCAAAATTCTGTGGGATTTTTCTGGGGTTTTTTGAAAGCCATATTTCTTACTTACTACATTTCCTGAAGAGGTGAACTGAAAAACCATAGTCCAGAACATTAGCGCTTGAGGAAGTGGTGTAGTCGAGCCAGTGTGTTTGGGGAGCTCTAAAGGCAGCTTAACTACAAACTTTCCTTCCTGTTAAGTTACATTAGCCCGAGACCCCATGGGTAAGGGGAATGTCAGATAAACAGGGCTGGCTCCTTTACAGACCACCAACACGAAGATTTAGGTATACCAGGGGTTGAACACTGTGGCACCACTCACAGTAGCCTGGACAGCACACGAAATACTTTCAAGGAGTAATGACAACTACAGTTCAGCTCTACCCAAATCCATCTGGAACAATTTAACAGAAACCATTGAGCTATGGCAAGACGAACCCTTGTGCAAGAGGAAGTTGATTATGTCCCACCTATTGAGTCCTTTTCTGGTCTAATTTCAGTGTTAGGAGAATTTTACTACAAATATCCCACTGAAGAAAAATTCAGAGCATAGAAAAAATACAGTGAGACGAGTTCAGGGAGATCAAACAACACTTGACAAAACAGAAGTTAGCTAAGGCCACAGGCAAAACTGCAAACTCCCCATTCCTGAGGGAAAATCAGATTTAGGGCAAGACTCAAAGTGAAGAGTGCCACCTACTGAAGTGCCAATATACCCTACCAAAAACTAGGTTTTTCCTGGAAACCTCCCAGCTGTATAGTACCAAGCTAACTTTGCAAGGTCACAGAATCATACACTAAGGAGATCTGGCTGCAGGCCATGTAAAAGTAGACACTGTACAAAGGCCAGAGACAAAGAAAGCATTTGACACTGAAAGCAGATGGAAACCTAAGAGGTCTTTGTTTGTTTGTTTTGTTTATCAGCAATTATCCCAGACACAGGAGGACTGGGATTTATCTATTTAGACTTATCATAGTAATCAAACTATGCTTGATCACAGATACCTGAACTTTCACAGGAAAAATATGGCACTTAAAAGAACTCATCTTTCAGGCTCAGTATGCCTTTTTGTCCAGCACATACAATTTCCCAGGGCTCTCAAGAACCTTGCCAGAAGGACATCTGCCTACCTAGTCCAGTTAGTCTGTTTTTCCTAGTCCTAATTCTACCGAAGGAACATGTAGAAACTCTTACTTTGAACCGACAGATTCCTGGTTTCTTGCTTCAGTTCATTTGTAAACAGTTTATACCTCCTTGTTCCTGTGCCAACATTATCCCTGAGCTTAAATATCTTTTTCTTCCCTGGTGAATAGCCCTGTTCAATTCATTTACAGGCAGGAAGCATTTTTCTTCATATTCACTTTGCAAGGCCAAAGAAATCAGTTTCTATAGCCTCTCATAAGCCCAGCTCTCTTCCCCACACTGATTTGAGTGATTTGTATGCCCCTGTTCCAGCATGAATTCACCTTTTTGAACATGGTGATACAATACTCCAGATAAGGCTTTGGCAACAGCCTGCACAATGGCACAAGTATTCTCTCAAGATTTTTCTTATTTTGGGGTTTTTTTGGTGTTTGTGTGTTTTGGGGGGAGTGAGGTTTGGTCTTTTTTTTTTTTTTGCTTTTTAAATACAGAGATGCCACACTGAAGGCTCAGCCCTTCACTGAATAAAACTCAAGTTTTTCTCCTTTCTCAGGGATTCCACCTGCTGGTCCCCCATCTTACAGTTGAAATTATGACAACTGTTAGTCCCCAAATGCACGACTTTTCACTTTGAAATAGACTACTTTATCTGGATCTTATTTTTCTGGTGCTGACGGTCATTCAATTCTTCTATGTATGGTTTTCTGATTGTCTTTGGATTGACAATACTTTTTTTTTTCCTCCCTATAGGTAGAAACCTGTATTTCTGACCTAATTTATTCATGAAAGTATCAAATAAAATTTCATTGAGGACAGAATGAAAACAGTAGAGTCCTGTTTATACTACATATCTTTGTGAAATTTTGTTATCTTCCTGTGTACTTTGTTACATTCATTTCCTGAACTAACTGCATCTTCTACAGCTAAATTAGCAATATCTCAGGTCCTTACCAAATTCTTGGAAGTCCACATTAGACCAATTATATCTTCTGTCTTCAACAAGACAATTATATTATAGAGCAATTTTAAGTATAATCTCTGCCAGTATTTTCTTAATCACTTTTATTAGTACTGGTAAATATTTAATTAATTGATTAACCCATATTCTGTTCTGTGCCATTACATGCATCCATTCTTTCCATAATTCTTCCTCTCATAATTTAGTTTTACATTTGCATTTCATGTAAAATAAACTTGGCATGGGTCTACAGAAGTAAAAGTTGAGAAACACAAGCTTAGGCAAGAATTCTGAAGCCACAGCATGTGTACTATGAGGGAAAATGTGTATCATCTCCTCAATTTGTCAAGTGGAAGAAGTAATTAGCTTTGTATCAAAGAAATACTTCAATTATTTTTGTAATCCTATACACATAATAATTTACAACTTCAGTGCAAAGAAAACATACAAATGGATTCATAACAATGTGAACAGAAAATGAAATAGTAAAAGAGGAACTTTTAGTTTAGTCCATAAATTACTGTGTGTTTTACCCTTATCTGATATCTGACACCAAAGCAACTCTGGCTAACATCCTGTTTACCCTCACACTGGGTTAAGTGAAAGACTTCATTACTTTTGGGTGAAGTGCCAAGTGTTTCAGTGTGCCTCGTGCTGATATCGGAAGCTGCCAAACATTGAAATTAGAAATGAGCGTGGCAGCTGCCCCTGTACCTCACCCTGTGTATATGTGATACTGCCAAGTCAAAGGAGCTCACATCAGATAATCAATTAGCTGGAGGGGGGAGACTTAAAATCTTGGCACAGCCCTGAAATATGGCTATAGAGATGTAAATAATATCAGTGCCTGCATGAATAGAAGAAGGGACATTCAAGGTCTTACTGTTAAACAGTGGCCACTCCCTTTCTTACACACACTCATGTTTGAGCTCTGCTACAGCATCTGCAAGAAGCTTCAAAGTCTCTGCCAAGCAAAAGTATATAGTGTCTTCCTCTCAGCTTCCCAACTGGACTTCCATTTCCCATATATCTTTCCACTCATTTCCCATTTTAACATAAAGTTACCATATGCCTCCTTCCAAAGACTGAGATGTTACCAATTAACATGCCTTAAAATTTCATTTCTGAATTTTGATTCTGTCTCCCTTCACAAGGAAAGAAAGTGTGAAATATAATTAAGCTGAAATAAGGAATGAGAACTGAAATTATGTCCTCACCGTAAGAAAAAAGGCTGCCTTTTACAGGGAAGGCATCACTATATTTACGAGCCAAACTGTAAAAATCAGGGTATTCTAATTGCAATGGTAACACCATTATTATTGTGTCCTTTTCCGTGGTTAGTCAAAATTAAACATCATTAGTATTATTATTGTTTCCGTTGTTATTGTTATTGTTGCTTCTGACTGCTAAATAGTTCACGAAATACCAAGAAAATTTCAAAAGGGGAACAAAACTGGAAAAGCAGCATCCTGGAATAACTTAGGTGAAGGTATACACAGAGCCATTTACTCAGGAATTCACCTAAGCCCAACTCTGTATGCACAGGCTACACTCACGTTTCTGCTTGTCACGTACAGGATACGCTGGGATTTTCTGGCTGATGAAGGCCTCACAAAGTGCATCGTGGGCTAAGTTCTCCTGTTTAACATGTTCTCCTCAGCAGGAGGCCTGCAGTTCTGATGTCACTTTTTCCCACATGTGGCTGATAGGATCCGATCATCACATGTTATGTTTACAATTCCCTAATCTCAGAGCTGGACCTGGAATCACACAGCTTTCAGTACTATTAAGGGAAGTGATCAAGGGCTGTTCAACCAACTAGGATCCTCCCTACCCTTCTCATTTCACAGCTGCTATAGTTCGAATACAGCTAATGAAGCAAAGAGCAGACATTCCCATACTGTTTCCCCTGCAATACTCTCCAGACCCACAGGGAATAGACAAAAGCTAAGCTTCAGGAAGCTCAGAATTCTCGCTGTCTCCATCCTAAATCTGAAATTGCCAGTGAAGTAAAGAGAATAATACTTATAATTGTTCAAAACTACATCCAATGGCATTATCCTCCAGCAGACTGAACACATCAACATATTCACAGGGCGGGAACTCTCAACACCAATGCTGATGTTCACACACTGTCCCATCTACTGGTGAGTGTAAGCTCTACTTGAATTTCTGAATAAATTCTGTACTCAGAATAAATAAGTAAATTCTAAACTTGGAATTTCCATTTGAAGAATGAGATATACACATCCCAATGACTGAGCTCCATAACACCTTTTAGTAGAGGAATGTTGGTGTGCTGCTTCTATGACAGCATTTTGTCTGAGCTAGCAGTGGCTATGGACATGAACTGATCTTAAGAAGACGATTTCTACATCCATCCACATCTTGCACTTTTTATCTTCACCCACAGACGAAGAGAGTCTTGACTGTCTGTAATGATCATGAGGTAAACAACAGACCAAGTTTAGCCAGAAGAACAGAAAGCAGCAGTGTACAGCACATTTATTCATTTACATTTAAAGCAGCAGCAGCTTCTCTCTTGCTGGACAGGAATAAGTGCTACAGAATCTCAATCCTTACTGATGCATTTAAAAGCAAAACCATAAATTCTCTGCATTGACCAAAGCAGGAGCCAGCCCTTAAAGTCTATTATTATAGCACTACCTACGGGGACACAAAGACTGAATTCATTAACTTCATTATGATTATTATTACAGCAGTCCTATACACGTCACTGAAGTTGGTCACATATCCTGATATATTCTTCTGCTTCTCCCAAGACAATCTTCCCAGCCCCAGACACACCCCCCATGCACACCACCACCCCTCCTGGAGTGTTACCAGTACAGCTAACTAGAAGACATACCTAAGCATAATGGGACTGAGAGCAAAATACTGCTGAAATGCTTTAATCACCCATTGGGCTTTGGTAAGCTCCACAGTTGTGTTGGTGACTTGAACTTTCCCTTCAGATTTGCTGCAGAAATGCCAAACTGATAGCTCATCTGGTTTTTTCCCCCACAACATTTAGATTTACTGTGAGAAATCACTGAAAACAATATTTTCCAATTTCCCATATGAAAAGCCACTTGTAATAAAAAACATATTTCCCTAAATGCACTTTCTCTCCAACACCAACTGCAATTTCAAATCAGCAAATTGCTCATTTCTAGAGAAACAAGACAGCTCTGAAAATAGGCTCCCACTGGATGTTTTTTCCTGTCTCCTTGAAACTCTGTACTTTGTGACTGGGGTTCTATTGTATCCAGAAACCTTACATGTTCATTACCACCATGGTTAATAATGACATAAGCAAGGAAAAAGTTTATAGGACTCTAAAAATGCACTCATAACGCAAAATATGATCCATGTCATAAAGAGATTGTAACATAATGGATTGCTGAACAATAGCTACCAATATCAATTCAGTTCTAAATATATTCATATCATTACAACACTTAGAGCAGATACCTAAGCTGTTTTCCAGATAGCTGTATGCAGTATAACTCACTGCTGCTCTAGGACTTCATTCTGCACTGCCTAGACATGGACTTAATCATTACCATCATAATGATGCATTATTAGCCTAAGTAAACAGCATAAAAATCACATTCCATTCATAATGACAATGGAAGTTAAATGACAGGCTACATCATGATAGATCACAACACAGCTAATGTAAAAGCTGATCAAGTTTTTGATAGCTGTATCAAGTTTTGATACCTGTAGCACTACATATTACAGGACTCCTGCCTTATACAAAATCAGGTGATCTGTGGACACACACTCTTCACACACACTGGCACAGGACTCTGCTCACACTGTGGGTTTCTCCAAGGCTGACACTTCTGTGCAGCACAACTTCTTCAGTGACTGAAAACCAGCCATTGTCAGTGCCAACATGAACACCCAGCCTGAGAAGCACAGAGGAAGCAGCTAGGGCAAACAGTGGGTTTTTGTACCTTAACTCAGAAGTGCTTTTTTTTTTTTTAGTATATTCAAGCTACTGGGAAAGAAACTCTGCCACATTTTTAGTTTCTTACAGCCTTTTCAGAACATCTTCTCTTCAAAGGCTGCAATCCAGCCAACAAAAAAAAAAAAAAAAAAAAAAAAACCAGCAGGAGCACACTGACTGAAAATTATCTCACCACCATTTGGGAGAATGGAGCACTGCAAAAAATGACAGCCCATCTTTGCTATCCAAGAAAAAGAGCTGGTAAAAGCCTCGTAAGTGATTCTGGTATCCGAGAGGAGGCTGTGCTACAAGGCAATGCCTGAGACTTCTCTCTATACGCTGGCTGTCAACATAAACACTAAGAATGTCAGAGATCAAGCATTCAGTCATGTTTTAAACATCAGACAGTCACAGTTTCTCATCCCGCACATCACATCTCCATAAACAAGCACCAAACGCGTCAAATGGATTGCTCACTGTGGTAAACAAGCTCAGTAACATCAGCTCTTCATCTTCCACTCTTCTCTCACCTCTTTCCACACTGATGTTTTGTGTAGCAGGCAAATGGGTGCCTGAGAGACCACACAGAAAAATGGAAAACCTTCTTGGCTATAGGACCACTAAAGTATTTCAGTATCTAGAAATGCAAATCAGTGACCCTAAAATCACAAATGGGAATTAAGTGCTTATGCATTATTTTTTAATCCCAAGAAATTTCTATGCATTTTAAGTACTCAAATACCTTTGAAAATTTGGACTCTGGAGCACTCAAGTCAATTGAAATCTTTGTGTCTACAGAAGAAAAAAAATGGATCAAACACATTAGAAAGCACAGTGTTGTCTGGGAGATATTATAGGATGATGTCAGCTATGTGAACTGTGGTTTCTTTATTTGGCTCACTACATTTTGTCTTAACCATTAACTGATTTGCTCTTCAGTAGACCCTTGTTTGAACCTTAAGGCTCCTTGAGATTGAACAGACCCCCAGATCACTCTAGGTACTTGTATTAGCAGTTTAACTCACACTGAAGAGACATTCAAAAATGACCATACAGAAGACATCTACTAAAAACAAAAGCAGTTCAGTAGAGACAAACAGATTGTCTACAAAGGCCATTCATGCAGCACACATTGGCTTTTTTTTGGCTGCGGAATGCAGGGGGAAAAAAGTTGACCACAGAATTTTAATTATGTTAAACAAGGCTCGCCTAACTCTGCCAGTGCATCAAATTTGAGTTTAATAGCCCTCAATCAGGTATACAAAGTGCTGAGCTGACAAAAGGGGCTGTTTTGTATATACTTACATTGAAATACATTGCTCAACTGAATGAAACCTTTTCCAGAGGAAGACAAGGCAGACCTGAAGTTCTCTTCAATTTATTTCTAAATCCATATAATAAAACCAAAAGTATTTACCAAGCAATCCTTTCAAAAGCACGGTTTACATTTCAGAAAATGAGGTCTAAATCAACATTTAATTTGAGCAGATGGAACCAATTTTCCCTCTTGTAGGGCAAGCATGCAGCATTATTTAACTGAGTTTTTTCCACACTTTATTGGCCTGATTACATCAGTTTACAGTATGTCCAGTTATAACAAGGCATCATCGTGATCTGCAGTAAAGTCCAGTAAGCTACACATAATGAAATAATGGTACCTTCAAGGTAAAATTACACACCTACAATTCAGTTCCTTGTGGACTGAGCTGCCCCAGCTAATTCAGCACGTTGCTACACATTTCCAAATGCCTTTTTTTTCAGCTGCGGGTCAGCTGAAATGCCAAACTCTTTATGCAGTTGATTACTGCCAGACAAGACGTGCATGTACACAGTGCTGATGCACTCTCTAATTCAGATGCCCTAGCACACTCAGGTTAAATCAAGCGATCTATTCCTAAATCCAGGCATCATTCTAAAGACAAAAACCCCTACATTTTAAATTCACCTAACAGCCTACTAAAGGGTAGACCTGTGCTTCAGAGAACTGCTCGCAGGTCAGCTACAGAGGCAGAGCTACCAACTAAAATGTGACAGAGAAGTAGAGAGGTATGTCATACAGGCATGACACAGAACTGTCCTTCAGGCCTCATTTAGCTTACACTAGGCTGCTATGAAAAGATTCACTGATATAAGTTCAAATCATACATCAACTTTGCAGCTGGGGTTGAGAGTGAAGCAGGTTCCTAGAACAGCACCAGTTCACCTATTCAAGTAAATAAACTCTACTTTTAAGATCTCTCCCATTTACTTTCTGAACATGGCACACTAGAAGCTTTAGCTTGTTATCAAACCGAAGTCGAACACTTCCAAAGGCATGATTCAAGAAAAGCTCTGAAAAAACCCCTCCAGATTTCCATTAGCTGGAATTATTTCTCCTTTCAATTAAAAAAAAAAAAGTTTATCACTATTGCAAGAGCAAATAGGAATGAATAGTTTGCGGGGATTAATAATTCCATTGATTCCTTTGTGCACAGTTAACCAAAATTAATTCCTTTACTTCACACTCATATTTATGTGAATGGCACTCATCCTTTGACCTCCTGCCGAACCCTGCACTGGAAATGCATTTATGCAGCACAATTCACACTTTGTTAGGTCTTATTCCAGAAAGCAAATCCTTACTCGGGCTGTAATCGGGGCACCACTGCAAGGAGTTCTGTCCCAGCACGACATTTCTGTGGCTGTTACGGTGGCTTAGCGTCTATTCCATGAACTTTTTCAAGAAATCTGGTGGAACTGGCTGACAAAGAGCCCAGTAACTTCAATAAATTCAGATACTGAAACCTGGAAGAAAGTGTTATGATTAACCATCTAATTGGACCTCTTGAATTTCACCAGCTGATGTTTTGAACAGCTCCATAATTTCTAGGGGAGACAAAGCACATTTTTTAGAAAGTCATTTGATTTTGACTGAAGTGCATCAAGTGCTGGAAAATCCACTGAATCGAAAGATAAGTTCCAGTTTTAAATTACTACTATTTTGTTTTAAATCTCTCCTTCATCAGGAGAAGATAAAGAGAATAAAAAATCCTTGACATATGGTGTAATTTCTAAGGAAAAAAATAATCAAAGTGAAGGAACAGCTCAAATTGGGTTTTCTTTCCTAAAACAAAAACATCAAAACAAGATTTTAAAATCCATTAATGCTTAGATGAGGGTGGGAAAAAACCCAAACAATTTTCCTCAATGACATTCTGATGGCAGTAATGAGCAGAAATATTTATGCACCATGTAGTTTTCCAATTTAATACCTAGCATATATAAATCAAAAATTATAAACTCCAGAGTCATGCAACTCCTCAACAGGACATGCTGTCATAAAGAAATAAGAGAAACATTTGTGGATTTAATGCTTTCTGGCTTTTGATGATTGGTAATTCTTATCTAATTTTTAAAAAATCCTATCTCACTTTCCAGTGGGTTTTGAGACCTCAAAGATCAAGATTTTTCAAATTATTCTCATGATACCTAAGGACAAGCCTTTAATTTATGAAAAAATATTTACTGTTTGTTTAAATTAGTGGGAGTAACCAGCTAGTAGTGTCATCTGTAAAAGCCTAGAAGCAGAGGAGAGGCTGGGGGTGGGTTTTGGGGAGGCTTGGTGGTTTTTTAGGTTCTTCCCCTCCCTCAAATATAGAGAAAGAAATACTGTTGCAATTTAAAAGCAGTACCTCTGAATAAAAATATTAGATAAAATCATTCTTTGCCTGTTAGGGTATCTAATAGACTTTTTCCCATAAAAGAACACCTAATTTTTATTCCCTTATTCTGTGGTTCTGTACATTGCAAATGGCATTACATAAAAAAAAAACAAAAACAAACAAACAAAAAAAATCCTTTTTTGTACAGCCCTAGAAGACATTGCTTCTGAAAGAGAATTCAAACACTTAGGTTACACACTGAGAACAAGCACTGAATTTTTGAGCATTAAAGAAGAATTGCCCAGTGCTTAAGTTTTAATCTTCTAATTGCTGCACCTCACTAAGTACCAAAACCATTTATATTCAGGAAATAGAAGTCCATCATATAGAATTTAATTTATGGAGATCAATTAATATTCTCAGAGTTGGGACCATTATAAGTGTCTAGACAAATCTTCTGCTCAACACAGGTTCACACAACTTCCAACATTAAGTTCCAACAGGAAACTTACAAATTCAACATTTCTCTAACTCACCACAGAGAATTCATCTGTGTGGCTCCTGTCATGACACTTAACTCAAGATGTACAAAATCATTCAGATATGCAATTCAAGCAGAAGCCTAATGCAGGTACTTAGTTTCTCTGCATGGAAGACAAGTAGGACTGCTGTCCTATTCTTAAGTGACAACCACTGCTAGAAATAAAAAAATCAGAGGTATAAATAGGAATTATGATTTTTTTTCCTTCAACAGCTTCATTAATGCATTGTTTCTGACCAAACTAGGCCCTAGCAGAGAAAGACACACAGCTAAAACTAGGCATCATGTTAAACCTCTGTATTACAGAGTAAACCTGATGTAATTTGTGCCAATACATGGGAGAGGAGAGACAAAGTTTGATCCTTTGCTCTTCAGAGACTCCATGTGCAGCCAATGTTAACACTGATCACCCATTTTTGCAATGCTCTTTAAAGCCAAAGCAAAAAAAGCACCATATAAAGTGAAAATTAATCAACTTTTTTTTTAGAATACTACTTTCTAAATTTGAGTATGTACATTTTGCACTGGCACAGATGTCTTTTCTAAACTTTTGGAGAAGTTTAAATGTGCCACGCAATTCTGAAGATACTTCACTAGTTTCAAGCCATTAGAGAATTTGTTTATCAGACCCCAGGAGGATGTTTGGGGATAGTTGTTACAGGGCAGTAGCACATAATGATGTTTTCTCAGAAAACCATGCCAGCAACACTACAGCTCAGGCATTTTCTGAGGCAAGGGTTTAAGCCTAACAGACATAAATGTTTATTTTATAAATTCATAAAGATCCTTTCTGAATCCACATACACCATCAGCATCCATCATCTGTGGCTAGGACTTCCACAGCCGAGCCGTGCATTGCACAGAAGTCATTTACCTCTGCTTTCTGTGAGCAGTTTTGGCCTTGCATTGAAGAAACGAGGGCATTGTCATCATCTGCTTACCTTCTCTGGATCAACTGAGATCTTACACCCTCCTCATCCAACACAGTCTTAGTCATTCCCTGCACAGAACAAGCTCCAGAGCTTTGGCCAGCCTTTCACCCCTTCCCATGACTTTTCTAGTTCCACCTCATCCTCTTGGAGACAGGGGACCAGGACTACATATGCACCAAGGAATTATGCCCTGGTACTACAAATTCCTTTTCTCTGTTACTTTCCACATGATTCATCCATGTTATAACATTAACAGAAACCACCTTGTACTTCACAGAACAAGTACAGCAGAGGCTATATTTAAAAAAATTTGCCTTGTCTGACAGCCACTCTTACTGAGCTTTATAATAAACTCCAAACAAAACAAACAAAAAAAGCCCAACTCAAACCTATAATTAAATTGATCCCCAACACATTTATCCCCTTCAGACAATGCATTTTTGATCTTCTTGATCATTATTATTGCTATTTACCAATCTGGCACTTTTCAAATAACATAGCTGATATTTAGATCTTCCAAGAGCAATGACTTAGCAAAATGATTCAATTCCACATAGATGGAATATTAGGCCATGATTTTTCACTCTTCCTAAACTTGGATCTTAACTGACATCTTCAATATTAAGCTATGAAGATTTACTGTCCTGGTATCTTGGGATCCTCTTTCTTTAACCATAAGAGTAACATGCACTGCTATTAGGGACAGTAATGAGATCTCATTGATATCCAAGCCCAGTAAAATTTATAGGGGCTCTTTTTTCTACGTATGAAATAGTGCAGTGTCAATCTCAGCTTTGTTACTCTGTAGTATTTCCACACTGGGGAAATGTCCATTGGGGATAGGACTGAAGGAGTGCATTTTTCTGCAGCTATGGCTGCTATTTTCAGAGATCAGGAGAATGAACCTGACCCAACCTTCACCCAGAACCAGTGCAGTATTATGTTACAATGCTGCATTGAGATTAGGGAGAGCAATTCCCCTGCAAAAACTTATTTTCACGTGTCCCATGTCGAAACAACATTCTTGTATTCTAAGTCACTTTAGAAGAGTTTGTTTGAAAATTAGATATGGCCTTCACAATTAAATCAAAGAAGAAGATTGTTACTCAGTTATTTTTACTGTACAAAAAAATATCTGATGCCTTTTCATGTCTTTCAACACTATCAGCATCCAGAACAGCCCATTAAGGATACTGCCAGCTAGTTTTCTCATCACCCCCCCTCACCCTTAGCCTTTGTAACACCTCTGCCCTGCTCCTCATGAAAAAAGTTTTATATCGTCCAAGTTGTTTTCCTCAAACATTAAAAGCATCTCTGCAGTACAAGTGCCCATAGTGCAATTTTCAGATCCAGAAGAAATACATAATCACCGTCTTGAGCACCTCATTAGAAGTCTACAGTAGCTGACCAGCTTGCCAGTATATTGAGCTTGTTTTTGTAACATCCAAATCTGATTTTAAAATCCAAGTTATTGAAAAATAAATCACATTTTTTTAAAAAGTCAGTTTTATTTAACATATTGGGAAGAAACTTGCAATTTTAACTGACAGAAAAATACAATTTCAGTAAGTCTCATGCTTTTATTATAACACGTATAGATGGCATATTACGCACTGTGAACCAAGGTGGCAGGCACCCAACTGAAGAAACCATCAAGAAATGCTAGCTTGACAAACAGAGCCAGAGCTGAGGGAACCACACCCTTCAAGAAAACACCACAGAGGAGATTCTCTTAATTGCTCATATTTAGAATGGGTTTTGATGCAAGAGTTAATAGCCACAATATATGAACTACTGTAATATATTTGATAGGGCATTTAGTTATCTTGTTCAGTAATGATTACTCAAAGGTAAGCCTTGAAACTTCTGTCCATCGCTGAAGAACAAAGCATTTTAAGCACTTTAAGTCATCCAGTTATTCTACTGAGGTTAGCCCTAAAATAACCTTTATGTCTTGGTTTCAGTGTGCATTCATTTTTAAAATCCAGCAAGAGACAAAATATTAACCAGACAGAGCCAAGGAAGCAGCTGACACCACCATTACATGAAAAGCATGTTCCTCAAAAGTTCAAGCATCTGCATTACTATCCATCACAGTTTCCCCTTCTAATATTTCAAAGACATAGAAAAGTGCTAATTGCAGTCTTAAGTGAGAAAGAGGAAGTAATAGACTGCTGGAGTGAGAGAGGATACGGCTCCATCCAACTGCAGACAGACATGCCTTCTTCTTCCTGGACACTGCCAATATCACAGACTCACTAACAGTTAACAGAGGTCCAGAGGTAAAGAACCTGAAGGCTCACAATCCTATAGGCTTTAACAGAACCTCCAGATGCAGAGCTAATATAGTTGTAGCCTCCCAAAACTCAGTCCCCAACCATCAGCTCTCTTGAGTGTACTCCAGAATACACATCTGGATTTAAAAGCTCAGCACAAAAGTAGAAAGGGGGAAAATAGGATGCACGACAGGGAGACATTTGTATCTTGGCATTTATGCTTCTAGCTTCAGGTAACTAATTAGGTTGCTGTGCTAAAGCAGGGACCAGTTATTTCTGTCTCCAAAGGACGGCTTTTTCCTCTGTCAACACACCATTACTTGTCTTTCAGCTCTTTCCAAACATACAACAGCCTATGGGATCTGGTTTTTCAGGGCCTAATATACCTTTCTGCTTTCTTATGAGGCAAGAAGTATCTAACATGCACTATGCCCACAACTGAATGAAGTCTGAACAGAACACACACATGCATCATGTATGTACAACAGACTGTTCAGCATGCACGTCAAAAACAACTTTTAGGGGGTTTCTAAGGCCTATTAAAAATACGGAGAAATTCATTACTTCCGTCACACAGGAAAATAGGAGTTACTAACGTCAACTCCTCAGGCCGTATTAGCTGTCTGGTTGGGTAATAAATGCCTCTCATGTAGAACCTTACATTCTTCACAGCTCTGGACACTGCAGCATCAATCCAACAACTAATGACTCTGCTAACTCTGCTCTCACAATACAGCTGTGCTCATAACATGCTCATAACCTATTTCAAAACTGGCTAGACTGATAATAATAGGAATCACAACCATCAGCAGCAGAATCTTCCCAAGGTACACAGAAACCACCCAGCCTTGTTCCCCACTTCACTGTTACCCCCAAATAGCCAGAGTATTTGCTACAACTGCAATCACTTTCCAAGCACACCGTAGATCCATCCTTCATTACACCAGTGTGAGAGTGGCATTGAGTTTATGTGCTACTGCGCTGCTTTTGGCTGGGATAGAGTTAATTTTTTTCACAGCAGCTGGTGTGGGCTATGTTTCGGATTTGTGCTGGAAACAGTGTCAAAACAGGGATGTTTTCATTACTGCTGAGCAGTGCTTACACAGTGTCAGGACCTTTTCTGCCTCTCACACCACCCCACCACCGAGGGGACTGGGGGTGCGCAAGAAGTTGGGAGAGGACAAAACCAGGAGAGCTGAACAACCCACCCAAAGAATATTCCACACCATAAGTAATCATGCTCAGCATATAGAGCTCGAGAAAGAAGAAGGAAGGGAAGGACATTCAGAGTGATGGCATTTGTGTTCCCAAGTAACCATCAGGCATGAGGGGGTCCTGCTTTCCTGGAGGTGGCTGAACACCTGCCTGCCCATGGAAAGCGGCTTGTTTGGCTTTGCTTGTCTGCGTGGCTTTTGTTTTAACCCTTAAACTATCTTTATCTCAACCCGCAAGTTTTCTCACCACTACTCTTCTGGTTCCCCCCTCCCCATCCCGCTGCGGGGAGTGATCAAGCAGCTGGGTACGGCTCAGTTGCCATCTGATGTTAGACCACGACAGCCACATCAGCACAAGCTAAAACATTGAGATCTTTCAAGAGATAAAGGATCTCACACACAATGTATACCAGAAGGTAGACAACAGAAACAGTACCTGAATTAGCCTTGTGTTTACCAACAACAGAAAGCATGGCATACTTCCTGCTAGGAAACCTGGTCTTCTGGCTATCCCATGAAAGCAGAATACTGCTTCAGCCCTCCTTTCCATGCCTTGTCAACCTTCCTGATTTACCTGAAAACTGGGATTTTGCAGCAGGGCCTCCCTCCAGACCTGGCTCCCATAAAATGACGTGTGTCTCCTTGGAGAAAGAGTGTACTGCTTTGTGTAGCTGCATCACAAAAACCTACATCAAGGAAAAGCACCCTGCACCTTTTTAAGACATGACTCAGAGCAGCAGTGGCACCAAGGACAGGCTGTGCCTCTGGGATGTCACTGTGCCTCTGGACCTACCTCTGTGCACTGCCCTCTCACCACCAGCGCACAGCAAGAAGCACATTCTAGGTGCAGTCACAGTTTAAAGTCCAAGTAAAAAGGCAAGGTTTTCCATTTGACACAAGTTAACAACACTACCAACCTGTTATTTTTCAGTCATCTAAAAACTATTACTCTACTCTCCATTTAAGTTCTTGAACAGTTTACATTTCAAAAGAAAGGGTGTAGAGTAATATGTTAAAATTGCCTGTAACTGCTCTGAATGCGCACTCAAAATGGGATTAGTCTTTTCAAAGAGTCTGAACTTTTGGCATGGCACCCACTTTTCATCTTGTCAGAGTGCTACCTGAGGCATATATGTAACTGGCAAAATCTTTTGTTATTGACAAAAAACGGTTTAGTGCAGTGCTTAAATGTATTACATAAGAGACATATAAAACCAATTTTCTTTCCAAAAGAGATCTGTATTCCTCTAACTGCCAAAAAATTGAGGCTGGAAGGGCACTTTTAACTGGGATTTAAGACTCCCAGTACAGCTGTAACTTCCCAGATGTTTTTAAAAGTCTCTGCCAACAGTCATCACTGCCCACTGGACCTGGATATTTCATAAATTCAGAAAGTTAGAGGATACTAACAACCAGTAAACATGCTCTGAAACTCTTCACAAGACTGCATCAAAACTTGAATCAGGCAAAGGCCCTAGAAATTAGTCCCAAACTATCACAATTTTCTTGACAATGGGAAGACCGTTCAAAGTAAGTTACAACTAATGAGAATTTGTTTATTGTCAGAAATTCCCCTTCCTGACAACTGCAAATCAAAATTTATTGTAAGAACCAGTATCAGGTAGTGGAGAAATTGGTGCCCTTATTCACAGTACGGACACTATGGAAACACACTCAGCAGGTGGAAATCGGTGCTTTGATTTCAGTGACATCACTCCAATTTGTGCTAAGTGATAATCCGTCATTTAATATCCTTCCTGTTCAACATCCTCAGCCCCAGGAAAGAATTAAAAACACTTAGTTCGTTTCTGTCACTCCCAATTCAACAATCAGGCAGCAGTGAGGTGAATGAATGCTGCAAGAAGACTGTTGCAAGTTGTTATAGTTACACATTTTCATTATGGGGAAAAGAAACTGGACATTGTTTCAGATCCTTGCAGATTGAGAGCCAGATAAAAGAAACTGTAAAGAGCTACCGTATGACCCACGTACCCCTGTCATTCTGGAAAACACATCTGCCTTAAAAAACTTCAATCAGTATGATCTATTCCAGTCATGAAAAGAGAACAGCTTAGATTGTGTTCTGTTTTACTCATGATTCTCTAACAGTCCTGGGAGCACGATAACAATACCTCCATTCCTTGAATTGCTAACTAGATAGTTGTACGTTAAAAAAATACCTAAAATATGATTGATTTCTAGGAGAGATAAGAATTCTGGTTTACTGAAGGTGACTGTTTGAACAAGCATCACTACAACATAAAAACTAGACGGACACATTGCAATAAATCATTTCTGAGTTAAGGATGAACCATACATTGAAGTACTTCTAACAATACGTTAGGAAAACAAGCCGCTGAAAAATTTGCATTGGGTTCTTTATTTCAAAGTCTCCCATCATCCTAGAAAAGAAAATGCATATCTTCTTACAAGTTAAAAAGGAGTTTTAAAAAAATAAAAGGATCTTCCCTTACATGAAGGAGCTAGGCTGCACACTGAGATGCTATGATTTCCCGAGACCTCACATACAGTTCCTCTGGGTTATTACTTACTCAGAGTAGCCAGAGAGCTACAAGTGCTAATACTGATGACTCACAGCTCTTATGAAAGCCATTCTGCAGCATGGCCTCCAGGAAAACTGTACAGGTGGTAAGGCTGCCATTCGTCAGGTAGGAATTTAAGTGCAATTTTAACTCTGCACAGCTATGGCTATGTATATTGAATAAATTCAATTTCAGTTAAATATCAGCAAAAATACTTCCCTCTCTTCTCTAAAAGCAAACTCAGGCCAACTGCTCCCCCTCATCTTTCCTGACCTTCTTCCTATGCTCCGTGAACCACAATATAAGGCAAGTGCCCTGCCTTTCCATTGTGCTTTTGGCCACTGCTAGTCCTCATAAAACAGTGCAAATGAGAACAAGTCCACTAAAAAAGACTTCCTTAGCAAACAATACAGAGTATCTGACTGGACAGATGAGCCGAGGTACTTGGCTGTGTGGATCAAAAACAGTTTGAAAAACAGTTTCTCATTAAGCATGTGGTTATAGCAACACCTGACATTTGGATCTAACATCTGACTGGTGACCAGTCACCAGCAGTGCTCACAGGGGCTAAATTCCACGGACCAGTTCTGTTCAATATTTTTATCAATTATCTGGACACAGGAGTTGAAGGCACCATTAGTAAGTTTGCTGATCACACCACACTGGGATCTGCTGTTGGCACTTTTGAGGGATGAGAGGCCTTGCAGAGGGATCTAAATAAATTGGAGCACTAAATGGCACTAATGGCATAAAATTGAAAAAATTAAAAAAAAAAAAAGCCTGATTCTGCAGCTAGGACAGAATAATGCCAGGCACAAGTATAAACTGGGAGAGGAGTGGCTGGAGAGCAGTCCTGTGGGAAGGGATCTGGGGGTGCTGGCTGACAGCAGGGCCAACATGAGTCAACAGCGTGCCCTGAGAGCCCCGAGGGCAAACCCCGTGCTCTGTGCATCAAACACAGCATCACCAGCCAGCCAGGAGAGGTGACTGTCCCACAGTACTGAGCACTGGGGCGGCCTCCCCTGGAGCACTGTGTGCATTTCTGGGCCCCACAATTTAAGAAAGACGTGAAGATACTCAAATGCATCCAGAGAAGGGCACCAAAGCTGGTGAAACGGCTGGAAGGCATGTCCTGTGAGGAGGCCTGAAGTGGTCAGGCAGTTAAACTAGATGGTCATCGTAGGTCTCTTCCAAATGAAATGGCTTATTTAAGAAAAAAATATCTTCTGGACACATCTCTATATCAAATCTTGCCGTTTTTCACATGGGAATTGGAGTCCGTTTCCCCATTTCATATCAGGAATGAAGAGAAGTGCAAAAGCACATACATATGTAATTTATCAGAATATTTTTCCAAAGTAGTTTCAGATTGTGGAGTATAGCAGTAACCTTGAATTATTAGTAGTACTGAATGCTTCCACCATAATCAAATATTAAAAGCATTTCAGGAATATTTAAACAGAAGGATTCAACTGTTTCTCCATGTGGTTACACCTGGGTTTTACGGAACGTGCATTTTGTGGTAGACTTCTATGCTACAACTGCAATTCTTTACCTAACATTTCCATTTTCCATTCAATTCAATTTTCTGACCAGATAAGAGATATCAGATAAAAATACATTCTGTATAACAGATGAAAAAAGCTACAGCAACACCATACTGCCACATCAAATAGGACTGCAAAACAAAAGGACCTTTCAGACATCATTCTCCATAGATGTCTCAGTTTTTAGCTACAGCAGAGGAACTGATTTATTACATTTAATCAGGGTACCATCCAGAGAACACCTAATACAAGCATTTCCAGGGCTGGGTCAAATGAAATTCACTGCAACAGAATTTACCGCAGAAATGTTATGCAGTCAGATTAAATAAGATGGAGGTAGGAATCACCTGAACTTATATCCAATGGCAGACAAAACAAAATTTCAGAAAGGTATTTGTGAGGGAAAAGTAGATTCTGCGTCTTAATTTTTCCCCTCCAACCACTTCTTTTAGGGCACTTCAGGCAAACTTTATTAAACTTGTCAGCATTGCATTCCTTTATGTATGGATACACTGCTCTTGAAAGAGGTCAACTTGAAACACACGAGCAGGCTTTCAACAGCAAGAATGCATGCCTTTTGTTTTGACTCCTCCCATGAAAAAGAACTTTCTCATGTCCCTGTATGAGACTGCATTGCTCATAAAAGAATCTGGAGGTTTATCTTCCCACACTCAACTACTCTGACTTCAGCCTTCAATCTGTTTAGGCCTGTTCTGGAAGGTAGGACTTTTTTGTTCCAATATACGTATAAATACATATATATATATTTATATATATATGTGCTACATGTCATTGACAACGTAGTTCTTTAAAATCTTTGGATGCCAAAGTTTTTACGCTTAGGCATCTAAGTATACATCAAAAGACACGTTTTTCCTTTGAAGTCAATCGGAACACTTTGAAATCAACTGCTGACGTAAGTGTCCAAATACAGAGTGGCGTGCTTCATGTTAGGTACTCAAGGTGAAAAGTTTATCTACATCCTTACTCTTGTAAAGGAACCACAGAAGTGGTCTGTGACAAGGTGTAAACATTACGGAATTTTCCACCTAAAAATACAGCCAGGCACTGTCACAAGAGTAAAGCTATTCTGTTCCTACTGAAAGACAGTGGGAATTCTGTCTACTGACAGTTACGGGATTTTTCTGGTGCTCCACCTTTTTTTTCTTCTAGCATTCTCCCTCAAAAATTGCAACACCTGTCCCCATTCTTAGGTGAGGTGATGATATACTGCAGTTCCAGAGAAAAAACAGTCGTCTGCTCCTAGTTCTGCCACAGAATTCCCTGCAGTTAGCCTGGATTCTCATAGAACTGGAAGAAGAGAATATGCACTACACTACACATAAAAGACTCAGAAAGTCCATAAATTAATTTCAGATGAAGGTAGAAGAACAGAAACACAAATGATCTCCCCAGCACTAGAAGGAATAAGGCATTACGTCATTAATGTGTCTGGCTCTGTGATGTGATGAGGAAGTCAGCCTCTTTTCCTATCACGGAAAGACTCATATTTTCTATATGGCACCAGGGGCACGCACACCCGCGCTGTATGCATTCCTAAAAAACAAACATCTGCACATCAGCTCGTGTAACCCGGTACCTACCCATTGTACTGACACATAAAACATCCAGGTGTCACCAAAAATTTTCTGGCAGCATTAATCAAAAAATAACCTTCAACTACATGTTAGGGGAACACGAGCTAAATAGCCAGTGATTCAAGAGATAGAAGTTCAGCTGATTGACACCAGAACAGTACCATTAAAGTTGGACATATCTCAGTTGCTCTTAGCTGGGAATCCAATCCTAGCACACAGTATGTGAAAAAAGGAGAACAGTGTTTATGCCATACATACACGTGCACATGTGCACACAGACAACTCCAAAGATTAGAACTGCAAAGTCAATGTGTACTTACTTCAAAAACACAATTAATTCTCCATTACTCAGCTAACATGAAACAGAGCAATACTGTCATTCCCATATCCACAGGATTTAAAGTATTTCCTGTTCTGCTTATCAAAGCTCAAGTCTCTGTATAAAGTTATCAGCTGTAGCAGGATAAGCAAACTACTGAATCTAAATAAAGAAAATTAGCTCTCAGTGGTGCAGTGCTTTCAGCATTAGATACATCACGTGCTACACCAGAGAATTTGTGTGGGAAATTTAGATGAGAGGCTGTTCAATTCTATTCCCCCTTCTAACAGGATGGCCGCAGTGCTGAAGCTGATCTTACAAATCTGTGACTATTTCATAAAGCTATTCTTACTTGTTCTCCACTTGCAATCAAGACAAGGGCATTTGGCTCAAACAGGCAGGCTTTTCTTCAACAAATGTGATGTCAGCCAGCTCGAAAAGATTAATGAATCCAGGTCAAATTCACTGACTAATTTCATCTGGGGAAAAAACAAACTAAGAGCTAGTGTCACAAAACCTCCCTCAGAGGCTGGAATTGTTCCCTCTTCACCCAATAGCTCAGTCAGAGTATTGTGGATACGTGGGAAACCTGGGCTCCACCTAGCACTTCCAGAGTAGTTAAAACAAAGCCCAAGTTATCAGGTTAAAGGAGACGCCTTCTCAGCAGTTCAAATCTCCATTTTTATTCACTTGGACACAGAGTGTCCAAAATGAAGTATTTGACCTCTAGTCAGACAAACCATTCCATGTCAAGTGAAGCATCACTGTTATCTTGTCATCTAGAAGCACACAAAAATTGATCACTGCCTTTAGTTCAGCATTAATTACCAAAATTAACCAAAATTAATTTTGTAATTTTACGGGGTTTGAAGTGCAGATGTTGAAGATACCTTTGCACTATCCTGTACACTCTATTTAGTACAGTACACTGCTCAAGATGAAATCTAAATTTCAATTACTCACCATCCGAAGGGAATATGTGCGTTTACCCAATATCCTCCCCAAATACAGTCAAATTGCCTGTTCATCTTTTCTAACACTATACAAAGTCAAAAAAAAAAAAATACTGACTGCAAAATAAAATGTAATTATTTCATTCTATTCATTGTGCTGCTTTGGAGACTGTTCCTTGAAAACAAGCAGCTATAAAGATATAA
The DNA here is from genome assembly GCA_013398055.1 of Ifrita kowaldi. Lineage (NCBI taxonomy): Eukaryota > Metazoa > Chordata > Aves > Passeriformes > Cinclosomatidae > Ifrita > Ifrita kowaldi. The sequence continues at coordinate 508,570 of VZRS01009214.1, forward strand.
ATATAGAAAAATACTGCTTGCACCTTGGTGTTTTCCCCAAATTTCAGTCCCCTTTATGTTCCCAGATGATCTTAATTAAAAGTAGGTTATTTTCTAATTTACAGTATAGGAGATATTTTGCAGCTGTTGTTGAAGTAGTGTAAGGGAAACCCCAATAACTCAGATCTCACCCACAGACAGGTACATCAATATCAATAATTTATCTGCTTAAGTTCCTGTTGTGCTCGTAAATCTTCTTTCCTGTAACAATTCTACTTTGCTTCCACAGTACCTTAACATCCCACCCCCAAAATACATTTTTACATAAAATATGTGTCATCACAAAGTATTACTTATTCCTTTCAATTCTTGCATTGCCCTCCTTTGAGCTGTTTCAGTTCTGCACACAGAGAGCAACACAGGCAGCAAACTTCATCTCCAGTGTTACTAACAGAGTCTTGCTTTTTCTCTCAAGCATATCACATTCTGTAAAAACAACATCACTGCTCCAAAGCACCTAAGTGGGATACCATATGTCTTTGCAACACACTTCTCACGCATCCCATCAGTCTGCTTTTCTTGTAAGCCAACAGCCAAAGAAGTGTGCCATGTGTACAGCTCACTAACATAAAGCATGATCAACCCATAAGCCCTCTGGGGCTTAATGCTGATCTTCACTCATTTCTAGGTAGTATTTCTACCAGCAGGTGCTTTACTTTTGCACAACAACAGCCACATATCTATTAATAGCTTATGACCAAAGCTAAAAACAGCAAGAATTTTTTTGTAACAAATGAGGTTTCCCTGATGCCTATACACACAAATCACTGCAATTATCGTTAAAGTGACATGTGCTAATATGAAGTGTGGGTTTGCATATGCCCACAGGGAAATCCTCACATCCTTACCAAAGACGGGCACAGGTTTGCTCATCATTGCCAAAAAGACTATTAAGTGGCTCCAGGAGGCACAAAGATCTAGCTCCCTTTGGAAAACGCTTTCCATAATACACTCTCAAGGGAGACATGGCAGATGTCTGGCTATGCGGAAGGAAAGGAACCAGCTTGACTGGTTTAATAACCTATCCTAAACACAAACCATAAAACAGCTGCTTTGCCTAGATCCTTGGAAAGAACTGGAAAAAAACTCCATCAAAAGGACTTGAATGGAAAATACCAAGTCAACACACAAATCTGTGTATGTGCTGTCACACTCTCACTTAAACTTCCTTCTCCTAACTCGTTCCCCTGCTCTGTAATTCTGCCTCAGCCAAAAAGGCAAGATCCATCAGCCAGTCACAAACTGAACTCTGTTTTACCAATATTTTTTTGAGCATCACTAAAAAAAAAGTACATCTAGTAATATGCTTCTGTAGCAATTGTTTCTACAACTCCATTACATAAAAATGGGTGAGCAAACAGAAAATTAGAGAGCAAAAGGTGCAAGAGAAAAAGCTGAAGAGAACCCACACATGTATAGTTAAGAAAAATCTCCAAGTTCTTCCCACTACAGAAGTCAAGAAAAGGCTACACAAAAGCCCACTAAGCCTGCAATAAATTTATGGCACTTTTGGACCATGGAAATAAACATACTTGCACCTACAGTCAGTAGCACGGGAGTTCTTTGGTAACTGTCTTGCAATCCTCAGCAACAAACTGCTTTCCCTGCATACATTTGCATGAAAAACATTATTTAGTTTTCAGTCGAGCTTTTCTTAAGCTATTCTTCAATCCTTTTTTTTTAATATTCTTTTAATCAATTACCCCAATTAAAAATTTCCAGCTAAACACCTAAGATAAACTGTTTCTCCTCATTTACCGTTCCAAAGCTTTACTGGATTTTGGATGCTTTTATTCTCTGAAAGCGGAGATGTGACCTGAAATATTGACATGTCTTTTAATTCAGCATTAATCAGATGATAGCCTTGAGAATGACTGTCCTGCTTAATTATTTTCTCCTCAATCCTACTTCTCATGAAATAAAAAAATTGCAGGTCGGTGCTCTTAAACAATGTCAGAATAAATATGATATATTGCTGTCCAGATTGCTTGATTGGTGCACTCTAAACTGATGCAAATTGATTTATTAATAATGAATTATAAAGTATATTTTGGGCTTCTGCGTTCACCAAATATACACAATCACTAGCTGCTGTTTTTTCATGGAATCTCTTTTAGTAAAGGGATTCGTTCAATCCTTGATGTCTAACTGCAGAACAGATTTGAATTTTTTCTCATTTCTTAGAAGCAGTCAGCTTTCCCACTTGAGACCCTGAGCAGTGACACCTGAAATTCAGAATCCCACAAGCCACAAGATCCAAAGAATGACTTTGTTTTGCTGGTAATTTAGAGAGTGTCTCTAAGTGCCCTTTGAGGAGTTGAACAGTTTCATTCCTTCATGGTACAGACTTATGACCTCCTTTCAACATTTGAAGACTCTCTTTTTCTCTGTAGTAGAGTTTTCTGTAAGGGACAGGAACTCGATTTGAAAATTATTTCTCATTAAAGGTTTATGCAACAAGCTACAGCAGTAACCCTTCTTTCCCATCTCCCACAAAGCTTATAGAAAGAAAACAAAAGAGAGAGTTAACAAAGTGAACTTAAATTAAAAAAAAAAAGCACAGGTTTATTAATTATTGCATTAGGTGTCTTTTTTTGTAGGTGGATATTATTTTCATTATAAGGGTTGAAATTTTGCATTTGCGAAGTAAAGGACCTGGCCATACCAACATAATCTCCTTTAACCACATCCCTAAAGCTTTTTCCTACAAAAACTTACAGAGAAACCATACACTTCAAAACTTATTAAACCATTAAGAGATATTTTCAATTTTTTTTTTTTTTAATTTTTGTCTCCCCTATCCTCTGCATCCCCACAGCATCTCTTACAACCAGGAGCTTAATTTCTTCACTTCGGAGGGGATGCTGACAGTCAATTTGCTTTCTGAAACAGTTTTGGGACTCCTATCACTTTTGAAGTGTAAAACCAAGAAGCATAAAGGAAATTCCCTGGAGTCATGTTAGTCAATACAGTGAAAATTCATGCTTAACACACAGAATGCTAATGAAGACAAACCATGGTTATTTTACACTATGCTACATCATTAAAAATTTATTAAAACTACGTATTATTTCCAAAGACTGAGTTTTAAGAGCACACAGACTGAGATAGTTAGAATAATAATGTGTCTGAAGCGATGAAAGCATTACCTCTGACAAGCCCCTCTTATCTGACCAAGTAAAGGTAGGAAACATCTCACCCAAACTGATCTGAGAGGCACCCTGTATCCAGCTCCTTCATTTGCCAGGATAAAGTATTTCAAAAGTCTGTTTGATCATTGCAACATCTCAGGACACACATATTTCAAGACAAAAAGCATCCCATTTACAGGCAAATTATTTTCTAAGTAAGTAACTTTTGCAATTTTATACCATTTACTATCACTTTTTTCACAGCACCACTTGGGTTTGGGTTTTTTTCTGCACTATCCCCTTTACATCCAATATAAAGATTTGTATGATTAAGCCAGCCTCGTTTGCCTAAATGATGATAAACAGAGTCCTCTCATCTGTCATTTCAAGAGTGACCTTTTTTTTAAACTTAATTTGAAAGCTGTCTCACAGTTAAATTCAAAGACAAACTTTTGCCCTCTGTCTGAAATGCAATTAAAAAGGAAATCAAGTTACCTTTAGGAACACTTTCAAGTCCTAGTTTGGCATTTTAAAGCTATTAACATGCACCTGCAGTTATACAAATCAAAACGACACTTTCTCCCCATTTCCCAATTAATAATATGAAATGTTAATCCACATCATAAAACATACATGCAGTGGCTAACTCAATTAAACAGTAATGATTTTACAGGAATAAACAAGCTGTGGAGTTCATACAAGGTATTTTGTGTATCTACATCTTTTATTGAAACTTAACCTAAAACCTAGGTAGATCTGTTTTCAAAGACTAGGAAAGAAAGCACATGGTTCTCAGGGAACATAAGTTTTTAAAATGTCTTTTTTTTCCTAACTCTCCACATGGCTGATGGAGTGTTATAGCTGCTTCTATTCAGTTCAGCTTTCATTTAGGGAAATATACTTTTGAATTTTCTTGACATTAACCTGATCCGTCTGGAAACAGATGAGTTTGTCTTATTTTACAAGGAGGCACAGGTTAATCTAAATATTTAAACTACTGATCAACAGTATTCCTGAAGTGTGTGAATCTGGCTAAATCTTTAGCCTCTAGCAAATTAACAGATTAATGCTGCTGACCACATGGCAATACTCCAAATTTACAGATACAGAGATGACAGCAGAAATGGTTGCACCTTTCTGTGCATCAGGGACAATTAGTTACCTGCAATCAGATGAGATAAGAATTAAGACAATTATTAATTTATTCACGTATTAGACAGCTCTGGTTTCACACAGAGAACTGGGCATGGAGGGAAGGAGGATAACTGTCATCAGTTTTCTCTATGGATTCATAGTTCAGGAATCCTCTCAGGCACATTTCCACCTACAGTACAATTATTGGCCTACAATCTCTTCCTTTTCATATAGGAAGCAAGTTGCTTTTATGGGCAAACTGTCTACTAGCACTCACATGGCCCATCTGGAGGGTCCAGAATTAGCTTTTTTCTTCTCTATATTCCTTGAGGAGATCTAATCAAATAACTGCATTTCCATTAAGTATCATATGAACTTCCACAAGCTTTCTCTGCAAAATTACAGCAATTGTCTATGATATGGAAATCCAGAAGTTTTACGTTATACTTCTTTCTCCTCCCACCCCATATTGTGTTTTACACATCTGGAACCGGTAAAAAAGCCATCACATTAGTGTGGGCAATAAGAATCACAGCAAATCCACTTACAGTACAGACATGCTGTTCCAAAAGAATACTGCCAGTAATGGACTTCTTTTGCCCTCCAAAGTTCACATAACTTCAAAGGAATAACAGAACTATTCTTGGCTAGAAGGCAATACAGAAATATACATACACAGATGGAAAGGTATAACACCTCTTGACCCTTGGGCATTTCTGAAAAATCAGATCACTTAGTGACCTTCTGCAATCACGTCATTCAGTAACAGCACTAGGGCCAATGGTAAGAAGCACTTATGTGCAGATGGAGAAAAAAAGTTTTATTTAGTTTAGGTTTTTTTTTCTTCTGAGCAGGTAGTACGATTGTATCCTCCCCCCTTAACATTGAGTGTCCTCACTGAACACCCAATCATACCCAGAATTGTATACAAAATTTGATTTTAACACCTTTTCCCTTCTAGCCAAAACACCACTACGCGTGAATTTGGCTGAACAGAGGCACGTTTACCCACTTTCCATCATCTCTCCAAAAAACAACCCTCAGACTGGAAAAAGCCTGTGAAATCCATGCACCTGAGTTAGTACTGGAATTAATATTCTATGAGGCACAAACTAGTGCATCAGGCAGCAATGACACCAGATTAGGTGTGCAGAATGCCTGCTTGTTGGTATGTTTTACAGCCTGTGACTTTTATCTGGAATGGCAGATAGGAATACAAGTTTTCCCTTCTATTCACAAGTAGCACACATCTACAAACAGTTTCAAGTTCAGCAACCGTGTCAGACAAAACAGACACATACAGGGACTCATCGCTAACACATCTTACTTTTGATAAAGATTGGTTCCAGAACTGCATGGAAGATGTCTGGTTCACTGCAACACGATTCCAAGTGCATCCTTCTGTTTTAAGGTAACCACATCAGCTGAAGGAGGTTTTGGCTGCTTGCAGTCAGGTACTTCCACAGTACCTCCCATCGCTTTCACCAGAGTGAAATAAAAAGGCAAACAGTTTTTCTGCAATACATTTCAGCTGTTTTAAAGCCAACACAAGCAATGGAGGAACATGCTCAAAGACACCTGGTTTGCTGAGACCTTTCAAGAGGTATGAGAAATATGCGATGACCCTTTCACCGGCATAGTCATTACACACAGGAAAACAAGTCAAAATTCAGAAATAAAACAGCATCTTAAACTTGCTTACTATCATGATTGATTTTGAATGTGAAGCAGCAGAATGAACCTGAACATTCACAAATCACAAGACAAGTCATTGCCACAATCTTTCCCCTTTAGCTTCTCTTCATTTGTATATACAACAGCCTACTCTACTATCCCTACTGCTAACATCAACTTCTCACAGAATGAAAATAACTCTTAGACACACTTTTTTCGGGGAGATGAAAACACTGTTGTAAGGCAAATTCATAAAAATTCTCCCAACATAATATCAGAAGCTGTCACACACTTTAGGTGTAATGAAATGCCAGTGGCACTTCCTAGAAATTCTGTGTTCATTTTGGGTGGTTTGGTTTTTTATAATGTCAGCCTCTTGTAATTGTGCTGATTTGTTTCAGATTGGGGTGAGTTAATTTGCCAGGGTCCAATCACAGAGTCTGGATTCAAACTTCAGCTTGAACAAACAAAAGACTTCTGCTGCAAATACCATATTGTGCTGAAAATACACAGTGGCTCACATTCTCACAAATTCACCTCAGAAATCACTTAAGAAGGTTTGCTAACCTTACATTTAGACTGAGATTAGTGAGTTTCAACTGTCAGAGAGCTCCTAGACAGGAAAAAACCCAACATGCTCACATACATCCTCACAAAAGGTCAAATAGCAACTTCATTCTCATACAAAAAGTGCTTTAAGGAAGCTTTTAATATTGCACGCAATAAATGCAGGATCTGAGGTCTGAAGGGGGTGGACAACTCCTTATAGTTTTCTCAAATCCTCTTATTCCACCCACTCTACAGCTTGAATTTAATGAGTAAGTGTGCTGCACTTCCACTGCCAAGCTCAGCTATATTTGTACCCCCCAAAAAACAGAAAAAGCCCCAAACCCAGATCTTTCTTATTCTTCTGCAACTGCTCTACAGAATCAGGCCTTGAAATACTAGCTCTAAGTCATGTGCCTATGCATCACTGAGTCTCAGACTCTGAAATGCATTCTATCTTCAAATTATAAATGTCTTCTATTGTTTCAGAGCAAATCATGTTGTCTGTTGTATGAAGGATGTGTGAATATTCAGCAAACAAACTGACGATTCATTTTGGTCTTGAACAGCAGTAGGACTTCATCATAATTCCGAGCAAATCTCATCATTTGTAAACTCATTTTTTAAGCAATGTAATTAAAGCTCCATGTTCATGCATTATGCTCAGATGGTGACATTTGTGACATTTTCAATTTGAACAATGTCAGCAGGACGGAGAGGTCTGAGATTTACTCATTTCAGCAGAGCCTGGTTACGTGAAAGTATCTGATTTAAATAGCCAGAATTTTAAGTCCTAACATGCTCTGTCTGTGCAGCTACTTTCTGTTTGCCTTCACAGACCACCGACCAATTTAATATTTTGGAAGTGGAAGAGTCCAAAGTACTCAGAGTCTAGACTAGATGCTCTTGGCTTGATGATTCTGTCATTAAGTCTGGTACGACTGGGCTGTGCTACAGGCAAAGTATCATTGCCAATGGAATAGCAATTTTCAGTCGTGCATGAGACTGCTTAGGGTAACTGGGAGTGTGTCTTTCATATATTTGATGAAAAAAATAGATACTTGTCTCTTACATCTCAGCCCTGGTTTGACAAACTTTTTAAGAGTGTATGTGTTCATAAGGCAAATGTTTGACACATTTAATCATAGCAGGGACTTGCACTTACATTGATTTCAGCACCTATGGCTCTTTTCAATTAAGTCAGCGAGAAGCGGACTCCAAAACAGCTTCAGAAATCCAACCTTCTCTTGGCATTTAAAATTTCAGTTCTCCTACTTTCATTAAAATAATTGGCCATGCAGCATTTCAGAAGAATTAGAAACTCTACAGAAAGTAGTAACTTTATCAAAACCAGTTAAAATACATGAGTATTAGGAAAACACAGAAGCTGTACAAACCAAACCCATGAAACTGAGTAAAGCACACATCTATTACAGACAGACAACTTTCAAGAACAAGGTTCAGTTCAAAGGATGCTCTAAGATTTGTATCACCTTAAACCAGGCTGGCTGAGGAAGCCTCTGTTTTCTTTCTTTGGTTCTTACTATTTCTACCTTCATGAATATTCTCTAAGTTGTCTCCGACTTTTCCAGTTCAACAGTATGACCAAGATAGAGAATTCCACACTGAAGTCATATCAGTGTCCAGGGATAACATGTAGCATATGCCTAGCTATTTCTTATTTCTCAACTCACAATAAAAATGATCCTTCCCTCACAAGACTTCTCTCGGTGTCTCTCAATCCAAAAGCAGTGTATAAATTATTGGAACACCACTTGCACATCATCTTGGATTCACGGCAGATGTGAGGACCTGTATGGAATCTTATGCCTAAGTGTCCTGTCTCTCCATCTCTCTGTTGGTACTCCTTTCTTTAATGGACCAATGCTTACCAATCAAGTTCTTCCACATTCCAAATAATCTCATCTCCAAAACATCAGTCTGGATGCCGAACCAGCAAATAGCACTGTCTGCCTGCTTTTGTTATTTCTAGTTTTCAAAACAGTACCTTTTAAAAGAGCTTCCTCCATCCTGTCCTCGCCATTTTGTAGGACATTTTCAAAGATCAGCAAAGCTTCCTCATTATCTTTCTTGAAGTCCCCACGAGCCTGCACTGAACATAACTTTTTCTCCTTGCACTGTAAGGAGATTGTAAACTGTCAGGAATAGAGACTGCCTCTCCCTTCACCCACCTTCCCATTTCCTTCGTACAACACTTGGGGCAACAAAATCTTGGTCTTCAGCAGAGTTCCTAAGCACTGCCATACTACTAAAAGGAATAAACACACTCTACATTAGACTACCAATATATCACTTCCTAATCAATGCTGTAGTCTCTCCTACATAGGAAATAGCACCTTAAGAACTGCCTAGTAATGTAAACTGAATCTGAAATGGTAACAGAATTTAGTACTGTGTTTGGAAATACACCATCTCTCTGCTAAGATACTCCTACCTTTCCAAGCAGTTAGGACTGTTCTTTCAAAACTTCTCTCAGCAGCAGCTTGTTGCCAATTGTATTTACTGGGATTAGGAGATTGTTTAGAGATACCCACCGAGATACCCAAAAAGTTACTGATGACACATGGAAGTTTCCTTCGCGGTGAACAGCTATGATGTGATAAATTGTTTCACTTTTAAGTGATAAGCAACTGCTGAATTCTTTAGAATTCATTAAATATCAACAACATTCTGCTCTATATAAAAAGAAAATCAAAACCAACACCAAACCAACACTAAAACTGCTGACAGTTACAGAACACTCTCAAAGCAATTTAATGAAAATCATTACTTACCATTTCAAAACTGTCACAACATAATTAAGAATTTTCTTATTTTAGACTCACCTTTCTAAGACCATATAAAATAACAAGTGCCATTCTAAGATATGCCTTTATATAATTTGAGAGGTTAAATTGCCTAAGTCTTAAGGTAGGCTATAATCCACTGGTTACAAAAATCAGCCCCCTAACTGACACATTCAAGCAATTTTTCTGCGCCTTTGCACTTTCATAGAAGAGAAACAGCCGCCCTCCCATTTGAATGAATCTAGATCACAAAGGCATTTCCTCTTTCCCTCTTCATACTAACAAATCCCCCAAAGACTACAGACAAGTTTCCCATCACCACAGGGGTACCAAGGGCAAAAAGCAAACTTAATGAGGCCAAACGGAGGCCTTGTCTTGCAGAAATGTTAATCTCACTTTTAAGAGAAAGGGAGGTATAGAGAATCCCATAAAATCTGTACAAAATCACTTGTAATAAAAACATTTACAGCATTTCTTCTGTCCAAGGTTACTGTGAAGGGCTTTAATTCAGAGGGACTAGTGGGAATACTGTTCCTCTTATTAAAATATATTAATTAGTGTAATATATACAGTTGTCTCCTTTGAAAAGCAAACCAATTGAGAAAGAAACCCATGAGAGGAACAGCAGGGCCCTGCAAGGACCCGCCCCCAATCTCGGATTTACTCCTCTGAGGATGGAGTCCCAGAAGCTGCCTCTGAAGCTTCATCTCTTTTCATCTTTAAAACCTTCATTTACAGGCATAAATAACAATGGCATAATCATTAGCAACAGCAAAGACTCAAACTTCATCAAGAATTGCTATCATTCTTATCAGTCTCTCAAAACAGAAAGGCTAGTCTACAAACTGGCATCTATCTTTCAAATTGCAGATTTTTAATGAAATCCCTAAATATATTTCCCAGGTCTGAAACATAACTATTGCTAAGATACTGGTCTTGATCCTTCATTCCATATATGCACATAGTGGTGCTTATTTGGTTTATAGGGGTATCCTGATCCCTAGAGGTTGCAGCAGCAATCTAAGTACAATTTGTCCTGTGTGCTGGCTGATTGACAAATAGCAAGTTTCAGCAGTCAGCAACCACCTCTAGACTGCTTATTTCAGGTGAAAGTTTTTTAAAGCATAATTTTGGATACTAGTTTAGATGCTAAACAGTAAGTGCCCACCACAAAAGACACCACCTCTACCCGAAACTCACTCCAAAAAGAAAATTATTTGAGGTTGCAAGTGTTTTGTTGAAAATTTACTGTCTGTTCACAGCTAACAGTGATGTTTTCCATTTCATGTTTCTGATTTGCACATAAATATATTTGTACCCACTCTCTGTCTTTCTGCAGATCTGCTACTGGCTGAAAGATATAGCAGTAAACGCACGTGTTATGTAAATGTTATTAAGAAGCAAAAAAATAAAATCTATAATCTATTTTAAAAGAAAACCTACAACACCAGACACGATCATTCTCATTTCCATGCATGTGATTGTCATAAAGCTTGTGTAAGTCCAAACATATCAGTCCTTTAATTAGCAGAAACCTCTGCAACATGAGCTGGTGAGGGTTTGCAATCATTAGCCTTGCAACTCATACAATTCTGATGCTGCTTGGGGAGAAATAGTAGCCAGTTTACTCTGCTGCTGACAGCACTAGGAATAATCGTATTTTTGTCTCCTCTGTCTATTATACTTCATGTCTTTGTACACATACGGAGCAAACAGTCAGTGAAGGCGTTAATTTACAAGTCGGTTTTTAGAACTCAGCCAGGCTTTAAAGTCGTGTTTGTTTAATCACTGCTGCCACCTCATATATACAGAAATGATGCCAACAGTACCATGTTTCTGACTGCAAGCTTTTTTTCTTAAAAAGCACTGAAAGCAACAAGCTTGATCAAACTGTGACTCAAACTAAATAGAGGCTCCCCTTGCTGTGAGGCCCTCGGTTTTCCTGAAGCTAAGGAGCATTCATCCACCACTCTAGCAGTTAACTAGCCATGCCAACTTTTTAAAGGTGTAAGGAAGACATGGGGAGAAATGAGGAAAAACATATCAGACTCACATTCTGTTACATCTTGCAGGAAACTTCGCACTGAAGTAAATTAATTTGTGAAGAACGGAACAGGTAAAGGTTTGTGTGGAAAGAGGACTAAAGAAATACAGGAAGCAGACCCATTCCAGGTTCTATATATGTGTAAAAAGGTTGGCTTGCCCAAGTGTTCCCCTAACACATTTCCTAATATTTTTCAGAAGTACTGAGGATTTAGAGAGGTATAGACTATCCTAACTCTTGTTAATATATTTTACTGGTTATTTTAGAAGCAGAACTACATCTGCTGTATCAGTGATTGTGATTTCAACATGCACCTTGCCAAAAAAAAAAAAAATCTCAACAACTTTATACAGTTGCTCTAAACACCACCATAGTATATTGAGTCAGCAACAGCACAGTAGAGAAAAACGCTATGAAAATTAACTTGCTGTCGTATCTCCTGTGGCATGTTTGCTTTTCTAACTTGACAATCTACCAACTAAGTACTTACTAGAGCCATACTTGCTTGACTTGCGTGTAAAAATATCACTGAAGAAACACACAGCCACACTGAAACTGAAGTAAAAATTCTTACCCAAAAACCCACATACAGGCCAAAGAGAAAGAAACCCAATACTGGCAAGCAGGTCTATAAAACTTTTATTTCTATGTTATTAAAATAAATATATGTCCAAAAAGCACTCCCCTCTCCCCCAAACTGAGTTAGCAGCAGAGTTTATTTTTTAAGTTTTATCTCGGCAATTTAGAAAACTACCCTTCAACTTTAAAAGCTATGAATTTCTTGAAAGAAAATCATCTGACTGAAATGTTTCAATACTACCATTCTATACAGGAGGAGAGAACTGGAAATGAGAGTGCTGCCAATCTCTTGCCTGCTTGGAACCTTTCTCTTACATACAAGCAGTACTTGGCCCCAGCTTTTGAGTTTTCTTTCTCCTTTCTGAATGTGGGTGGGAAAAAATACACATTTCTCATATCATCTACACCCACAGGCAGCCTATCTTTTAAACTGAATTCAAGTGTAAAAATGGCAGTGAACAAATCCTGGGTTTCTAAAAAGCAGTATCTATGAAAAAACTGATGAAGCAATGTTATCTACCACAAACAATGAAACCATATTTAACTTACAGGGTGTTTAAGATCTGAAGAACTGAGAAGCAACACTGGAAGTAATTTCCAAAGATCAACTAGACTGTTACCAGAAAGTAAGAGCAAAAGTTATTGATACCACTCCTGACAGATATTTGTGAGTCTGTTCTTGAAGACATCTTGTGACAGAGATGCTATAGCCACCAAATAAAATCAGTTCCAGTGATTACAGTGGAACTGCCTTCAGCAGAGAGAACAAGAAATAATCACACCACTTAGGTTTCAAAGACTTAAAAATAAACTAAAAAAAAAAAAAAGAAAACTTACTCCTCCCCTCCCTTCTATCTACTCTAATCTAAACCACTCCAGAAGTTCCTTTTCTATCTAGAGGCTTTCTTTTGATGGCTGTGGTAGCTGTGCTTGGACTGTCCTCATTTGAGCCATGTTTGCATTTCAATGCTTCCCAGAATGGGACAAAATTCTGCAAGTGATACATTACTGAGAGAAAGGACCATTTCACACAGATAGCCTGTTTTGATATACGTGCATGCTGTTTGTCATTTCTCAGAACAGCACAACACTTAGCTTGGGATTGACTACAAACCCCAGAAATTTGCATGTGAAAACTGGAGATTTAAGTGCTAATCTAAATTCCTGAACCCAAAAAAAAAAAAAAAAAAAAAATTAAAAAAAATAAAAAGGGCTATAAGCATATACGCATAGACAGGAGTGTGCCAATATATTTGTATGGCTGCACAGGCAAATAAGTAGCTAAGCACCTAACACCTCATATACATGTAATACCTACCCTATTAACACATCCAGCCAACAGCAATATACATCTCTTTGGGGAACTTGCACCTTCATCCTAGAAATTGCAGTCCAATCATTATTTTAATGGAAAACAAGAAAGTAACTTAGAAATGTCTGACTTTATTAACCAAGGCTTTCTTTCCTGCCTACATATCCTTACATCTCAACAGCCATCTCTACATGCAAAGAAGAATCCTCCTAGAAACCAAATAAACAGCAAAAGTGCAAATGGCTTGTTCTGCCTCCTGGTTCATCAGAAGAACTACCTCGAAAGTGTTATTACTGAAAGTGATTCCTGGTGGGAGGCAGGGAGAAGGGAACTACATTGAATACAGCTTTGTTTTTCACTTGTTAGCATGAGTTGCAATGCTGCCAAGTAGAGAGAAAAAATCCCCTCTCACCTGCAAACTAAACACATGTATGGAAGACAAAAAATTCACTTTTTCAAAGTCACCTTTTTTTTCCATGTATCTTAACTACACTGGCTGAAGCGAATACATTTCCTAATTCAAAATAAAGGTCAGTCTAACAAGTGTAGTAGCACAGGTCTATCAGGAAGAACAAGGCACAGAGCTGTTTTAAGCTATTAAATGTAATAGTAGTGTAAGGGGTTTAGAGTAAGTGCAATGTACTGGAAATCCATCCCAGTAACAACCTAGATCTTGTACACTGTGCAAGGCAGATTTGTAACCCTTGAAAATAAAGTATTTCAGTAGCGGCAGTACTCCATCACCAACCATTAAATCTGCAATGCCTTAGCACTGGATTCATTAGCCCAACAACAAAAAGCAAAAGAAACCAATAAATGAAGGCCAATATTTTTCGATGACTGCAGTATATTCCAAGAACCCTGTAAATTATTTCATCATATGAAGTACTGAAACTTTATTGAGTTCTTATTCAAGTAAAATTAAAATATTTCTACCAAATCAAGTAATAAGAGATCAAGTCTCCAGAGAAAATCACTTTTGATTCCATATTAATGGAAATTAGATAAAATTTCACAAAGTCAGCTGCAAGGAACTGCTTTTCCTTGCAACTTAAAGAGGACACACTTGGATAAGAAGGTCAATGATTTCTGTAAAAAGGCTAGAAGAAAACAGTAATAAAACTCTGAGCACTCTATGCCTCCACTCCCTCGATATCCTGTAAGACCACAAGCATCTAGGAATGCTGTACAGCACTGGGGGATGCTTTTGTGCCTATAGCCAATCTCCTGTTTCACTCAGCTATTTATCAAATTTTTTAATGAAAAGCTTTCTAGTAAAAATGGGGGCTTTTTTGGTTTTGGTTTGTTTGGGCTTTTCTTAAAGTTTCATGTCAAGAGAGGTATTTGCTCACAGACAAATTTTCTGTGGTTTTCAATCACCCTTCTTGGCAAATCAGGTTTTAAGATTTTTCAAGTTCCAAATTTTTTATGAGTTCTGTAACTTCCAAAGGTATAAGAATTTTCCTAGTTCTTCTTCTGTTTAAAAAAATTTCCACTGATAGTCTGTTCAGTGATATTTTTTAAGAAAAACAACCGGTTTATCTGTAATATACAATCATATATCCTTACCCAAATTCTAAGTTAATCAACAGTAATCACTGAAAAATACATTAAATATGAGAACAGATTAGAAAGAGAATTTATCTATAAATGCTTCTAAGTACACCTTGTTCCTACAGTTCATCTCTTGGGAAAAATGTTTTAATCACTGTTCCCATTAAATGTGTTCAGCTGTTGAAAACCAAGCAAACCACTGAGATTGTATTTACTCCTACTCCAGATGCACGTAGTGAATGGGCAAATAGAAGTGATATTAATGTGTTATCAGTAAAAAATATTGCCATTGACCCCAATAACAAATGTTCCACTTGTGCTAAAGAAAAAATTCATACTACCTTGTGTGTCATGTAGGCGTAAAATACTACTGACTTCCATCTTATTGTTTTGAAACTGCTCTCGACTGACAGTAGAATAAGTAATCAATTATTTCTCCCCACAGTTAAACCAAGAAACATTTTTAGGCTCTGAAAAGATCACTGTCGTAAGATCATATTTTGTAAACAATTGAAAAGTAATTGAAAGATAAAATGCAGCATATATAATGAATGCAAATAAATATGAGCTGACTGCTGCTGGTCAGTCCAATAGTAGTTGTATTTTGCAGCATGTCTAGGAAAATTAATTTATGTCCCTTCTTTGCTAATCAAAGAGCATGTAATTAACTTTCTCTGTGGAAAAAAAGAAAAGTCATTTTATTCAGTTCAATCATTTGACAGCACAATTTAAAAAAATAATTGTATTTTACCAAAACACAATTACGTCTGGGATTTAGAACTACTGGTTCTAGCCTTCCTACTGATTGCATTTCAGAAAGAAAATGGGGGCCAGGTATTTAGAAGGTATATACTTGTACGATGTCATTCTTCGTGAAATTGCTGTTTTATCAAGGACACCATTTCACTTCACAAAAGACCAGTCATACTCTCAACAAAGCAGCTGAAAGTTAAGCAGAAACAAGGAAATGCCCCCCTGCTGTGCCTGTGGAAAGTGTGCAATCCCATCATGAAGCAGCCCTGCAGCCTCACTCGGTGTGGACACAGGAGCTGTTGCTGCTATTGTATTTCTCAACACGTGGAGAAAACCACCTGTTCACCACCCATGAAAGGGGGCTCCATGAACCTCTCCTCACAGGTCACTACAGACTCCTTGCAGACTTCAAGGTGATGGCTCTGTGTCACCAAAGTCCTGCTTGAGCCACTTCTACTCCGCAGTTCCACAGGGTTTAGACTGAGCTGACAGATCACAGACTAACAAAAAGATGAGTGTGTCTGAACACAGTGCAACACAGAGGTGTGAGTATCCCTCTGTGCCATCTTTTTCAGGCACCCAAGCATTCCATCTTTTTGACTGCCTTCAGTGGCCTTTAAAGCATGTTGCTGGAGATGCCTGTTTGAGGGGATAGCTGTCTTCATTTGAAAGACAGCGTTCTTTAGAATCTGCAGGAATTTTCTGAAAGGGTCAGGAAAAATTTGGCTGCATTAGTCCCTATCCAAGTGCTACTATTAGTAACTAAGTTAAACAACTACAGTTCATCTCAAAGTATGATTAATAGCAACATAATAGTATCCTACCCACCCCTCTTTTTCTGTGAAGTCCCACATTTTGTAAGACAAACACAGAAGATGGAGCATATTTAATGAATGCAAATGAAGATGAACTGCCTGCTGCTGGTCAGTTCATCAGTGGTTGTATTTTGCAGCGTTTTTAGGAAAATGACTCATGTCAATATGTGGTCACCAGGTTGCTAATCCAAACATATAAACTGTATGTCTGGGAAAGAAAAAACTGGGAGTATAATTAAAGTTTGCTTCTAGCAAAATACCAGTCCATAGGAGGGATCAGAGTTCAGACCCTAGCTGTTGTCCTTTCTGCTCTACACAAAGCAGGAAATGAGAGAGAGAGAGAGAAAGCACTCACAGCAACATGATCAAGCAAGCAGGGGTGATAATAGCTTTTGAAATTATTCAAGTACATCTGTGTGCCTTTAGAACCTCAACATTAACTTCTACTACAGACCATTGGTCTTGACAATCTAACATGTTTCAATAGAGATAACAGAGTGTGATAGTTCCCATGGGTTTCAAGGAACACTGCTTTCCACGCAGAGGAAGCCAGCACATGCACTATTTTCATGCTTCTGCCTGTGTAGTCCTACTGCCAGACCAAAAGAGAGGGATGCAGAATTGGAAGAGAACCCCTTACTGCAGGTTCCCACTAGTCTTCATCTTCCTGTAAACCCCTTGTCAGCACCACACCACGCGTTAACACCCTCTGTCAGGACAACATCCAGGCTACGCATTCTCCCCGCTCACCACTTTCCAGAAGCTGAGGATGTGCCATGACTACAAGCACCATCTAGGAGACACCCAGGAATGAGGGACACTTAACCACCTTCTGCCACTGTTTAAGTCCCCAGATGATCCATCCCTTAAGCCACTGAATCTGGACATCTCAGATGGGTACACATTTTAGATGTTCTTCAGATGTGACACCCCCCAGATGTGTTCCTTTTTATTCCTTCTTGACAGGACTTGCATTTGCTAAGTTCTGAGGAGCCCTTTCAGCAGATTACACTTTAGCACATCCTGCTGTCATCCACTGCTCAGAGTGAGTGAGCAGGAAGCGCTGAGACAACTTCTAGAACACCAAAATCCACCCTAAGCTAACCTCTCCCAGATGCTGCAGAGAAAAGCTGTATGGAAAAACATTAGAAGATTTTTTCACTATTTTTTCTCTTAGGACTGTGTCGGTCCTTAATTCTTCATTATCTCTATAAACAAACCAGGGACCTCACTACCATGGTGTGCTCCTCCTCACTTATCTCAGTCTTTGACAACTGGATTTTCTTCCAAATATGGATGTTTCTTCAACAACACAGACTGAGGTATTCTCTGCTCTGCTGCCATGCTACTGAAGTGCACTGAAGATAACTTCAACAGCTTGGCTGAGCATGGATCTTTTCCCAGAAGGAAAGTGTGCGGACATTGGAACCTGGTACAGGCAACACAGGAGGACTACAGAGAGGCTGTTCACCACTCAAGGGAGAAAACTATTGCAGCCTAAGCTTGATTAGTGCTCAGACTGGCCAGCACTGTGAAAGCCAAAAAGGACATTTTAAAAATATGTTTACAGCAAAAATAGGATCAGAGACAGCATTGGTCCATTACTTGATGAGGTCAGTTACCACACAAATAGGGGCATAGGCAAAGTGAAGATGCATAATTCCGCCTTCTCCTCTGTCTTCAACACTGCTGATGGCCCCTGGGACCCCAGAGCCCCATGTTGAAAAATCGTAACAGGGTGGTCGATAAACTCCCAGGCAACCCTGAACTTGTTTGATACTTGCTGCTTCACCTGGATGTTTGTAAATCTATGGTACCTGATAGGATTCCTGCGAGGGTGCTCAAAGAACTGGCTGATGTCATTTTGGAACTTGTCCCCAGGGTTTTCCAACAGTTTTAGGAGTCTGGACAGGTCCCAGTTGACTGGAAGATGGCATATGTTGTTTCAGTGTTCAAGAATGGTTGTAAGGAATGACAGGCCTGTCAGTCTCATTTCAGTGCCTGATAAAATTATGGAGACGTTTTTTCTAGGAGTTATTGAAAAAACACACAAGACACAACTCAGTCACTGGNTTTTCTTCCAAATATGGATGTTTCTTCAACAACACAGACTGAGGTATTCTCTGCTCTGCTGCCATGCTACTGAAGTGCACTGAAGATAACTTCAACAGCTTGGCTGAGCATGGATCTTTTCCCAGAAGGAAAGTGTGCGGACATTGGAACCTGGTACAGGCAACACAGGAGGACTACAGAGAGGCTGTTCACCACTCAAGGGAGAAAACTATTGCAGCCTAAGCTTGATTAGTGCTCAGACTGGCCAGCACTGTGAAAGCCAAAAAGGACATTTTAAAAATATGTTTACAGCAAAAATAGGATCAGAGACAGCATTGGTCCATTACTTGATGAGGTCAGTCACCTCACAAATAGGGGCATAGGCAAAGTGAAGATGCATAATTCCGCCTTCTCCTCTGTCTTCAACACTGCTGATGGCCCCTGGGACCCCAGAGCCCCATGTTGAAAAATCGTAACAGGGTGGTCGATAAACTCCCAGGCAACCCTGAACTTGTTTGATACTTGCTGCTTCACCTGGATGTTTGTAAATCTATGGTACCTGATAGGATTCCTGCGAGGGTGCTCAAAGAACTGGCTGATGTCATTTTGGAACTTGTCCCCAGGGTTTTCCAACAGTTTTAGGAGTCTGGACAGGTCCCAGTTGACTGGAAGATGGCATATGTTGTTTCAGTGTTCAAGAATGGTTGTAAGGAATGACAGGCCTGTCAGTCTCATTTCAGTGCCTGATAAAATTATGGAGACGTTTTTTCTAGGAGTTATTGAAAAAACACACAAGACACAACTCAGTCACTGGTCAGAGACAGCCCAAGTTTATGAGGGGAAAGTCCTGATAAAACAATTTTCTTTTATGACAAGGTCACCCACCTAATTGACCAAGGGAAGC
Source organism: Ifrita kowaldi (assembly GCA_013398055.1). Lineage (NCBI taxonomy): Eukaryota > Metazoa > Chordata > Aves > Passeriformes > Cinclosomatidae > Ifrita > Ifrita kowaldi. The sequence continues at coordinate 527,914 of VZRS01009214.1, forward strand.
TAGTAGATGCGGGGGGGAGTTTGGATTTTAGTAAAGATTTTGATACCCTCTCTCACAATATTCTTCTGAACAAAATACGCATCATACAGATAGACAAGCCCATAATACACTGTATGAGCAAACGGCTGACGAACTAGGCTCAAGGAGTTTAGTAAATGGGGTCACATCAGTCAGTGGCCAGTCACCAGCAAGGTTCCCCAGGCGTTAATTTTAAGGCAAGTGTTCTTTGATATTTTTACAAATTATCTGGATGCAGGAATCAAACATACATTAAGGCTGCTGATGATACTAACTGAGGATGAGATGTGGACTTCATGGATGGTAGAGGCCTTACAGAAAGATCCAGATAGACCAGAGAGCTGTGCCTTCACCAACTGTCTAAAATTCAACAAGAGAAAGTGCCAGATCCTTCATCAGGACAGGGTAGCGCTGGTTATACATGCAAATTGGGGAGAGGCTGGAGAGCAGCCCTGCAGAAAGAGATCAGGGTCTGAGTTGATGGCAATTCAAATACAAGTCAACAGCAAGGCCTCTGTGGGCACCCAAAAGGGCCAGCAGTAACCTGGGCTGCATCAAGCACAGCATCACCAGCCAGCTGAAGGAGACAACTGCCCACTCAACACTGCTCTGCTGCGGCCTCACCTCGGGGACTGTGTGCAGTTTGGGGCACCTCAACAGAAGGACATCAGACTATTTCAGTGTCCTGAGGACACTGACCAGAACAGTGAAAGGTCTCAAGGGCAAGATTTACCAGGAGCTGCTGATGTCAGTTGGATTGTTCAGCTTAAAGAAAGGGAACATCCGTGTTAAGCAAATAATGACTTTTCAAGCATAACATCAGCAAAGGGGAGAAAGGGAGATTCTAGTATGAGTTAAAAGAACAGACTGACGTGAACAGAGGGATCACCTCTTGTCCAAGTACGAAAATCTATTTGAGTAGAAACACACATGCATATGTAGACTTCGGTTACATTGGTAAGGAAACTAAAATGAGGGTGCAGCTGTATATAGGGATCTTTCTTTCCTATCCCTCAGAACTGGTGTTCTGAATGCACCTGTACAATTTCAGTAGCTTTTAAACAATGAACAATCCTCAGAACAACACTCATTGGTCTGTGATCTATGAATTAAGATGTGAGAATACTTAATTTCTCCATGAAGATAACTAAGTTTAATTATTTTCTGTTCAGATTGTCCCAAGTGCAGCCAGAACTCTTACGGTATTACAAAACTAGTTCAGTATTCCTAGAAAAAGAGACAGACATAATGTTCTTGCTCAGAGACTGAAAAGACTAAACAATAAACTGAATGGCAAATAAATGAAAAATAGTATTTGTATCATGGAAAAGAACTACATATCAAAGCTAAAGTAGATGGTAGTGGCTGCATACATAAACAGGCATTCACAAGGATCCAAAGGCAAAAAAAATAAGAAAAAGAAAAAAAAACAACACTGAGGCCACACTTTGCTCTCAGATTCCAGAGTAACTACTGATTCCAGTTAAAATCTTTGGGATTATTAATGTGCCTGAAGTAGTGTACATGCCCATATCAGGTCTGATTATTGTCAATCAGAGTTTTAGTTAAAAGCCTCTTTTCACCAACCTCCAGATAAAAGTAAAATACTGTTTGGATACCAGAAATTGTGGCTGCAGAAGTGGCTACTTCTATCTATGCGTGATTTGAGCTGACACTGTCCACCTGTTCAAGTAAAAAGAATCTTCAGGGATGGGTTGTTTTTAAAACAAAAGCATATTTTTTTAAAGTTCCCAGAAGGTTTGTATAGTCAAAAGTTTACGTTTTTACAACTATGTTCACAAGATGACACCACCTGATTATGTCCTGTAGTATGGATCAAAATGGAGCAGAGAGCTGATTACAAAAATTAGAAAGCAGAGGCAAGGAATGTATTGGAGACAAACTTCTGCTCCTCTAGACAGCAACTTTATTCAAAATTATGAATACTTTGTCATTTGCACTCATTGGTTAATGTATTTACATCCATTATATTTTACAGATGCAAGAACTCTCAAATATGAAGACATTCTATCCCACCCTTACAGTCTTGCACAGGAATATAGTGGCAATACAGAACTGTTACTTAGTTGTCCCTGCTCTAATTCATTCAGCACAGTATTTCCTCCAAGGTGCATCCCTTTAAACTCGCTGTGTTTCCAGAGTGTTTGCAGAGTGTTCCAGTTGTTATACAACACATTGAAAACAGATTAATTTCTTGCTATTCTAAAGTAGACTATAATTGTTTGAAATAGATAAAAATACTACCTTGTAGCAGCAAACCAATTTTAAGAGAAAAAAAAGTGAGTATTTCAGTCTTGCTCTATTTCTCACTTATTGTGGGTGGTTCAGTTTTCAAGGCTCACACTTCTTTTTAACTGGCCACTGTAATGGCTTATGTGCAGTCTCTTAATTGAATGTGATAAAAAAAAAGTCCTTCCACCACTCATTATGATATGGCTCAGCCTGGAATTCAACCTAAGGAATTATGCAAAGCTGTCCTAAAGTGAAATCCACAACTGTCAGACTTAAATACTAATCTCTCTTAAGATTAGTCTCCCTACACTAAAGAAACACAGCTCACTTACATGCTTGTTGCACTGGAAAAACACTTCATCTTCACACAGAGAAACCTTTCCAGACTTCTACAAACATGGCTGTCACCATTACAAAGACACCAACTCTAAGTAAGTATTGACAATGGCTGTCCAAGCACTGGTTCGTTTGAAATTGATGCCATACCACTGTGTTTTTTAGCCTCTCTGATTCATCAGTATTCAGTCTGCCTACTCACAGGAACCACTTGGAAAACATATTCAAGATGATCCTCACTGAACAGAGATGTCTTCATAAACACACATAGATAGCTACAGCAAACATCATGATCCATTTCTGTGGTAACACTGCATTTGTAAGTGCCAACCAAAGCCATTACCTGAGCTGTGTATTATTAGCTGACACAAACAACTATCAAGCATCCTCCAGGGCAGAGAACAAATAAAAGCTGAGTTCAAGCTCACCACTGCCGTAAGGACCATCTTAACAATGACCCCACTTTGGTCTACACTTGAGTCTGTGTGCACAGAGCACATTTCCTGGTACAATGACCAAATCAGGAGCCAGAAAGTATTTTTACTGAGAAGGTTATCCTGTCTGAAAGGTGAAGGGTATGAAATAAATAGTACATTAATCACCTCTAAGTCAAGCTGAAGTGATAGCTCTCAACATGTGTCTCTCTTCAACTGGCAGTTACCAGAAGAACAGCAGCGGCACCGAAAACATTGAGGGAGGATTTGACAAAAACACCGGAAGAGTTGACAGTACAGAGACTCTCCAGCCAACACTGAACAGTACTTGTCATAGCGATGCCACTGGGCATCATCTGGATGTAAGATCTGTGACTGGAGAAGAAAATATTAATACACAGGCTATGGAGTTTATCCTTTTAATCCCCTGTGGCCATACCCCTATGCTCAGGTATCAAGGCTTCCTCTAAGATCAAGGGAATCCGAACAGGAGCTTACTCAGAGACTAAGGGCACAGGGTGGGGAGCAAGAGGAGAAGTGCCTTCAAGCAGCTGGTTCTCATATTCTTAAGAGATTATGAGAGGTTCCAGCTAAAGGAAATACCTCCTCAACTTGAGATGTATACACTTTGACTTTTAGCACCGCAGTCCTCTGTGAGGACCCCACTGTCATCCAGCTGAGGCACTGGTACGTAAGAAACCTCACATCATTTCCTAGCAACACAACTAGTACTACCAGCACCAGCAAGGCCTTTGTAGCCAGCTATGACCTTAACCATAAATATCTTTTTAAGAGAGTTTATTTAATGTCCTTCAAGTCACAGGATGCTGTTCTGCTTTCAGATACACAAATCTGTCACCGCTGCAATGGCAGCCACACCTCTGATAAGACATTTTGGCCTCCAATTTTCAATACAATTTCCTGTTTTCAAAATTTCTTCTGTGTTCCCCAGACATAGGGCCCACTCCTCCCCATGCCCAATTTTAGAAAATATCTTTTAAATAGCAGTTTTCCAGCACAATGTTAAGCACAGTGAACTGAGAAAGACTATGCTTACCAAAGGAACCTAATTCATAAGCTAGACCTTCAACATAAACTTGTGGTAGGATTTTTTTCCTGTGCTTTTATATTCAGAGAAGGAATATTGAAAATACTCCAGTGGGAGGCAAATAAATGTAGTACGGTGTTTTTAAGATGGCATAAACTGCAAATGGTAGAATAGCAAAGGTCTTAAAACTACAGTTTTAAGTCTTATTTTCTACAGTCTTTCTTCCATTATATTTACAGCTTTTACTTTACAGCCCCTTACTCCTACGAGTACTAAAACTATTTAAAAGGGTAGAAAGTGCCAAGTCCATGAACTTCTTTTTTAAGAACAAAACAAACAAAGCAAAAAAAAACAAAGACAAGGAGATGAGAAAAGCACTTTGCTCCCACAAATCTTTGCTGATGAGAGGAAGCACATCCCAGATACCAAGAGACTGAAGCAGAACCTGGCACGAGCCCGTTACTTCAGTCAGCGGAAAGCACTGGATCAGCCACCTGGCTTTATGCAGGCTTTCCTTGCTAAGGTGAGCTGTGTTGTACGTCATGGCACCATGACTTGGCAGGCAGCCTGCTGTGTGTCCAAGATAGGGCAGAGTGTGACAGACTACCAAAACCATCATACTTATATATATATATATATATGTATATATATATATATATACACACACACTGGTNTGTGTACTGCATTAAAAAGAGGATCAAAGAGAAAGATCATTTGACACCCTTCTCCTCAATACTTCTTCAGCTGAGCCTGTAGAAGAGCCACAGAAGGGGAGGGGAAGCTTTTTAGAGAGACTCATTAAGAGTCATTATTCCATGTACAGTCTCCTTTTCAGCCTCCCCAAGAATTTGTTAGTCTGTGATCTACTCTCCACTGTAATCCCAACCAAAATATATTAGCAAATGTAAACATCTATAAAAAAAATTTGCAAGTCATATTCCCAAAACACCAAATTTAAATTCCTAAGCACCTAAAAAAAATACACAAATCACTCAGAAAGTCTTCTAATATACTTGCCCAATACAATAATCACAAGATTATATTCATGCACAACCAAACTAAGATAATTCTAATGCCTAACTAACCGAAACTGAACTAAAGGCACTGATTTTAATAGACCTCCAGCTATGACCTTATGAAATAAAATCTATATTTTCTTCATATTTGTCAACTGCCCAACCAATTTTAAGGACAGTGCAGGGTAAAATATTATTGCTTAAATTGGTTGAGCATGTCTAAGCAGAAGTCACTGAAATTATTGTATTAATTTTCAGAAGATTCTAAAATAAAAAGTAATATCCAAGTTTCATCACCTCTGTTATTATGCTCTTTCTTCATCCCATTTATTGTTTCTTTGCCCTGCAAATGGCTGTCTTCCTATCTTTGGTAATTACAAGAACACATATTTCTATCTAGCAAAAAAATTTAGATAGCTGTGTAGCAACTTCATAATTCTTCAAAAAGCTTAAAAGGCATCATCCTCATCTGTTTCAAAGCTTTCCAAGCACAAGAAGAAACAGTTCTCTACAAACAGGCATGCAAAACTCACAACTACATGTAAATGCCTCCTTATATAAACATACATCTGTATATATAAAAAAGAAACAATTTTAGTACAACTCCAACCCTGAGAAAAAAAGGACAGAATAGGGGAGGAGCAGACAGGGTAAGTTTTATAGTGTGCATCAAAGACAAGACTGTCTTCTAACATATTTTTATAGCTGCTTTAAGGAGAGCACAATGATCAGGTTTTCTTCATCAACATGACAGACGGAACAAGTGGTTTGCTTCACAAATAAGGAAGTTGTAGTCTGCCTGCTAAAAACTTGGTAATCTATGGAAATATTTCAATAGTAGATAATTTTATCTTAGGCATGTCTGTGCACTAGCAATTTCTTGCACTATGTGTTCACCTATTCACAGAGCAGCACTTATTTCTAGCTAAGGAGACTATTTACATGAGGCACTTAATCACAAAATTAAGGCAGATCAAACAACTTGTTGAGCCATGAATGACTACACACTTGAGTTTTGAACCACGTGGAAGGAAACACTTGAGAATGATGGCCTAGATACATTTACTTCGGGGGCCCAGTACCATGCATCAGATTATCTCCGGCAGTATCAACCTGACCAGCATTTCTGAAGTTGCTCAAGTCGACAGAGGCAAAAAAAAGCAGTATTTACATGAAAGGTATATACAAACCTTGCACTTTCAAGTTGGACACTCTGTTCTGAAAATTTACCCTGACATTTATTTTGACTAAGCTCTCACAAACAGCTGGTTCTGCTTAACTTAATCTCATTAAAAGTCCCAAGCAGACGAATTTAAGCAGGCCCTGTTCTACTGTAAGTCTAACCTGTAAAAACATGACAGTCCACAAGTTTCCAAACAATGAGCCTTCGGCGTCGTGTTCACTGGTGTATGTATCTTCTAACTGCAAGCTGCAGCTTTAGTTGTATTGAGTGAAAAGTGTTTCCCTCAGCCTGTATTATTCTATGCCTTCTTACTTCTTATTTGTAGTTTTAAGTAAGCAGACAGATTTCCTCTTTTGTGGCTTAGGAAATCAACTGGAATGATGAAGGGGAAAGGTGCTCTGTGTAGACCAGCCTTCCTGAAAAGGCTGTAGCTAGCAACATGACTCAAGGTCTGCGTGCATTAAAGCATGATGGATGGTTTCACAGGGTTGGTAACTTCAACATATTGATTATATGATTCTGTCTGGTAACCTCAAAGACCCTAAAAAAACAGCTTCTGTCAGTCACGCTGTTTTCAGATTTAGCTGGTTTTTACTGTGCTAAGTATAGACAAAATAGGCAGGTAAGCTGCAGCCAGTAAATTTAGAAGGAAGTGAGAAAGACGATGAGTGCTGTAACGCAGGTTTATCAGTGCTGTTCTGGCAATACATTTCCAAGAACCCACTAACCTTTAAGGAAAGGGACAGGGGTTAAGTATAGCCAAATGGAACTCAGTTAGATGAGCTTTAGAGACCCTTTAAGGAAACAGATGCATATATTTCACAATTTAAGAAAGACAACAATCAAAAGAAAAACCAAAACCCAATCACAGACACTACAAGCATTATCTCAGAAGTGAGCTTAACAGCCACTCCTCCCACTGCAACACTCACAGCACTTGAAGTGCTTTGACACTTGAGCAGTTTGAGATGGACCTGTGCCACACACAAGGAAGTACAGGAACACATATAAGAGCATATATAATATTAATATCATATATTATAAGAACCGTTAATGCAGATAATTAAGCCTTCCTTCTAACATGCCCTGTTTGACATAACTGCACAAGTTTGAATTTATTCAACTCAAGTCATAGAAAAACCTTTTGTTAATAACACTTTTGCAGTCAAATCAACCTTTGCTACAGCATTGCTGAGATCAATAATATTATAAAAGAGAGAAATCTGGCGCAGTCTGCTGTCAATCAGTTCTCTTCTGAGCCACATTATGTTTCATTCATCGTGCTGCACACCCTACTTCCTTGCCCAGAGGGAAGGGAATTAAAAGGTCACCACGTAGCCAATAAAATATATATTTAGCTATTTTGTGGGGAGGAAACAGTATCTTTAAGCAGTCATCCAAAGAAGGCAGACTACCCAGAAGGTCGCATGCTGCTGCACATCAATAAACATCTTGATCTAGGAACTGAAATGAAAAATATCAAACCACTGAAGGTATGAAAGGGGGACTCAAAGACCTGTCAGAAAAATTACAAAATTAGAGCTGAGCACTGCATTCAGCAAATAGATGATATAGATATGGCAGAAATAAGTAGTGCTGGGAGCTAGGTTCAGATAGCACACTATGAAATTTTCAGTAACAGGAAAAAATCACTTTGGATACTGTTTATATCTATCTGCATTTTCTCTTAGGTCTCGCTACTGGTAAACACATAAGTCAGCTCCTCTTTTCTTTCTTTACCTCTTCAGTCTTTCCAGGACTGTTTCACTGTAAGCATAATAAAAAAAAATTTTAAAAGAGTAATACCCTGCTGATACCTATTTCATGATTCTTTTAATCCCAAAAATTGCTTTCTCCTCCATTCTTTCAGCCTCACTAATTGAAATGCTCCAGGGAACAGTCCTTGTGGAACACATGGAAATAAGAAAGAGCACCTAAATTGTACTTCCATTGCATGTCAAAACAAACATTACATGCTTAAGACAACAAAAACAGCACTGGGATTCTAAGAAAATACACTGATTTTTGCCATCCATGCTGCTATCAAAATACATATAGCAGACTCATCATCTCACTGAAGAACTGTAGCTGTAGAACAGAGCTTTTGCACTAGAACTACTGTAACCAACCAAATAAGATCAACTGGTATTCTGTATTCCCTCAAAAAAAAAAAGCCTTGGGGCTTATGGCATTTCATCCTGAATGAACAGGTTTATATGCACGCAACTACACTGAAACAAACCTGATGGCAGCAAATTGCATAGTGAAAGAGGAGGAACTTCAAATGCCAAACCATAAAGCTCTCTAGGACCGGAACAGAGAATCAAGATGACATGATTACAAAAACAGCACAAAATAGCTGGCTAAGAAAGAATGATGAGAGTATCTGTGCCTGGAAAAGGTTTGAAGCTACAGAAAGGGAAAGAGTCTGTGAAGGCACTGAAGTCACAAGAGGAAGAAAAATGTACATTTACTGATGGGAAAAATACAAGGGAAAGAACAAAGAAAGAAACATTGCCTGTGGCACTGAAGAAAAACAAAACCAAACTTGTAGCCAACTCTGACAGGTATCCAACACTGAAGGTTCAGCTAATGCTCTGGGGAGGAAAAAAAACCCCGAACAAATCTCAAAACCTACAGACCATAACTTTACATGCAAGTTACAGTGAACACACATACACAGTGTGTTGTATAGCTAGGGTTAAAAGACATCTCTTATGTAACTTATGCTTTGTCAATGCAGAATTAAAGAACTGTGTTCCTTTAAGGAATAAATTCACTATACATGTCTTCCTCAAAAGAGAAGAAGGAAAAAAAAAGGTAATTGCTTCCTAAAACTGGTCCTGGGTCAAAAGGGACATATAGAACTGTACATAATCACCTGCCAGTCTTCCTGCTGAGAAAGCTTGAAGTTCTTGTACTTCTAGATTTGATTCCTACTCCTGCCAACATTATCTGACTCCAAAAGCAGGCTCTGAGGACCACTTACACAATGAGACATCATGGCATATGACTGCAAGTGTAAGAACTTGACCCTCACAACACATAAAGGATCAGCTCTCTCAAACATGTAGGCACATGTACATTTTCGTTGAAGTCTACAGCCACATTCACATGTGAATGATTTTGGGAAGAGGAAATTCTGAAAGAATCTACAAAAAAAAATATTCCTTTAAATTCGATTGAATGGGGAGTATCCCTGTGCTTTCTATATGTGTTACTCTTTCCACAACTGTGTAATTCTTGGCACTTAGTAAGAGGTACCCAGCATGGTGCTTGACTGTTCCTCATAAGAGCTGATTATGCTCCCACAGCCACTTAGAGGAAGATTTAGAAGTATGAAATAAGTACCTACACATCTACATTTTCTCTCCATCTTTTAAAGTAGAAAAACTTTAAATAAAAAATACATCTGGCAAATGAAAATTAATTTATTATGCTTAAAATTATTTTAGCTGCTCAATTTGCGCCCCTCAGCCCTACGTGCAGAAGGCCAGCTACCAGCAGTGACTGCAGCACCAGTTAAAAGCACTGAGATTTACACTGGCACTCTTATTAGAGCTGAGGTAATTTAAGAGGAATGTCAGCACAAATTTACTTTTCAAACTTTATTACTCTGCTTTAAGAGGAGAAAGAATGCCTGTTATTGTAATTTTTAAAATATTTACAAAATCTTTGGTATCTGGTTTTAGTCGCACAGAGTTAAAACCAAAACTCAAACATCATCTCACATCACGTTTCTTTCACAAGAAAATAGAACATAAAAGTAAGAAAAATCACATCTAGTGAAAACAAAGTTTTTAAAGAGCAATGTGATCACTCTTCACTCTAGACAAAATTCAAGGCTACTGCTGAATTAAAAGGAGGACACGTGGACTGCTCTGCAAACTATGAGCTTGTGAAGCTGGCTTCCATAGGTACCTGAGCCATTCAAACCCACTTCCCTTTGAATGTGCAGGTTCCTGCCATGGAGAGCCAAAAGGGGATGAAAATCTCAAGCTAATGACATCTACGCCAGTTGCATAATTTTAATCCTGAACCAGAGGCCACATTCTCACCCTCCTGTCTGCAGATTGAACTTCCTTCTCTTCTTTTGGTAGGGAACAATGTAACCTACTTTTAAATAATCTTTATTTCTCTTTAAAGAGAAGGATGATGGAAACTGTCCTGGTGGCCATTCAGTAGTGACCTTTTCTCACAGCACAGGGAAATTTCAAAAATCACCTCTGTACCATGAAGGCCTTCCAAAGTCATCTCTAACAGACATGTATTTTATTATTACAGAAACACAGGAAAGAAATGAGTAAGTTGAGCAGAATACAGAAGCAAAAGGGAACCATGTGGGAAAGAGGCAATTTTCTCTTTGGCTTTGCAAATAGCAGGCAACAGAAAAACCACTGATGTACCATGATACTTTTCCTATTAAACCAAATACCTTTTTGAGCAGAACTACTTGTAATAGCAGCCTTAAGGATTAAAACAAAAGCCCATCCTGTGCAGTCAAAAAGGAATTCTAACAGAGGGAACCGAATTAAGAAATAACAATTTATTTGCTCTGTCACCTCCTGCTCTGCCGAATGCCTGCAGTCAGGAGGGCACTGTCCTCAGGTGGTGGTGCCACTCAGCCCCTGCTCTCTCAGACAAGGCTCCCAAGACAATGCCATTTTGAGGTAGACACCTGTCCACTGGCAACAAGCATGAGAAATCAACTGCAAAATGAGGCTAGCTACCACATGGCAACATCTTTCAGTCACTACAAAACTTGCTTCCAAACTGGAACAGCTACCAAGAGGTGAAAAGCTCCGTATCAGATTTCTAATCCCTCCTCTCTACAACTTATTTTTTTTTACTTTGTAATGATCCATGTAAGTTTTCCTGGTCTTATAAAACTTGCTCCCTCGAAAATGTTTCCCAAATTGATTTGACTTTCATGTAGCAAGGATTTTTACAATGCATGTCAGAAATATTCTGTTGCTCATTATCTATTTGATAAAACATACTTAAGAAAAAAGGTCAGATAAAAATTGGTATGATGTGGAGCTCTAGTGGTAGTGAAGAAGTAAAGCAGCACATAACACCAACCATGAAAAAGTAGATATTGACCTTTAGTAAGACAACAGTAAGTGAAAACATCCTAACAGATGGATGTAAACAAGGAAGAAGGAAAAGGGGAAGAGCTTAGCATCAAATTCAACATCATTTCAGGCTCACAGAATGCATCTCTGCAAACAACATGATGAGTAACTCTCATTTCTGTGCACAAACTTGCATCTTGTAATTTATTGCAGTTAGGCAACAGAAAAAAATAATGTCAGTTCGCTTATGTTAGCCTTAAAGGAAAAAAACCATATATATACTACAACAGGAAACCAATGTTCCTTACCAAAACTAGCTGGGGGTTGACTAATTCTATGCAGTCTTTTAGAACAGTCCTAGTCAGATATATTGTCCTTCTCCCGATAGCCATGGCAACTCCTACACCAGCCAGTAAATACTCTGTTCTCAGCTGTATCATCACCAAAATAGTGTACCAACCACTGTAAGCAGTTTTAACACTGAGGTTCGGTAGTCCCTTCAGACTGATGAGTTTGGCAGGAATTAAATCCTAAACTAGGAGAGCTCCTTCCTTATACACGAGTACTATCGCACATCCTGCTGGCAAGCATATTCAGCTTAAGTCCTGTTGACAGTCGATATTCCACCTGTAAAGGAGATGGGTTTTCATCCAGAGTGAGAGGATATGTAAAGCATCCTCTGTATCTAGTGTGCCTCATCACAGAGGATGCTGGAAACTTGGCTATACATTAGAGGAAGTTTCTAAAGCTAAGACAACATTGACAGTTACCAGACTATCAAAAAGGAGCACAGAAACTGACAACACTGTAGTGTGAATGTACAAACAATTGATTGCAGTAGTAGAAGGGCCCATTTCCAAAGTCAAGCAATATCCCTGGTTGCACAAACAGACAGGGTTCCAAACCTTCGGTAAGAAAACCCTGCAATTCTTTCCTAGAGAATCTGCTTTCCACAAAGACTACAAAAAACAAGACTGAAAAAAGCCCATGTATATATTACTGCTAACTTGCAACAGACCCTCCACCTATTTTAATCCATGTTATAAATTGTTCAGTATTTTTGCCAGGGACTTTTGCTCTACTTCTCAAGTTGAGCACACAGTGCCTTGATTCAGTACTACCGCATGTAAAACAGAATACATTTCATCTGCTAGAGTAGACCATTAACTTCTTCATAAGTGTTATTGTTTGGCAACATCCAGCCTAACGGGGGTTTTTATTAGCACTAATTCAAATATAGTGCTACAGTGAAGACAAATTATTCTGGGCTTAACACCTTTTCCACCTAAGGAACAGCTGTTGACTGAAGAGGCATCCCCTGGATCTGACTTAGGTATATTTCAAAAACATGGGATACCAAACATCCCAGAGTTACAAGCCTCCGAGAGGAGATTTCCAAGCTGTGTCTGTTATTACCTGGTGGGCAGTTGCACTCTGGAGCCGCTTCTCTCGCTACTCGTATTTTTGCCAAGTGCTCGTACGATTTCTGGGGGCGAGAGAAGCAACATGAGGGCACTCGGCGAGCTCGCTCCACCACAGGCAGCGCTCCCGACCGCGGCCGCAAACTGGAATTTACCGCTATGCCAGAGGCTGCGCAGCCAGCTGTGCCTTCTTTGCTTGCACTCGGCCTAAGGTGTCTCACGGACCTCACCATCCCCACATCAACAAAGCCAACCCCGACATCTCGGGGTCTCTCCCACCGCCGCCGCAAGCGACCCCCGTCTTTCTGCCTTCTCGACACGCGCGGTCGAGAAGCGCAGGCACGGCGGCAAGTTACAGATGAGAAAAGCGCCTCAGGGGCGGCGTACGCCAGGGTCCCCCGCGATCCCCTATCCCGCCCGCTCCAGCAGCCCGGGGCGCCCCCGGCCCGCTCCTCCCCCGACCCCGCCGCCCCCCGGGGATGCGGGCTCACTTTCCCCGCTTCCCCCTCCACCTCCCACCCGAGCAGCTCGCCCCGGCCGCCCCC
>VZRS01009214.1:541494-584219 GCA_013398055.1 Ifrita kowaldi
GGCAGCGGGGCTGGGTGCGAGGCGAGCCCCCGCGGCTTCCAGCCGCCCGTCGGAGGGAGCAGCGTGCTCTGCGAGCGCTTTGCCACTTGTCAGAGAGGTTCTCAGGCGCGGGGCGGGAAGCGCCCCCCCTCCGCCTCCCGCTCCCCTCCCCGCCGCCGCCGGAGGACTTGTTGCTCCCGCTCCACCTGCCTGCCGGCGCCCAGCAGCCGCGCCGCGCCAGGCGGGGAAGCCCGCAGGCGGCAGGCAGCCCGCGCTGCCCCGCTGTCAGCCGCGGAGCCGCTGCACCGCATCCCCGCCCTCATCGGCATAATTTATTCACCTAGGCGGAGGGGCGGCCTGCGGGGCCGCGGGGGCTCTCTTTGCATAATGTATTCCCGGCGTGCAGGACATCAGACTCACAAATTAGGAGGACGAGGGTCGCAGAGGCTTCGGGAGGGGTGCCCGCGCCCGGCGGCAGCGGGGAGGGGGCTGCAAAGGGCGGGGGGAGCTCCGGAACAGTGAGCAAATTTACGGCGGTTTATGGCTGGGCTGTCATGCCCACGGTGCGGGCATAAAGCACGGGAGCGCTCCGTTGTCCCGTTCTTTTTTTAGCGTGGAGGATAAACGTGTATAACTCACCGTCGCAGGCAGGCGACACGAGGGCTCGCTTCCAAAGAAGCAGCATACACTAACTTCCCAGGTTTAATTAAAATTAAACCTTCCCGGGTATGAAGGTTTAATTTTAGCCAATTTTCTTCCTGCTTGTTTATTTATAAAGTTGCTTCTTCGCTGTTCCATGCACACTGGCCAGTTTTCATTGTGCCTGGTTTGGTTCACTAGAGAAGGAGCATCACCATCCAAAGAACTGCAGGTGTGGCCTGATGGGAAGCTTGGTGGTTTCTGGTCCTTTCCTCTCTGCCTCTTACCTTCTAAATGCTGCATTAACCTGCTGTAGTTTGGTTCTCATCTCGGCATTACCGCAGTGCATCTCCTATAAAGCACTTTTGTGTGACATTTCTTGTGTTTGGTACACTTTTTGAACCAGAGAAACTTCTCAAAGCAGGACCAGATATTGAAAGAACACATAGCTTACCCTGTTTGGCATTTACTAATGTGATCACTGACTACTTACAAGATGCAGGATGAAAAAGAGATTTGTCCAACTATGGCACTTCTCAGGCAAGACTAAGAATGTTGGTTTATACAATGAATCAAGTTTCCTTATGGAATTGCATTTGTGCAGTTTTATTACCTATTGTTTCCCAAGTATTCAGTCACAACTGCCATGAAGACATGGATCCAAAAAGCCCTGTGGGTTTCAGTCTAATTACTTAGACTTTGAATAAAGTGTACCAGACGTCCATAGCTAGTCATTTATTCTTCATAATTTGTCTCTTCTTTCTAAACAAAAAGTTTTGTGTGCTCTAGTCAGAGAGAAGAAACCGTGATTACATAGCCCTAGGTGATAGTTTCTTCACAATAAACAGTTAAGGGTTGCAATGGACAATTTGCAAACAATTCCACCAAGCAGCACGTAACTTCTGGTCAGGACTTGTGAATAACAACTGCATTTTTCAAAACAAGGACTTGCTCACAGGCTATCAGTTGGCAATAAGAAGTTGAAATAGTATTTGGAATTAATAAACTGACAGAAGAAAATGCTCTTATTTGGCGCGCAGCATGAGCTCCCTGAGTATGGTATGAGCAGTGCCCAGGCTGCCTCAGAGTGGCTGGCAGCCCACGAGGCACTGGAAGCCATTGGCGCCGGCTCCAGCTCTTCACATTACCCCCTGTTGTTAGTAGCCAGCACCATTACTCACCCCTGCTCGTGGTGACATGCAGCAAAGTAACCCTGCAAACCCCCGGGATATTATTGCCATTTTCTGCAGCGGGTCAGTGAGGCTCCGCTGGGAGCAGGACGGCTGCCCGCACCCCGCTGCTGCCACGCAGCAGCACCGCCTCACTTGTGGTGTGCAAGTGGGTGCTGCTTATCTGGGCAGGGTGACATTTCCTCCTCAGATCTGGTCTTCTTATTTCAGGGCAGATACAGACATCCTCTGGCTGCTTCAGTGCCCCACATGGGGCACAGACAGCCACGTACCCATAGGTCAGTGTGACCTGGCTCGACATTTTGCTTGGCCAAATGATGCAATCTTTCTGCCCAAGCATCTCTCTGTCCCAGCATCATGCCATCCGTTTGTTTTGGATAAGGCATATTCTATGTTGGAAATTAAATAGCCTGAGACAGAAGGTCCCTTGTTACATTAGATTTGCACGTATTTGCCATCATAAAGATTGCCAAATGAGCCAGATCACCATGTTTCTGTAGGGCACGGTGCAAAGCCCTTTTACTTCTGAATAACAAATCTCCTGATGAATGTTTCTTATTCTGAAGAAGTGTGATGAGAAACCTTTCTTTTTTCTGCCTGGGACAAATAGAAAAATCTGCCATACTAGAATCAAAGCTGAAACTGGAAAAGCAGAACTCGAAAGTATCCAAGAAATTGCTTTCATGCTCTTTTTCACAATGGGTAGCTATACATCTACACAATTGGGAGAAATGCTAGCCCTGCCTGGTCTCACCTCTGAAAAGAGATGAGGCTCATGCTCATGTGTACATGGATCTGCTCAAACATATCCTCAGACAAAGGGAAACATGATGAAGAGCAAGAGGAGAAAGACCAGTGTTAAGTCTCCCTCCTTGCTCCAGCTTAAAGTTACTTTTTTTTTTTTTTTTTGCTAAAGCTTGGTTCTGGGAAAGATGTCAGTTAAAAGTTTTTTTAAATGCTTAGAAATTACTCAATAATGGCAGAGTTTGAGAACAAATTATTTCCAATAGCTTTTTTCCTAATGTGTTTTCACCTAGAAACAGGTAACAGAATCTTTAAAAATGCAAATTAGCAGTGTCCTCTGCTTGCAGCAAAACCATGGTGATTTTCTTGATGGAGGCATTATTTACCCACTTCACAGCAAGGTTGATCTGGAACAGACTAAACTGGACTGTGGAATCCGAGCAGCAAGCTAAATTATGCACAGTCTGATTAAATCTAGCACAGGAGTTGTTTGTGTAGGCAAAGAACATAACACAGATGTTTTACCTGTTATAAAAATCTCCGGTCACGTCTGCCTGAGTCGAGAGCATTAAGCAGCCATAGCCTCCCTTGCTCAGTTACTTGATACCATCAAGTGGACAACCGGCAGCTTTGCAGTACGCTTGTCCCATCTAAACACAATAATCCAGAGAAAAAAAAACCTGTTAAGACACAGCACTTGCTGCTTTTGCCAGCTTTCCACAAGCGGGAGGCAGAGCGAATCCAGGACATGCATATGTTCAGTGCCAGTGAGCCTGCTTCTTATTTTGCAGCCATGATGATGCCAGAGTCAAGAAGGCATCTACTTAGGATCACAACTAAGATTAAAACCAGATTACTGTAGCACTTTTGAGAATGCTATCCATGCAATGAAAGAACAGCGTTTCTTTTTTTTCCTCTCTTAAAAAAAGCCACTATTTTTTCACCTTTTTTATTGGTGAAGATTTATAAGTCATGAATTAGAGAGAGTAACTTGGTCTAAGGAGTTAAACTCCTATTTCAGGAGTAAACCAGATGGCAGTTTGTATGGGCAAGCAGTAATTTAACTGCTTGCTGCCAGGAACTGTATCTCAGATATTGCTGGGCACATTTAAGATGATATAAAAAGCAAATTTAGATTACAAAACACTTAAAATGTTTAAAATGCCTAGTTTAAAATAAATAGCCAGAATACAGCAGCTTGAAATAACTGCACACCAGGTATTTTGAGCTGGCCACTAACACGTACAGGTAGAGTATAAGAAATGGCAAATCTGCAGCACTCCAACTCAAACAGTAGCAAAAGGAGGAGAATTTTCAGTAAGGTCTGCTGAAGTGCTCATGCACACAGACCTGAGGCAGCCATGCTTCCCACCAAGAGGGAAGTGCTCTCACTTTGAAGATTCGAGTCTCTAAGGGCCACATTTCAGCAGATTTTGTGTAAGGCCTGGCTAAAGGTATTGACACAAGATGCTACTGTTTGCATTTCATGGGTCTGTGTTTGAAGATGTGGATGGTGTTTGCAGATAACAGTTTTCCACCAGACAGGACTAGTGTCTGGAGTTCTTTCCATATTTTTGTGTCTACAGCATGCTGTATTCTGGCTGACCAATCCACAGTCCACTGCTGGATTTCTTTACCAGATACAACATAAACTTGTGACTGAAATGATGCAAAAACAGATGACTGAGAAATAAGCATTAATCTCCTGAAACAATGAGCCATGTTCAATTTGTGATATAGATTGCACATATGACCAGGAAAGGCAGAAGGCAGATAATAAATATGAATAGGGATTGGAGTCTAGGACTTTGAGTTAGAGCTGAGGCTACACATACAAAGATAGACGCTTGAATGGTTAATAATGGTTATGCAAACCCTTCTTCTGCAAAGGTTCCCACTTTCAAACGAAGCTTATATATTATTCATTCTATGTGGAGTCGAATTGTATCTGCATTCTATTTCTTCCTCCATTCATCTCTCTCCTGCTCAGTTCAGCCTTCAAATTAGAGTGCATCTTGCACCCTAAATGAGGTTTTACTCAACTTTTGTATACTTGTACGGGAAAAATGCAAGGTGGAAGCAGAATCCAGCACTTCTCTCACTTCTCAGCTCCCTGGCAGCTTAGGTAGTATGGTATTTCTCATCGACCTGCTCATAATATCTGCCAAGATAGCTCAGAATCACCAGAAAAACAACTTACTTCACTGTTTTGGGAAGAAAGTTGGAAAAGCCTTTCACTTTCAACTATCCAAATTGATTGCCTTCTGTCACTTTAAATTTAATATAAGCACATTACAGTATACATGATGCAGTACATTAATATACTTAGCAGATGGATAACACTTGCTCGTGATTTAATACTTAGATATACTCGTTTCACATCTACTGTACAAACACTTCATATATTTGAATCTTTAAGTCAGACTTATCTTCAGACTAGAGGCAATTGAGTCACATGAGCATGGGATTTAGTTTATTAGTTTCATAACCTTACTGGTACTTTGGCAAACCTGATATTAAAAATAAAAAAATAAATAAAATAAAATAAAATAACCCCTTACATCTGGATTTTAATATATTTCACAGGATTTCCTTTTCCAACATGATGAAACCAGCTCTCCTAGACCTACAAACTGATTCAAGACAAAATTCAGACCCTGTATGTCATTCTTTACTAAAATTCACAAGTATTTTTCACATGAATGTGTTACAAAACACTTCATAACAGATAAACCAACTGTCTGACATTTTTCATAGGTTCAAATACTTGCTTTAAAATGCAGCTGATTCTTGGGAAGCTCTGGCAAGAATTTTACTGAATTTTACTGAATGGAGAGCCATCATGAAATTAGGATGGGTAGACCAGACCTGAGAACCTCAGATGGAAAAAAAAAAAAAAGGCATCCTTGCCCTGGCTCAAGGCCAATTAATATCCCTTGGTTCCCTGGTGTGTTTATTTGTGTATGAATGAGCACCACTGGAATTCCTGGGTCGTGGTGAAAGGCTGGGAGGACAGAGTTTGTACTAAGAGTTTCTGAGCCTGCAAAGTCCTATATTAACACATAACTTCACTCACGTGTGTAGTCTGATCCAAATCAATAGGATTAGTCATGGAAGTAAACTTTCACATGTGCTGGAGTATTTGGAGGGTATAAAAATGCCAACACGAGGGTCAAGATGGATTCAGCACAGAAAGCAAATTATACAGCTTCACCTTGTTAATTCTAAATTTCTGGTATGCTGAAGCAGTTAGTTTTAAGGAGAGGATTCTTTTTTTCTCAGAGAAATTATTACAATAAAGAGTATACTGCTGGGACATCTCAGTGGAAAGCACCTCTGAAAAAGATAGCAGTAACTCTGAGTACATTTTTATGCCCCAACACAATTACTAGAAATGTAAAGGTCCTGAAGGATATTGGCAAATACAGAATCATTGTAATGCAGATAAACTAACATTTCTATAAGCACTGTCAATGATTTACATACTTGAAACAGGTTGAAACTTCTGAAACCTACAGACATTGTGGGTCAAAGATGGACAAGTTTATTGGGAACAAACAATTAGGAAGAAGAAAAGGCAGAAGACAGAAGGAGGAAGGTTTAAATACCAAATTAAAAGGAAGGAGCTAGGACGCAAGCAGAATTAAAATCTCAGAATGGATTTTAAGAGGGTGTGGGAGACAGTTGCAGCAGGAAGTCTTCCCTTGGTTCAGTGGATGGTGTCTTCCAAGTGACTCAAAGACAAAGTCTGGTGATTCCCCACTCCGCCCCAATTTGGAATTAGTATATTCTGAGTAATTTTCCTGGAATAAAATTTCTTCTTATAAGAACTGCACATCTGACTATCAGTGCACCATTTTACGCTGTCATCCACAGTTCTGCTCAGGGCCATGTCCTTATCTCTCTTTAACCAAAATACTATGATGCTACCAAATGAAAATCCCTATCAGGATGTCCATGACACCTCTTGAGGTTTCTATTTTGTGTTGCTAGGCCTGAAGAAGGCAGTGGTGAGCTCAGAAGATTTGTCTTTTCCAACTGGTTGTTGAATCTCTTCATTATTTCAGTGACATTTGGGAACAGATGTCTACATGCTCACTACTACCTCCCCAGTCAGTCACATCACAGGAAAAAAGCATCACATCACTCAGCAAATTGTAAAATGTCAATGGTCTGAGCACAAATCCTCTTGTCATAACTCTCAAAGCTCAAACTCAAAACTCTCAAAAGTTGTATCATGAAAGGGAAGTCTGAAAACTAATTTTAATTTCAGATTTGGTATCCTGTGTTACAGAATTCAATGAGATGTTGATATAAATTTTTTAATAAAGGATGATTTACCTCAGGCAACTTCATCCTACTCTTCTGAGGACAAACAATTCTATCAGAAGATAGATTCTGGATAAAATACAAAAAATTCCAGCAGATCAAACTTGGATCAACATAAATCACAATTTTGTCACTTTTTTTTTCTGAGCTAATCCCTAATTTGACTAATTCTATCAATGGTGGTCCCCGCCACAGTTATTCAAGTACATTTTCAAAATGCTCTGCCATTAGCAGCTGAAGATTTTAATGTGCTTTTGAAGGACATAAAATTTGCTGGGAAATTGTTGCTTGCTCGTGAAAAATTTCCAAAGAAAAACTTTTCTTTCCTGATCATGTTCAGATCAGTTGTATATAGTATCTCCTTTCCTGGGAAGAAAAAACGCCCAAGTGCATCATGGGGGGAAAAAACCCAACACAAAACCAACCAACCAACAAACAAACAAACAGAAAATCCTTCTCTTAAAGGCTTATCAACATCTGCAAAATAACTGCTTATTTCTTCTGGATCAGAACAAAAGATGCCTGTAAGAGCATGACAAAACCTACACAACAGGGTTACTACTACGAGGTGTAAAAGAAGTGTGTGTTGTGGATTTCACTTCTTTTTCAGAGGTTTTGAGGGGTCATCCTGGTTTTCCTTTTATCACCACTAAACTGCCAGCTGTCAGATCACCCACTTTCCCTCTCTGCAATGAGCTTCAATGTAAAAGTTTTTAAAGGGTGTTTTGTAGGGAATGGGATAGTCAACCATTGAGGCCGATTAAAAAAAAATCAGTGTTAGAGGTCTCTTTCTCATGTCTTTCCATCTATGAACAGCACTGTGATCTCTTCCACGTGAAATTACCAGAGAAGGAGGATGGGGTAAGACACCTGCAATATCTAGACAAAATTTAAGTTATTACGAAAATTACAGATCTAAGATATCTGAGCACAGCCTCTGAGAGCTGCAGAGCTGAAAAATTAAGCTGGTGGCCAGAAAAGTGCCTGAAACCTTATCACGAACATTTAGGACATTTTTCCTTGCTGTGAGTAGAGAGATAAAGGAGGCCAGTCAGGAGATACTATCAGCTAAAGAATCCATAGATCTCCTGTAGATTTCACAAGAATAAGCACAATAAAATAGCCCGGCTGCTTGGGATTACAGGTCTCAGCCTTGTGTCTGCATCATCTCAGCTCCATCAGGCCGCCAGCTGCCAGAGACTTTACTGAATCGTTCAGGGGCATAGATTCCTCAAATTGCTGTCATAGACTTCTTGTAGCTGTCATATTCTTTACACTACTTGTAAATTTTTTTATGCCAAAGGTAAAGTAAAATTATTTTGTCTTCCCTGTTTTCCGCGCATGTAAGAAAATTTAAGTCTTTGATGATAATTCTGGCTATGGAGGGCGAACCCAGCCAGTACTGACATAAGGGAGAGAGGGATTACTAGGTAATGTCTCAATTTACCATCCGAGGTATTACTCATGCTCCTCAGTCCTGGAGCTCCTCTGCAGGGCTCCCATTTTCCACAGCCCTGCTATGCTCCTTTCTCACCCCGAGCCCTCCACACGTACACTTTCCAGGAAGTTGCACTGCTGCATTGTAGATGTCTGTTTAGAGATCAACACCAATTTTCCTGCTCCTCTAACTTTCCAAGGCTGCACTGTCAAAAACAATCAACTGAAAGTTACATGTAAGTTAAATGCTCTCTCTGTCTCTGTCTCTCAGGGAGTTGAGAGACACTGTCTTTATAGGTGAGCAGGAAGATATTGGCAACTGCTCATACAAGATCAACAGCAAATGTGGGTATTGGTGAAGGCTGATAAAGGAGAAAGCTGGAGGAGAGGGGTACATCCTACATTAGCATTGCAGAAAGCAACAATGAGGGAAATATGAAGAAAGGGAATTTACTATGGCCTCTTATAGTTGAGGACAGTGCTCCTAAAGGCTGTTTCTTGATGGAGCAGAAGTAGGACCAAGAGAAGAGAATGGACAAGCTTTGGTGTGGGGATGGTAGCATTATGGATAAAAAAGCAGAGGGGCAAAAAAGATCTATGATGGTGACACAAAAGACTCAATATTCATATGTACAGAGACTGTGATGAGATATAGGAATTTTAAAGTTCATATTTTACCAGCTAACTGGAGGACAGGATAAAGACCTCTTGTCTGGGCTCAGAAGAACGTGCCTCTCACATTTGGAGAGACTGCCCTGCACACTGCACTGGGAATGTCTTGTAGCAAGAAAGTGTTATATGGACTTAAGGAAGAGTGTCTTCCAGCTGAGAGCTTTGTTCTGACTTGGTTAAAACCTCTAAAAACATATCCTTCTGACGTTTCTGGTTAACAACAGCTTAAGTCTAAAATTAAAGCAGTTCTTGTGTTAGAGAGACAGAAACAACCCCAGTGGGCTTTGGGAGCAGCATTCCCCCAGTGGGGCAGGAAAGGGAAAGCTTTTGATCACTGCAGCTGAAGTATTTTCTGCTTGATGTGGAAGGCCAGGTGGGTGAGCAGGGTTGCAGAGCGCAGCAAGGCGCTCTGGAGAAGGATCTATTATTTTTGGGGTTCACTCTCCTGAATCAAAGAGAGGAAAAAAGTGTTTGGGGAGAAGTCCTCTCCCAGGGTACTTACCGGTATGTCTGCTTTCTGACACATACCTACTCAAAATCAGCTCTCCAGTGGTTTTTGCCTGACATCATATTTAGATAAACTGTCCTCCTGAAACAGCAGGATGATTTGTGTATAATTCTTCACTTTTATTGAATGTGGACTTCTACTCATTTAAGAAATCCTGGGCTCTTAATTTTCTGTTTCATCTTGCCCTTGAGGATAGTTTGGTTCTGCTGTATTTTTCGGTACTTGTCTGTCCTCTGTGATTGTAAGTGCTTGAGACTTATTAAATATAAAAGCTCTTTGATATCAGCTGGAGCACAGCTGAGGATTAAGCCTCGCCCTCAGTGCTCTCTCTGCCTGCTGCTGTCATGTGTAAATCCTATGTAGGAATCACTCTCTTCCAAAGAAATCAGCTGTAGCCTGCATGAAACACAGCAGATGCTTTGCAAAACAGATCAGAAAGGAAGTGAAGATACCTTTTCCAATGAACTTTGTGATAAATATAAAATCCAGCATCAGAGCAGCTTCCCTCAGGAAACCAGCAAATAGGCTTCTACAACTCACTCATCTATAAAATGCCTCCTGGAATCTTTAATGGCTGTGAGCAAGCACCTGTCAGCTCCATGCCGCACGGGAAGAGCTGGAACCAGCGTGGTAGCAGCAGTGCCCACAGGAGCAGTGCTGGCAGCCTGTGCTGCTCCTGACAGGCCCCATTGCAATCACCCGGGTGCATCTGGGAAATGCCCCAGCCAGACATCGGGCTCAGCTGACCCCAGCTCAGCCACTGAAGTCTCACAGCATCACATTTCTACGTGTTACAACTGCAAGCAACAATACCTTAATTTCCAGAATGTAAGAAATACTTAAAGGTTTCTAAGACCAAAGCAAACTGGTAGTATTGGTCATCAAAAGGTAATGAAATTTGGCTGTAAGGTCAGAATCTACTTTTTCTGGCAATGCTCAAATATTTTGCTGCCAAGGTTTCCTCAGCTGTACTTTATGTTTTAGTTATTTGAGTCTCCATTAATGTGTCTGTTCTGGAACTAATTTTTTAGGTGGTTTACCCACAGGAATACCAGCCCATATGCTTAAAATAAAATGGGGGATATATATAAATATATATGCACACATAAAGAGAGGGGATATAATTTTTTTTTGCAAGTGATAGCATGCCTGTATGTGATTACAATGTGTAAAAAACACTCCAAAGCCTTCTTCTCAATCCATATTTATAGGAAAATCCCATGCACTTACAAAAGAGTGAAGAGTTCTGAAACCATACCATAAATCAGCTGTAAAACTTCATGAGCAACAGCCGTGATGTAAAGTTTCTTGGACCAATATGAGAGTCCGAGGGCCTTTGCAGCCTCTAGGTTAAGTAGCTGTGCTGCAGGCCAGTTGCTCCTCAACATTCAACCATAACCAAACTCCTGCTTCTCAGGGAAGCTGCATGCTGCCCTAGTGCTTTCATCTGGAGGCTGGTTTGTCTGGATTTTGGGTTTTGTTCTTGTTTCTTCACTAGAAGCTGATTTGAAAAGATACATTGACAAAGAAATGCAGATAAGCTGTGGGCAGGTTTACTGCTGCTGCTGCCATTCCTACCCCTGTGAATCAGGGCACGTTGGAGCAATCAGCTCTTCAAAGGAATCTGCCCAAATGTTGCTTCTTCCAGATCTGATGTTAACATGTACTGATTTATTACAGTCAGGAGCTGGGACCCATCAAAATCACCCTCTGTGTTTATGTCACACCTTCACTGTTTCTTCTTGAGGCTCCTGTGATCCTCCCCCAATTAAAGGCTTGTCTCATCTTCTCCTTAGTTCAGAGACAGCATGCTTCTTTCCAGCAGTTTGGCCCCTTTCCGCCTGCAGCTGCACTACCACCCCATCCAAGCTCTGTCGGTTTCTGTAGAGCACTACTGCCAAACACCCATTGAAGACAGAGTTGTTACATCTTCCTGAACACTTTCAGAAGGATTGTGGCTCAGTACAAATGTTTGCAGTGCTGTCTCTGGAGTTATTTTGATGGTGGCTGTATGAAACAGTGATGCAGCTGCGTGATGGCAGGAGCTCCTCGTGGGCCACATACCTAATGGCATTGCTACAGGTCAATGAGACCTACCAAAGACGAAGAAGTTACCTGAATTTTGGGTATGACTCTCAGACCAATTATCTCTTTATTTCCTCTGTTTTATTGATCTGATTTTGTTTTCCCAATGCCTTATTCTGTGCATCTGAAGCCAGCATTTGTTTTAGAACTTAAGCAACTTGTTTTGTCTACCTCTTGTGCTGATGTGAATCCTGTAGGATCCTATTTAAGGCCACAAAGATCACTGTTCTTTCCCCTTGAGCTGTATATTCAAGTCCCATTAATATTAAATAGGATTTCAGGGAATACATTGAGGGAAAATAATCCTCTTTAACACCTCTTTTAACATACCTATTTTATTTCTTTGACATTTCTCACCTCTTGAAGCTATTTTCTTATTTCCCTGTCTACACAAGCGTAGACCACATCTCAGCCTTCTAACATGACTCTCTCCCTCCCCTCTTGAGGACTCTCAAGGATGCCAGGCATATGGTTCTTTGTGCTGTTTTCTTTTTCACTTCCATTAAGAGATGCTCTTTGCTTCCTCTCCAAACCCATTTTCATTCAGAGACCAAAACTGCTTCCCCTCTGTTTTGATCTGAAAAGGAACATGTACTTGCCTGAAGCCATATGATGTTCTAAGACTCCTATAAAGATTCATTTATTTATTAGCCTTCTTTGAGCTTAAAAAAATACAACCCTTTTTTTTTCACAGTGTCTTTCATCTTTAAGTACTTCACAAGTTACAGTTCTAGCACTGACAGGGAAGTGCTGTGGGCTGTAGGGCTGGGCAGCCCTGCTGGAGTAGATGGCTTCATGTGGGTCCTTTTCGGAAAGGAAGTGTTTTCCCATGAAATTCAGTCTCAGTCCATGGGCAGTGACACTGCTTGTGGCAGGCAGAATGAGGAGTTAATACCCAGCTTCATGTGCTGTTTCCTTCTTGAAATGATAGCATGAGCCATCAAGTGCCATTTCTACACATCTCCAAAATAATAAACGGCATTTCTGTACTCAGATGAACCATTTAGCTCCAGCCTTTGATTCAATTGTTTTTCCATTATCCAACAATGAACTGTTAAATGAGTTGGAAATCTGTTCTGGACTAAAGATGTCTTTTCTATTGTACTAATTGCTAACAAACTGAAACAGAATACTAAGGAGGAGGATAGGTCACTTGCATGGAATTTAGTTTTAAAGGAAAAACATCTGGGCATATATTAACCATATTTTAGAAATCTTAGAATGAAGGCATTTAACACTTGAGATTTTGAGGATGTTGCAATTTGTCATACATGACTTCTTCAATTGCATGTAGCTAGCTTCCAGAAACGTCTGTATGACTTCACAGTTACTTGGGTAGTATGCTGGTCACAATTTCTAGTTTTGTGTTAGGATTACAAGGCATCTCTAGCATAGTCATTGTCATTTTTCTGCAATGATTGTTAGTTAATCTTGGCTATCTCGTGTGCCTGTGATCTGAATCAGTAATTGCACACAGCCAATCAACCTTTATTTCCCAGATGAGAGAAGTGGCTGATAGTGTAATGAAGAAGTGCTTAAATAAAGTATCATTCCATCTGGAAAAGTTACAGCACGAGAGGGTGAGAGAGAACATGGACCCTATCTTTGAAGACAGCACTTCAAAGGTGTATGTAATAACGGGGCTGTGTGAGCCATACACAGGGACACCAGTCCCGGTGCTGAGGGGAAAATTACCACATTACTGTTTGCTTTTTCCTCTTTTTTTATTTTTCTCCTTTCTCCTGTTGACAGTGGCCTTGTGATCACCAAGTAAGAGCTTTGGCTCACATTGGCTGCGCAGCCGCCACAGCTGTGCTGCGGGGCTGCCCCTGGCTGGGCGCTCTGCCGCAGGCGGCTCCTCGGCAGCAAGCAGGGCCCAGCAGCACCCCAGCACCTCAGCCACCCACACACAGCGTGGCAGCCCACAGAAAACTGGCTCCAGAAGTAGCTTTCTGAGCCACCACCTCATGCCAACACACTGACTTGTTGCTGGCCTCTGCTATTCCTCCTCAAGTCGAAGATAAACAATCAGTCATACCACAGGCTTCCTCTTTAGGCTTCGTTCATGTCTTTACTTTCTTCTGGGTGTGCTTTCTTCAGCTGTTGAGCAGGGCTGTGTAGCCAGGAATCTGAGAATGCCTCAGAGTGAAACACTTTCCTCTGGTCCTTCTCTGCAAGACAGCACCACAGGTGACAGCTCTTTCAGAGGGGAGAAAGAGAGTGAGAAAAGTTCTTGCCCTCCAGATTTCAGAAGAGTTTGAAAATGTGAATACTAAAGTCTCAGACCATAAGTGAATTTGAAACTAAATTTATTTTATGTGCTTTGAAGATTCAGAGCCAGTCTCATCACTTTTTAATGAAGACCTGTCACACTTGTGCTTTTTGAGTTCTTCCCATTGGTTAAACAGGTGATTTACCTTCTAGTTTGTTCTTGCTGCTGCTGATACCACAAACACATTTACTGAGGCAGGCAGACACCTCTTGCACATCAGGAGGCAGAAGGGTTGGGTCTGTCTGATGCAGAGTCTTGTCATTCCAGCCCTGTTGGCCATTGTGAGGAGCTCAGGCTGGGAAGAAGACACTCCTGGGGAGCAGCACTGGGAGGAAACAAGATGACTCCTCCTCATTTGCCAGGCTGGAATATTGGGGGATTATCTGCAACATCCAGGGGAGTGCACTATTAAATAAAATGGCATAATTGTCAAAAAGAGCACGGAAAAAGAGCATGGAGCATTTCCATACTGCCTGCTGTGCTTCATAGGCATGTGCAGAGTTTCACTAACATGTCAGCATGTACAGTGGCACTGAGCACAGAGAGGGAAGGCAGGAACCAGCTAAGGTTTTACTGTGTTACCAGCAGAGAGGCAGAGAGGGAAAGGGGCACCTTTGGGCCATGCCCCTGCCTACAGCGACAATAAGAGGCGCTCAGAAGCTGCTGCCCCATCAGGCTGGGCAGACATTAATGGTCTAGCTCAGACCAGGAGTGTGCTTTCCAAGTGAATTGCCTGATTACCCACCATTATCATGTTCCATTGGCAGTCTGGGTGCACAAGGCTGGATGCCTCCCTGCTGTAACACAATGGGATGATGTGGCAGGGCATGAAGGTGGAGAGGAAGCTCCTGAAGCCTG
This sequence comes from Ifrita kowaldi, assembly GCA_013398055.1. NCBI lineage: Eukaryota > Metazoa > Chordata > Aves > Passeriformes > Cinclosomatidae > Ifrita > Ifrita kowaldi. Next base: position 556,208 of record VZRS01009214.1, read on the forward strand.
TATGGTGCCAGTGTTGTGTCAGGAGTACCCAGGGTCCTGACCTGCATCTTTGAAGGGATCACAGCAAGGAACAGGTCTCAAGCAGGTAGGAGTTTCCAGGAGCTAAGGAAGTTCTTGATAGCTCCTTGTGCTGTAGAATGCTTAATATAGTGAAACCATTATGTTACTTTTAGGTCCAGTTTTCACAAGTGAGGTGTGAACACAGGCTTTGTTTTTTAAAGGTGTGACTCTTCCTCCGCAAACTGTTCTAAATATGTGCCTCCATGTTCAGTGTGCCAAAATAAATGTTCTGCTACATTCTGATTCTGGTTTGGATTTTCCTTCTGAGTTTTAAGCCAGTAATGTGCACAGTTACAAATTTGGTATCAGTGCTCAACACCACCAAATACACGATACTTCATATTGCTTTGGTCATCTTTCCTCTTCCCCTTAAGTTGTTGGCTCATACACAGCTAAGAAAATTATGGAGAAAGGAAAGTCTTAGAAATAATAATTAATTTAATTCCATTATATGAACACATTGATGCCAATTTTTTTTTTTTTTTTTTTAAGGAAAAGCCTGTATTCCAGTTGGGTTTCAAAAAGAAACCTGATTTCTTTTTTCTTTTTAACAAGACTGCTGATCATGCTGGTAAAAGTTGAGCAAGCAGTACTGGCTTTATTTAAAGCCTCAGCTGCTCAGGTAGCCACCAAATACAGCTGAGCTCTTACAGGAACTGCTTGTAGGATTCTAGTATTGTTTAGTTTGAATACAAATCCTAGTTCTAGGGTTTCATACCGCAACTAGATTTAATGTAAGTGAGATTCTGAGCTGGAGCCAAGCTCCACATCTGACCAAATCCAAAATGTCAGAATCCCAAAATGTATTTTAAGTATATCACATAACAGACTCCCAGAACATCATGAAAAGTTAGATGATAAATATAACCAAATAGGAATGTTTTCATAAGTAAATGAGTTCTTGTGCCATTGAGCCCTTCTGCCATGGTGTTGAGGGTGCGGGGTCAGATCCTTATCCATCTGTGCAGAATAGGCTTTCGTTGTGCCTATGGACCTGGACTGTTCCAAAGCCACATTTGAAGGGCCCAACATCAATTGCAGAGATGGGAAAAGGAGCCAAACTTCTCAAATGCTACGACCACACGGCCCAGCGTGAAACTGCTGCGCAGGAGGGGCCCACGTTGAGCACTGCTGATCCTCAGGCCAGCTGCGAGGCACCCATTTGTCTGAGAGATGCGGCACCACGGGCTCCAGCGGCTGCTCTTCCCTGCTCTCCGCAGGTGGTTACCAGGCAACACCGCAGCTTCAGACCCACGTTGTCCTCCCTGCCACGGGATGGACGCATCCGTCACTGCTGCTGCTATTGGAAGGGAGACAACAGGATTTTGGAGGAGGGTGGGAGGAAGGTGGCCATAAATGAAGGAGATTTATATATCCCCTACCCCCTAGATTGCTGCAGATCAGCTGGCTGGTACTTGTAGATAGTCTTCAAGGAAAATTCAGGGATCTGAATTCAATCATTTCACAGCAAATGAGATTACTGTGAAAGGAGAAAGATTCCAGATGCTTGCTCTCCTTGCAAAAGAGCTAATGCTCTTGCCTGATTTTTTAGAGTAGGCAGTTGTAGCACCTGCCTTTCCTGAGCTGTGCAATGACGCAGCTCACCCTTACAGTGACCTTCAAAGGTGAAAACAAAAAAGAGGAAATAGCTTTTATGCAGAAATACTTATAACACATCTTGCAAGAAAAGACTCTGAAGAGCACTTGCCTGCTGGCTATAGCTGATGTGATGGGGTGTGGGGCTGGAACTTCACCCTGGGTTCTCACACCATTCCTCTTTTACAACCAAAGAAGGTGACTGGTTTCTGCTTTTTCTTGGCTATTTTTCCTGTGGCTGGGTTCATAGCCTGAATAGGTAGGATAGGAATCTGGTGCAGTACTTCATCCCGCTCCCTGCCAGAGCACCAAAAGTATGCACAAGACAAGGAGGAGGGACAGCCTGGGTGAAAGCTGGGGGAAGTGCCTTGCAGGGAGCTTTAGCTGTGCCCGCTCTGCCAGGGTAGGCAATACATAGGCCCAGCCTGCTGACCCCAGCTTTATGCTTCTGCAGAAACATCTCATCCTGGCCAGCAATGCCAACACCTCCCCTTGAGCTGTGAAGAAACATTTCTGCAGATCATGAGGGATGCAACATGAGGGAGATAGAGGGAGTGGAGAGGATGTACTTTCCTCCCTAGGACATCCATATTGTATAAAGTGTAATTTAGCCCTTTGCTTCATATCTAGTTGCCCTTAGTTGCCATGCAACCAAAAGAAGCCCAGTCTTTATTTGCTTTTGGGCTTTCTCAGTTGTGTTATACACCTACTCCTCAAAAGAGCTTCCTAATATAGGCACAAGAAGGATGTCTATATTTAGGAATGTTCACTTACTGGACTTACCTTGCTCACAGGCAGAATGGGCTCCAGAAGGACCGTTTTCACACAGCATCCTGCAAAAACCAGTGTAATATATTCCTATTAAAATCTCTGTTTAAGCAAACAAAGAAACATTATAAATTACATTGAGTTTTCATTCAATTTCAAAACTTGAAAATGTTTGCAAAAAGACACCTGATTTCAGCAAGCCCTATTTTTTGCATATTCTTTGTTACAAGATCTGCTCACTGCCTGAAAATGCTCAGCATCTCTCCAGGTAAGGACCCCAGGCCCACATTCAGGGTACATAAGGGTATCAGAGGCTGCATCCAAGGGAGGCCTCACCTGACGAGCAGGATCAGCAGCCGTGCCTGTGTTGCAATGCAGCTGCGTGACGGGGCAGGGACGCAGCACATTCTTCTCCCTGCCACAGGCATTCCCACAGAGGCAAGGAGGCTCAGGGGCTGCCAGCTGCTCGGCCCTTTGCTGCTGGAAGAATGCAGCTGAATGTGAAAACTTGTCACCAGGCTGAAGCCACAATACACCTGTCCCTCCTGTCAGTCTCCTGCAGCAAAGTCTCACAGGGACTTAAAAACTCAAGCCGTAAAAGTGGGATTTAACGAGCCTTGTTCTAGAATGCAGTATGTAACATCCATGCTCCATATGTCCCATGATGGGAATGTCCATTTAAACCATGCTACGTAAACAAGACAACAGCTGTGGAATGGCATGAGCCATCCTGCAGTAATTCAGAGAAGAGTTAGGCAAAACTTTAGAGGAACATTCCTTTTTGTTAAATACCTACGCCCAGAGAAATGGGAAGAATGTGTGATGGGGATCAGCGCCATCTCCTTTTTTTATTAAGTGGCAGAACAGTAAGAAACCTTTTAGAAGGAGTGAAATGAGTCCTCCAGCAATGAGAAAAAAGGGAAACTATTTCCCTTTTTCATGTTGTTAACAGTCTTGTGTCTAGCCTGGAAAGATAACACCTTGAGAAGCTACTTGCACTCACCTTTTATAGGTCAGCAGTGTGGGAGCCCTGGAGGAATGTACTCTGCTAAATGTATGGAAACAGCTGGCTGCAGCTGAATCAGTTGTTTCTTCCCTGGAGATAAATGTTTGTCTGTCTTTTTTTCCGCCTGTTTTCTTAAAATCTAAATTAGACTGCCACAATGTGGAGAAATTTCCTGATATGTCTAGTGAAATACAACAAATGCAATAACAAGCACTGCTCAGAGCATTACATTTTCTGTTTGTTAGCTGAAGTGAGAGGAAAAGGATTGTGGTTTTCTCCTCATTTCTTCAGTGGCTTTTCTTCCACATCCAAACAAATATATTAATCTGTGGTTAAAAAAAAAGTTTTATCCCACTATAAATCAAACATCTTGGCTGGTTCTTCTCCCCCTCCCCCCATGCTTTCCTTTATTAAACTTAGATAAATTGAAACTAAGCATCTCTAAATTGCAGATGTCAAGATGCTTGACCACTCTTAAAAAAGCAGCCCAGTGGTTTGATTAATTTGACTTTAACCTGAAAATAATTAGTTTTACCAAACTTTCATTATTGGTTAATAAAACTTCTAGCATTGCAATTTTCTTCTGTTCTAGTCACAACATATATACTGACATTTGCAAAAGACGCTAAGTTTTAATAAACTCCTAGGCAAATATTGACCAAGGCAAGAGGTCAATGTTAAACTGTCGAATCAATAAATCCAAACATTCACACTGGCCGTAGTTAATCTGCTTATACTTATTTTTAAAATAAATAAATAAATTAAAAGCCAATATTATCAAAGAAGTTAAAGTTGCTGAAGCTCAGAAACACACTTATTTATCACATTGTTTACAATGTAATAAATAATAAGTGTTTACTCGAAACATGGAAATTAAAACTGAAGACTGTCATAAATCTTACCTACTTGACCTAAGCAGAAACTAGGGATCATCATCACACACACGCTTTCCACTTGGATATTTAAAAGCTGCATTTGACTAAGGCACCTTGTAATCTTAGTGCCTGAGTGTAGGCTTGCAGGGTCAAAAGTGAGAATTAGGTGCACTCTCTTCAAAATATGTGCTCTGCCAAACTTCCTGGCTAAACTTACTTGCATTGAGATACTGGTAGCATAGGAAGGGAAAAAAAATCTCAGGGAGGGGAGGAGAGATTTTATAAGGGCAATTCCTTCAAAGCTCTGGGTAGGAAGCCAAAATCTACATTTATGAAGGTTTTCAGCAAGGAAATCAGAACAAGGTGTCCATCTTAAAGAGCTTTCCATCTGTGGTTGTGGAGCAGTAAGACTTCCTAGCAATGATTCCAACTTGCCCTAAAATCCGTTATTTATGATGGCCTTGCAATAAGAAGTTAGAATCCAGCCTGAGCTACAGGGAAGTGGGCATACACCTCATCAAGCTTTCAGAGAGGATTTTGAGAAGAATTTCCCACTTACTGAATTAATAATCCTTTATTTGAAAGAGGTACAGTGCAGAAGCTGAGAGCAGAGGGGGACAGTCTTCTTTCTCTTCTGCAAAGCACATCCTTGAATGCAAAATTTAAGGTCTCCAGAGCTTTATGTTTTATTTCCGTAACTCAAGCAATTTCTTGGCTATCGATTATCTGTGAGCTGGAAGTGCAAATCACCACACAAATGAGTACACCAAGGACCCTTATTAACAGAAAGGCAACAAAGACTCCTCAGGAAAAGACAGGGGAAGCAGGAAAGGAGGAAAGGTTCCCGTGGGTCAGTTGCAGGGTTAGCAGAGGGAATTCAAGGCTTGGAGCAGAACCATTAACAACCTCTCTCCACCCTCACAATGGGGCATTGTTCAAGCACTTTGGTGATGTCCACTATTAATAATGGTATATTCTGTTTGAGTAGCATGCCCTAGAAACTGTATGGATTAGACATTGAGTCCCACATACTTTAGCAAGGGAGAAAGAGAGAAAGTGTAGAAAAGCTAGGCTTGTTCTTGCATTCCTTCACCATTGAGGGCAATGGAATAACGCAAAGCATGCAGGAAAATGTTCTTAATAAGGTGTGTAATCTGGTTGTGAAAAGGGGAGGGAAAATACAACTGTAACACTACCAGTTTCATCCTAGCTTTCAACATTGGGATCATGGCTGTATTCTCTGCCCTTCATGTTAATGCAACTGAAGTGGACGAGGTCTGCAGAGCACCGTTTATTTCAGTTGTCAGCTGTAATCACGATCACCATCACTTGTGCTGTGGCTGTGCCCCGTGAAACAGGATAGGGGTCCCCCATTCTCCCAGACCTTGATGAAGTATAAAGGACATCAATCCTGTCCCAAGCAGCTTACCATGCAACCACCAGGCAACAAGCCTGAGCAGCAGCATAAAAGCAAGCAGCGAGGCGGAGCAGGTGCTAAAGGGAAGTTTACAGCATTTCTGGGCTACAATGGTTAGCTTTATATCCAGCCAAAGGTGTCCGGGTAATTTAGAATTGTTGAGCTTATTGTAAAGTGAGCAATTAAATGATAACAGCTCTGCTCAGGCACAGTTTCACGTGGTCCCCTGAGCTCGTTGCTCTCAGAATATGGGATCAGTGAGTTCATGCTTAGATTGCATTAAGACTTTGTGTTTCTCACCCAGCTCTAAAACAAGCCAGCTACAAAGGGCTGCAGAGGAGGCAGACGAAGATGAAGTTGGTTGTGGAGGATGGAGGAGGATGGCTACAGAGGGAATACCAGCTGCAGCTGGAAATATGTGGAAATAGGGCAGTGGGTTTAAGTAGAGTTTTCAGTCTACAGCATTCACATTGTCCAACCCGGTGCTGAGAGCTCAGAGACCATTGGTACTACATGTGAGAGCAGCTGCAGGAACTGAAGGTTTGCCTGGTGGGTAGCACGCAACAAATGACTCTCAAGGACAAACAGGAAGATAGATCCACAATCCTATTCAGAAATGAGGCAATTGAAGAAAAGCAGCATTGCAAGCCACACAAAATAAGTAGGTGGATAGACAGCAGGCTTGTCTACAGGGGAAATTTAGTACCAACTAAGCTAAGGTGTGAATTTATACAGCCCTAGCTACTCCACACTAGCTTCCTGTGTGGATAGCCTTAATCTGTACTAAGAATGCTCCTGTGAGCCCAATGACACATTTACTACTACTGGAGTTAATGGAGAGCAGCTAATGCTCTGCGAATTCACACCCTGGCGGGCACCATTGCGCCGCCCCTGCTGACTGCACAGCAGTGCTTTTTTCAGCAAGGGGCGCTTCAAGCCAACTACAGTCAGGGAAAGCTTTTCCAAATGCTGATGCCCTATTGGGACTGGGCTGCCTGTGCGACCTCATGGACAGAAAACATTAACAAAAATTGAATGGGAGTGCTTGAGAAACAAATAAGTCCGGACTTTTTTATGCGGTTGGGAGAGTATCCTCAAGTTGTTTTTTTTCTGAGGTGTAATATTTTATATTCTCAAATAGCTCTTTGAATATAGATATGCTAATATGTTTTATGTATCCTACAGATATGATTCCCTTTCACTGCATACAAAAGTTTGTTTAACCTCTTTGTTCAAAACGTTGAAATTGAAATACAAGTGAAATTATGTACTTGAGAGTCTATCTGGAAAAGGAGTCCTTATCTCCTGATACTAAGCCTTGCCCCTAGGGAGTCTGGCTGTCAGAAAACAAATTATTTTGTGTCTGTGAAGGGCAGAAGACCTGAGATTTTTGTCCAGCTATGAATCTGGATCCAGATTTTGCAGCTGAGGCACTGCAGTATGTGATGAACCTAGTGAAAACTGTGCTTGTTGGAATGCATCAAAAATAACACTTTAAAGGAAGAGGCTTTTAACAAATCCCAGTCACTTCTGAAAAATGTTTGCTTTAATCCTACTGACATTACTGAGACCCTTAATCCTGGAATTGTCTCACTTACTTGAGTACATGTGGGGGGAGAACAATCTGGTTCTATGGAAACAAACATACTCTTTTTATAAGTGATAGGTTAAGCATTCAAAATCTGTCATTACCATAATGACAAGAGTGATGCTCTGTGAGGAATACTAATGCATCTGTACTCATTCCGTCATGGAGGGCATGCCACTTTTTTATTGAAAGCTGCTGATATGAATAACGCAGAAAGGTTTCTCAACATTTCCTGTTTTGCTGAATAGTATGTCATATTGTCACATCACACTGTTATATGATCTGGTAATGAAACACCATAATGCACTTGTGCATGGAAACAGACTTAAGGATGTGGAGACTGCATTAGCCCTCAATTATCTGGACTTGGATGGCCTAAATCTCAACCTTCTGGATGCTTTTACATAAATGAAAAAAGTAGCAATCAGAACTGACAACCATCACTGGCTGCGGGAATGTAACAGCATCTTCCATGAAGGCAGACAAAACCAGTGTGCTGCTGTACATGGAAATATTGGGTGCTTATCAAGAGACATTCCACCTGCTCCCAGCTATCTGACTTTATCCTTAATGTTTTACAAGTAAACAAGCTTCCATAAACCCTCAGCTATGTTGTGTTACTCTGCAGTTATATATAGAAGCTGCAGTGTGCTGCTTTGCAGGGATGAAGCTGTTTTATAAGGGGATGCTCCAATAGGAAACATCTGTCCCTTTTTTATGGGCACGGTTTAAGCCACTGAAGTGATGCTTCTTTCCTCTTTCCTTTCCCCTCTCTCCTAGCAAGCTATTCCACAGTTTGCCAGCTATTTACAGTCTATTCTAAATGTCCTTCTTCAATTTGCTGGCTTAAGATTAGCCATGATACTGCTCAATATGCTGACATTTTTGAAGCTCAGCATCTAAGGAGATGTTTGCTGATTCCCTTCCAGCTCAGAGTAGATGGGTACAAAGTGAGTAAATTCCTCAGAACTCTGAGGCAGCCAGTTCAGTCAGGCAGGGAATGGTTGTGTGTTACCATATCCCGTCTGCAACGCTATCGTTACATGGTTGAATTGCAGTTTCCATTATAAACCTCATTTTCTGGGGTTTGTAGCTCATCCGTAACTGGCCATTAAGGTTGTCAGCCTAGCAATGAATATTTTTCTAAGACTTCGTTAGAAAGTTATCCTAGCTTGCCCTTTTTTCTTTCTCCTTTAAGAGCTGAAGCCTAAAAATAGATTTTAGATGTGGGCTGTGAAAATCTCAACAGATCGCAATGCCCTCACCAAAATATCATGGGTACTTTGAGGCACACTCTCAGCCAGCAAAGCAGCACAGACTGAAACCTTGAATTTGAATTAAGGTTAATTGAATGTCTTTCTGCATCTTGTGTGCCATACTGCTCCATTCCTGGCCTTCCCACTCTGATTAGAGGCACTGTCTATATTTAGCTTTCCCACACTAACCCCAGGCATTCTGCATATTGGACTGGATCTCACAGGTTCTGCATTTAGTTTAGTCTTGCTCAATTTCAAAGGCAGAAAATGGCACTGCTAAAATCTCTGTACACCTCCAAGGAATGCAAAATAAATTCCATGCTTAGGCAGCAGTTCAGAGCATTATGACTGTTGTGGGTGTCACCCTCTCTCTGCTACCTAACCTTATTTGCTTGCTCTTCTGTGTCTCCATTGACCAAAAGTGGAGACTCACTCTCATGGGAAGGATTGCAAGGAGGTACTTTCTGTCTTCTTCCTGAGGCTGAAGGAAAAACAGTGCTCATTCTCCTTTGAAGTCTTCAACTTCCGGGATCCCTAAAGTTTGTGAAACCTAGGTACAAGAAATGCAAGCCATATTTTTGGTGATCTTCTGTCCTGCTCTGGCCTGGGGCCCTCTCTTTTTGCTGCATCTCTCTGACAATGTGTCTTTAGATGGTTTTCTTGAAATGGTTAACCTGTAGTTTGGAAGGGTCAGATCATTCCTTCCTGAGCTTGCCTAAGCTCCTCTCCAGCCACAGAATTTCTCTTTCAGATAATGTGGTTGTGGCAAGCTGTCTACCATGCTGTTCAAAAAGACTTGCATCCATCCCTTGATTTAATTCTGTGTCATGGTCTGATTGTTTATTGCTCCCTTTGGAGCTAGGACCTATATTTGGTATCCTTGCAAAATGCTGTGAGCACTTGTGATGAAGTCAAGCAAATGGCAAAGAGTCTGATAAATTAATAGCCTTGCCAGTTGCCTTTGGAAACCAACATTCAGGTGGAATTCCATGACAGAATTTCAAACTGTCAAGCTACAGTTCAAAGTCGAAGATAGTAGGGAACCTTGTCAAAATGTAAGACTGCTATAATATTCTAATATGGCACTAACAGGGAATTTATATTTCCCCTCTTCCCACAGTTTACATTTTCCCAGTTTAGTACTATGGTACACAGCTCCCAGCACGTATAGCAATGACATCCAAAAGGTTTTCTACCCCTTAAATCCTCTCCATCCCTGTGTCAGAAGTTGCTGTCCCAAAGGCAGAGATAGCATAGCAGGCAGCATGTCAGCTCTGCTGAGACACCATAGTGCCCAATACATCAATGTAAAGCGCCACTGGTTTTAGTTTATGGTAAAATACTGAGCAGTGCACTGCTGCTGAGAGCAGGTAGAGCAGCTCCATCACTTCTGCCACAGGAGCAGCAACCTTCAAAAAAGCAGGGCAGGTCAGCCAGCTGGGGCAGCTAGGATTTAGCTGCCACTGTCAACTCTGACAGGGATCACAAACCAGAGACCTCAATTCCACCTACATCATTATTCACTCCTGCTGTATTAACTCATTCCTATCAGCTTTTACTGCTTTGGCTAACATATGTGGATATCATATTGCCTATTGCTCAGCCAAGCTTGCTTCAGACCACAACTGAAGAGAATTCAGAGAAAAGCAATACAATGAGCTTGCCACTGACTCGTCTGGCAATGACATACCCAGGAACAGGGCACTACTACTCCAGGATCCTTCAGAGAGGTGCCACTGCCTCCTTGCTCCTCGTGCATAAGTAAATCACATTCCCTCAAGTAAAATTAAATGCACAGTAGAAAACTGAAGCTTTTCCCCAACTCTCCCTTTTGCTTGTTCAGTTTCTGAACTCTTATTTCTTTTTGGAATGCCACTGCTAATGTAAAGGAAATTAAGTATCAACATTTCTTTCAGCACTTTTTAATCATATGCTTTGTGGCTAGAAATTATGCTGATAGTAAATGCATGTTAAACCTCAAGGAGATTACAGTGCAGTCCTGGGATCTCAAGAAACCTCAGGGAAATAGCCATTCATTGTCCTACTATTGTGTTACAGCTACCTATGGTGCTAGGAAACAGAAAATTAGCACTGATTAATCCATTTCTCTGATTTATACTCAATACAAGAATGTGCTAACAAATTGAAATCTAAATTAATTTTGGTAGGAATTAAATTTATTCCACACAAAGATCTTATCTAAAGGTGGTAAAAGTTATCTTGTAGGAAGAATTTAAGCAAAATATAGTATCTCTAAATACATCTCATTCCTAGATTCACAAAACCAACTCAGACTTGCCCTGAGTCCAACTTCCCTGAAAAAAAGAAATAAATGACTCCTTCTAACAGATCTACAAATTCAATGTATTTTGTTCTTGCTTAGATTTAAAACTGTGAAGATAGTGCTGGTAGTAACCCTTCTCTAAGGAAAAATTGTGGTCCTAGAGGGAATACAAATAGAAATGCCTCCAAGAGAGCAATTGCATGTACCAGAAAATGAAGCAGTGACCTACTGTGTCCTTGAGCCCAACAGCAACCAGTATCCTGAACAGTAGCTCTTCTCCAGGTACATTTTATTCAGGAGCCTTTTGGTATTTTCAGTCTTCGGGGCAAGGCTCTCAAATAATCTGTAGCCAACTGTGAATTTAAAATACTGCTTCAGGCAAATGCGTCTGCTGACTTGACACAAGTTTGTGCCTCAATAGTTCACCCTGCTCCTTGCACTGCTCTTCATTATGAGGCAATCTAGGCTCCTATTTTTCTCCTACAACCTCTGGAATGATGACTTTGCATTCCTTTCAAACACCAGCTAACAATTTAACAAAGTGGGAAACCACCACAGCCCTACCAAGCCAGCAAAAACCATCAGCTAACAGAATGCCTTCCCTTTCTTTTGCACTCCTGTCTTATGAATATATGCACCTGAATCACATTAACAGAAGTGTTCTACACTAGGATATGCATTCCTGTAAGATCCCTGTCTGTTTTCTGTATGTAGAGTGCCAAGAGTGGTGGGAACCTGCAACATCCACGACAATATTTGAACTGAAATAAATAGGGACAAAAAAGGGTTTGCTACTTGTAACTAGGCTGCAAATCAGTAGAATAGAAACAAACATGAAATTGTGAATAAATTCAGATTTGATGTTTTCTGGACGCAAAAGACACCAAAATGGATTCTTATTTAATCAGAGGCTAGAAGAAAGGTAAGAAGTTAACAAAATAAGTTGTACATGGGCCTGGAAGACCAATTTAATTGAAGGCAATATTTTATGGGAATTTCTTCTTTGACTCACCTATCCTTACAGCACAATGTAATTATTTTTTTCACATGCACTACTGTAAAAATATAGTGCAAATGACACTGTTTTCCCACATACGTCTATTTTTTAAGATAGTTTGCACCTGAGGTGCAATTTCTATCAATACTGAAACTAACTCCTCACATTCTACTAGTGGGTTTTTTTCTGTCTTTGAGTGGTTGCACTAGAGGCTCGTGGAGTATAATATATGAATATGCACCATACTGGTACTAAACTTCATTATCATGGGGTTTATTAAAGTTTTCTTTGTGTACCTGCATGTTTTCATTAATTATTTCTTCAGCATTAGCACCACATACCAGTCATCTGACTCTCATCTTTTCCATCACAGGTTTTCTTTAATATACACTTCCTATCCAGCAGTAAAGAAAAGGTCATGTAATGCCCCTCAACACTTATTACTACTGCCTCTGCATGATACTCATCAAAAAGCAAATAGTCCACAGCTGGTTTAAACCTTTTGGAAGACAAAGTTTAAATTTATATTTCAGGTTCTAATCTACAAAACCTATCACCATTTAACAAAATGGCAGAACTCTTCATGACCCCTGAGAAAGTAATATTGGTACATTCCCAACTGTGAGCCACAAGAAGAGTCCCCAAACAGGGGAGGCTCAAGGCCAGCTAGTTTTACTGAGGATTGGTTCCTGAAAAAGTACCACATGTCACCTCCACAGCTGGAGACTGAGGCAGTGAACTGCATCTGCCCCCTGGGAGACCTGTAAGGTCTGGCAATAAATACCAATAATACCAAAAAATTTCCCACATGTCAGTTTGAGACATCAGTGAGGTCTGGGCAAGCTGTGCTTAAAATCCTCACCCATGTCAGAGTGCTCACTGGAGTACCCCTGCTCTAAAGTATCAGAAACATCTGTACTGACAGCCATCCTGTGGGTTTGCTAGGAATTCAGTGCTCCTCTGTCTTCCCTAAAAGAAGGTAAGCAGCTGCCCACTGTAACACAGAAGTCTAAATATCCTCTAAAAATATTTTTTCTTTCCACTGCAACTGAGATACACTGCTTTCTAAATTCTCTGTGCAGGGCCAGAATATATGTTATTGATTGTTTACTAATAGCTTTGCCTAGCAGAACTTTACAGACCCTGCAGGATAAAGAATCCAAAAAGTAAGGCTTAAAGATGGTGGAAGACGTTTTCTTTCAGGAAAAAGATTATAAACAAGCTGTATGCTATCTGTAACACCTTATTTTCTCATTTGTATCTGATTCCTTCCTCATGAGAAAATTCAGAGGGAACTTTGCTACCCTATTTGTGGTGAAGCCACAATAAATCCAACCGGATATTCTGCTCAAGGGAGAGATCCAGGGGGGAATGATATAAATTGCCAGCAAAAACAGAACTATTACAGGGTGGTCTACTTAGAACTAGCTTCTCTGCTTGTTGATTATGTTGTTGACAGTTAGCCAAGATTTTTTTCAGAAGTACCTAAAGTTAGCTCAAAAGGTCATGTTTGGGAATGCGAATAAATGGCCCAAATTACATCCATTCTGTGCTCCAGCAGCTCAGACAATTACAAAGAAAGCACGCTGCTTATTCATCTTCCTTAACGTTTTGAAAATCTTGACCTTTAATTTTCAACCAACTGTGATGCAGTCTCTGCCTAATCAACAGCTCTTAATCTATTCCACCGAGAAAGGAAGTAAAACTCCGTACACATGAGACTGTAAAAGGCACAAAAATTAAGAGACGAAGCTACTTTCTCCAGAATTGCCAATCAAAGAGCAAGCTGACAACATTCCCTCTTTTTATATGCCAGCCTGCCAAGACAGGAGAGGCTCTTTCAAGTCTTCCTAAAAACCCCAGCATGGAGGGTGTTAGCTTCACTCCTAGGTATCATGTTGTGGAGAGAGCTCGCTGGAAAGCAAGTGCATAGAATTAGATAGCGAAGGAGACGCTGAGGGACCTGAAATACAAGTGATGGGATCACAGTGGGATAGCACTGAGGAAGCTGGCACGGACCCAGAGAGCTCTTTGCAGTAATAGAGGAGAGAATTACTACAAACTCTCATCCTCATTCCAGGAGAGCAGTTGGTAGCTGTTAACTACATGCAGACTATAAAAGGAGAATGAGAACTGGCTACCTTCAGCCAGAAGAAGAATGAATAAAATGCATTAGGTCTCCAACATATGAAGAATCAGAAACCTATACAAATAAACTATTTCTGCAACAAGGCACAGTGCCAGCAGCAACAGTCTGAAGTACTAGTCTGCTCTGACAGCAATGAGAAATGGCAGCTACTCAGAAGACATCACTTTAAAATCATAACAGCAAAAAGTGCCACAAATCTGCATATGTCTGGCTTTTTTAGGAAGAGAAATATTTTGGCCATAGATAGATTAGTTTCTGGGTTTGGCTTTTGAGTAATTGAAGAAATCAGGCAGTGATTTAAGAGGAGTGGATCACCCAATGTCTATACACAACTTGGCTGTGTTAGCAGAGCTTACTGCTCTTATCTCATCTCTCTTTATTTTGAAAAGACTGATCATCAACGCAGCAGGGTACATGCAGAGAACCAAAGGGCCCAGTCCCACAGTTCTGTTTGGATGAGCCTGCAGTAACTCACTTGGCTGAGTGGTCAGTAGAAAACTGATAGGAGACAAGGATCTGACCCCATCTGGAGAGTCTCAAGGCAATCAAAGGACAGAGAAGTAGGGCTTCCATTAATGTTAAAAGCGTTTGTAAGAACAAATTCCTCCTTCTTCTGTGAAAATATGTTTAGGTACATCTGTGTATTAAACATAGAGAAGAGGCTCCCTATAAATTTATACACACTGAACTGAACTTTGTGGTGGGGTGCAGTTAAAGTAAACAGTGGAGAATGGAAGAGTAGGGAAAAACGGATTTGACCAGAGTCTCTAGTTAACTGCTCCAATTCCTTACTGCCTCTTACATTTTATTTTATTCCTTCAATCAGCCTGTGTATTTTTCTTTTGCAAATTAATCACTAGGGAAAGATGCACTTTTTAGAAAGTTTAAAGTGGTGCTGTCATACTTCTATAAGGCAAAGGAAAATTGCCCAAACTCAGCTTCAAGAAGCTCCTGATTGTTCTGATGAGCACTGGAAATACCATCATCTTCACATTAAAGGGGTCTCCATTTCCCCAGTGCTATCTTTGAAATTAATTTCATACAAAAGGCTTCATATAACATGAATAATAGACCTGTCTGCAAGAAGAGTAGCACTGGCATCAACCACTATCTTTAGTTTCTTTCTCACTCTCTGCGACCGTAGACTGGTTAATCAAGATTCCTGTCCAACTGAGAATGTCTTCTACTTTGATACTCCTAGGAGCACTGTTAATCCTCCTTCCAAAGGAGGCCACACATTTAAGATTAACTTCTATAAGAATTCTCTGTGAAATTCTCACATGCAGCCAAGGGACTTTTCAGGCTTGACACTTGCAGATCAAATATCCTATGATTTATTTGGTGACACTGTTCTGAATGTTGTCCTGTCATTTATGGATCAGGTATAAACATTTCATCATAACCTCTCACGTGAAAAGCTCCTGCCACTTCCTCCTTCAAATCCCTCCTTAAATACATTTCCTTTGAAAGGCTTCCGATGTTCCTCTGCTCACCAATAACATCTGCACCCACTTTATGGTAAAGTAATATCAGGAACTTGAGCCTGAAGTAGACTTTGTGCTGCCTGTAGGAGAACCCAGTCTGTTTGCAAAGTCTATATGTATCTTAACATCATTTCTGTTCCTTTCCCCCAAAAAGCAACCAGAAACTGATATAATCCAGCATGAAATTTTGATGGCAGACCTTCCAGCTGGGTCCTGCCAGTGGAACAGCTGAAGAAAACAGCACAATCTTCCAACCAGTTTCCAAAGAGACAACAAAAAAGGAAAATTTATATTGCACATAGGAACACTTTGAAGCCTCACAAGTACACTTCTCACACAAGGAATATCTGCAAAGCTTATAGAATAGAAATAGCAAAAAATTAAACTATTCTTCATTATGCTCCCTGTTCTACAAGGCCTACTTTTCCTGGAAGCTTAGTACTTGTCAGCATAAGCTTTCTGCTCAAGAACAAGTTTTTCAGCTTAGCCATTTAAATTTGAAGTTACTTTATCCTTTCAGTATATATTTAACTCCCTGTCTTTTCCCTGCGAAGTCCCACAGAATTACAGTTGGCTCATTGGCAAAGCTGACCTGGAGTTGTGCTGTAACACCCTATAACTGCTGACCATGCAAAAATGCCAAATGCATCATGCAGCGTGCGTGTCTCTTTTACCAAATTCATTTCTGTCTCCTTGGAACTTCAGACCCCTACTCCCCACATGCCACCCCTGCCTCTCATGCTGCTAGTTTTGTCATGGACCAATGCCTTGTCTCCCATAGATGCAGCTGCCAGGGGGTAGCTGCCAGGCCTGCCTTCAGCAGAGACAAGTGGGATCTGGCAGCAGCAGTGATGGAAGCTGTGTGGAGGAAGTCACCAGAGAATGTCCCCTAAAATGGTACTGTATACATTTGTTTTAGGAGAACAATATGGTATATCCAGAGGGAGGGTGAGGGGGGAGCTAACTGCACAGACAGTTGAGCCTGCCTGGGAATTTAGATACTTATTTATACACTATTCTGGACTTTTAATTCTATATATTTAGATACACAAATAAATGGCCTCTTGTTCTGCAATACTGAGAACTGCATTTACTAAATATGGAAACAGGGTATCTAAATATAAACACACAAGTATGAAGACATTAGCCTTATTCTATAAAACAGAGGCAAGAGAACTGCAGCAACTTAAATGTCCAAAGTACTTCTAAAAAGAATCCCTTCTCCCACCCATCCTCAGAGCCCTGAGCGAAACTAAAGAAAACAAAAAAACCTTCACAAAAATTCCCAAAGTTGAGCAAACACGTCAAGAAAGGCCCAGAGAAAGATCGTTAGTGATAAGTGGGCTCCCTGCAGATGAGTAACCATTTATGTTGCCAAAGTACAATACAAATTTGACATTGTTTTACTAATTTTCACATTCTTCATTTTATGTCAGCAATCATCATAAGCCAGCAGAAAACAATACTATCTGATGGCAAATGACCAACGTAAGCACTCATGGCATCCCCAGTCACTGTGCAGGGTGCTAAAGGCACACAGCAGCTGGAGTTTTGCTACAGTGACAAGAAATTATAAACACATAAATGGAGTTTTCAGTTAATCTTCGTATTTTGGAAGACCTTCAGCAGAGCTCCAGTAAAAGTTTTTCTGACACCTTCGTTTTGAACTGGAATTACCATTAAACCTATCAGGTTTCTTTCTAGACATAGAAAATCCCCTTACTTGAATCCCAGGCGCATTTCTAATTTCTCTGTTTAATTACATCCCTGAATTTTAATTTCATTTTACCCTGGAAGGTTTTTGTCAATATATGTGGAAGTCATATTATCGAGTGGGCTAAAGTATTCCACATACAGAGACACAGACATTTTTGTTACCCAAATCCCAGCAGTCATTACTCTAGATCAGAGAAGTAAATTCCTGGGTTAGTAATTGATATCAAACTAAAAGGCAATGCCTTTTTTAAGTGCTAAAGTAGTCCTCGCAAATTACTGCAAACTGTGAGTTACTGTTTCACTCAACACAACAGTCTTGTACATATTTCTGTCTCAAATTTCCCCTGTAGATGCCTAAAAANAGTCCCATGGCTCAGTCTGGACTGAAGTATTTCTTCCTTCGTTTTTGTCTCCCGCGGCGCCGGGTGCATTCCGCGTACAGCAGCATCTCCTAGTGGCCGTCCTGCCTTTGCTGCGTGGGAAAGGCAGCCGAGAGGGGAATTTGTGTTTCCCACCGTTTCACTACACTTCCGGATGCTTGTGCAATAAAAGGAATCAGCAGGGACCAGTCGTTGGTAATAAAAAGCAGTATTTACCTTTGCTGAAGTGAGAGTTTCCCCCTGAGTTACAGGACCTGGCAATGCGAGGATCATAGTCCTTCCTGCCGAAAGAGGCAGGGTGGGCTTTGCTGAACAGCCCTGCCCGAGGGTTCTCTGTGGGAAGAGTTTCTCCAAGGCTTGAATCTGCTAGCAGATCTAATTTTGTGCTAAGTAATACCAGTGAAACACTACTGAATTCCTGACTTTTATCAGATTAAATGAAAGAGGTGTCTGCTTGCTTTCTGAGCAGTTAATAATGAAGAATGTATTCCCTGCTTTATCTGGAAAAAGTGCTGCATGAAGTCATAGAAGTCCTGAGGATGGTTTCCAGATAAACAACAATTTACAAAGAATTGGGGGAATGCTGTGGTACTTTCTGTAGAAAGGACAGAGAGATGCATGGGATTTCAGTACACTAGAAGTGGCAGAGAGATTAGAGATGCTGTTAACATTGCAGCTCTAACCTGTAGCTAGCAGGCTGGAGCTGGGTTCATCAGTGTGTGCAGAACCAAGCACAGAGAGTCCAACACTCACAAGATGGGGGTAATCCTCTGAGCCACTGGACACCCATGCATTCCCTGTGGCCACTGCCACTGCTGGGCACAGCACAAAAAGTCCATATTCAAGAAACAGTTGCTACTCAGAGCAGCTTAAACACCCGCTTAACTCCTGTTGAAGTCGAGATTAAATGTCAGGCACATGTTTCAGGACTTTAAGGAGTCAAGTCAAGTCAATTATTTGGAAGGGAACTTGCCCACTGAATTCATTGCTAATCCTGGTCATTTTATCCATGCTTGCAATACCCCAATCTGCAAATGTTTGGAGCTTTGGTATTGTTTTCTCTGAAGCCTGCTGAAGAAGATTAAAACAGACTAAGTATTCAATCTCTAGAGGTCAAAAAAGAAGCGAAGAAGTAACATTGAAATTGTGCAGGAGTGCGATCTTGCATGGTTTCCTGTTTTCTGCACAGATAAATCAGAGTGCTTTTTTTTTTTCATATGGNCTGTTGAAGTCGAGATTAAATGTCAGGCACATGTTTCAGGACTTTAAGGAGTCAAGTCAAGTCAATTATTTGGAAGGGAACTTGCCCACTGAATTCATTGCTAATCCTGGTCATTTTATCCATGCTTGCAATACCCCAATCTGCAAATGTTTGGAGCTTTGGTATTGTTTTCTCTGAAGCCTGCTGAAGAAGATTAAAACAGACTAAGTATTCAATCTCTAGAGGTCAAAAAAGAAGCGAAGAAGTAACATTGAAATTGTGCAGGAGTGCGATCTTGCATGGTTTCCTGTTTTCTGCACAGATAAATCAGAGTGCTTTTTTTTTTCATATGGGTTTTGATCTTGGCTCCAGTATAATATCTCTGGCAAGGGAAACATCATACAGCAGTAACAAAACCATCATTATTCATTTATTGAGCACTGTCTGTGTGATTGACATTTACAATACCTGGAGGAAGACACAGGCCCTGTCTCAAGAGTCTTGCAGCCTGGAAGAACAACACAGCTTAAAGTCATTGGCGAGACAATCAGAGCCAAATATGTGAACCTCAAAAAATTCACCTTCACCATTTACATTTAAAAGTTGCTTGCCTTTTTTTTTTTTTTTTCATGGATAGCTATAAAAATTCTTTGAAAATGAAGAGGTTTGGGGGGGAAAATGTAGACTGATTTCACCGCAAAGTAGAAAAGGCAGATAAAATGCTTTTTTCATTGCACCTAGAAAGACTAAGTACTCTTGAAGAATCAGGGGATGAAATCTTCAAGAGGACTGGATATTGGTGCTCCTTAATAAGTAGAATTCAAAAAAAGCCCTGAAAATAACTGAATATCTCATCAGTCTCAAGTAAGAACTAGAAACATGTTAAGTGTTGATATGTTAAAGCCACAAAAACTCTTCATCCTCTCTGCCTGTCTCCCTACCTGTATTGTATTCTCCCAGGTAAGTAAATCCCATCTAAATCTAAAACTAAACTGGTTCTCTTGTTTTTCCTTAAAGCCCAAAGAATGAAGTGCAGCACAAAGGGATCGGGATTATCTCTGGTGTCTTTATGAAGTGGAAGGAAGCTGCTGCAGAGACTGCAGGGCAATCAAGTTTTTCTGAAGTATTGTGTAACCTGTCAAACTAGGCAAATAAAAGCCCCTGTATACTATCAGTAACCAGTTTCACTGGTGATATTGCTTCAGTTAAAATATTATTTCAAATTTGGGACATCCTACTGATTCTCCTCTTATATGATTGTCAGTAATCCTGCCATATTGTACACTACTTCTGACATTCTATATGCTAATGGAAGGAAAAAATAAATTCAGTAAACTGCACATTATCTTTTAAATTCTGAAAATAAACTATCAGTTTAAAACTATTAATTAAGAAAAAATTAGTATTATTCCCTGCACTTTGTTGAAAATCAATGCATTTTCTAATTTAAATCCTTAAGAACTAATGACCTCAGCACATTAAATGTGAGTCCTGGGGATAGATTCATGTCCAAAGCTACCAGAATCCTTGTTGGTAACAGCTCCTGCATCTGGGAAATGCAAATGCCTGGAACTATTCTCAGAGGGCAGTTTATTTATGGTCCCCACTGTGCTTGACCAGATCTCTTCATGAATGTGTTTGCTTGGGGAATAGTAAAATAAAATCTTTGAGCACAAGTTTCTCAGCTGCTCGCGCGTCTTCAAGGAGTAGGGAAAAGATGTCCCTCAATTTCTCTGCTTTCTCCACCCCACATGTACTTAAAGGTTTTGGTCCTGTGACACAACACCAGTGTATAAAAAGCAAACACTGTGCAACAAGAGCAACAGAAGTTGTCACATCTATAGGAAGTTAGCAACTTGAAATTTTGAACAGGAAATCTAACTTTAACCCCAGTTGCCTTTTTCAAGTCTAGCCTAGAGCTGGAAAGAAAATAGTTGGAAAGAAAAAAACACTCTTGTACGATGGCATTTTCTGCTTCCTGAACAGCTCGAGACTCTCAGGGCAAACATATGATTACTCCCACTTTCAGAGACCTCAGAACGTATTGGGTTAATTTATCTTGTAAAAACATAATCCCCTGCTCTTAGGAACAAGCAAACTTGAGGAATGGTGCCTGTCCAGTTGATTTTTCTGGCAGTATTTTGCTCTCCGAAACTACACAGGTACATATTCAGACACATGCTTAACATCCTTAATCTAGAGGGCACTTAGACACATGGTTAACTTTGGACACACGTTTCTCAAGCAGAAGACTTGTTTAAATACTAAAAGGAATTCAAGAAAATGGCTGGTTTGATCATCTGGCCAAAATGCAAATAAATAAACAGATCTTTTGAGTCACATTGATATGACAAAAAAAGGCTTTTTGACATCAAGGAGAAAAAGGGTGAGGTAACCTTAACTCAGTATGAATCACTGAATTGCATTTCACATGCTACCATTCCTTTCATCACCTTTCCTTATACTGCATTACACAGCAGGAACAATGCCAAAAAAAGGGCTTTTGAAACTGAAACTATTCAATCACATTTCTAAGGGTTGTCAGGCCAGAGCTGTTTTGTTTGCAGCTAAGCAAATAATTTGTCAGCAAATGTTCATCTACTTGTAGAACCAATCCCAAACTGGGATCTCAGTTACAATGAAAGCAATTTGATGGAGGTCAGATGAGGAGAAAAATGGACACGTTTCTCACTATGGACTAAGAAGCAGCAATGTCTTGCTGTCCCAAGCTATAACCATCCACAGAAAAATAATTTGCCTTAAAAATAATGCCCAAAAATTGTGCTACTTGTTCTTCTGTAAACAAAATGGCTCCCACAGATGTGATTTGAATCTGCACTATTTCTAGTACAGAGTGAAACCACACAGCACAAGCTGCTCTTAAAAGATAAGGTAGCAGAGACCTACTTTGACTTCTTTTTAAAGCAAAAGCACCGCACCAAAAGTAAGTTGATCTTTGTGAAGGAAAATTTATATTCTAGATTAGAAAAAATATTTAGATGTAGGCACTTTATTACTGACAGGAAGTCATTGACTTTTACTGGTATTTTCATAATTTTGTGTTGTGGGGTCATGAATGTTTCAGTCTTAGCAAAAGATGTGCTAAGAGAGGTGCTCACCCCACTGCCTCCTGTTTCAGCAAATCTGAAATTAGAATGCCACCGCTTATTTCAACAGAAGTCAGTGGTGTAAAAATAGAACGTGAATTTCACCCACTATGCAAAATGAGATTAAACTAGGAGGCAACAGCTGGGAACAAGCTACAAATAGTAAAAAGCCACCATTCAAAAAAGCTCAAAGTAAGACTGAGTGATAAAGTGGTCAGTGCGGAGCTTCATGTGCCTCCTCCAGCTGGTCTCACAAGAGGGCAAGGCAGTCAGTGCAGAATCTGGCCTTGGTCGGCCACTGTCCATGATATTTAATTGGCATGACAAGCTTCCCAAATACTGCCAAATATTGTGAGGAATTTTTCAATCAGTTTCAGAGGACAGCAGTCTCTTCAGATAAGGACAGACACAATTCCAGCTTTGTATGTTGCTTCAAATGTACACAGAAACCCAGAGTTTATGAAGTGTTACTGCAAAGTCCTTGAGGTTTACAGCATTAAGTTGCTAATCCACAGTGTGGGACTTTTAAGTGTGCTTCAATGGTTTAATCATCTCCTATTTTAGTTTTGGATGTTTTTGGCTCAGTTCACATGAGCCTATCTCATTGCCATCGTTCATATAAGAAACCCTTTGAAGCCAAGGGTGTAACCATGTGACTGAGCTCCTCAGGACCTGTGATGGACATAAACAGTGGAGCCTGTGCAGTCAGGTAATGTAGAAGAGGAACTAAGTCTCTGGTTGGGTCTGTTGGTTTCTTACTGATCATGTAAAGAAAGATACATTGGGGACCAGTGACGTACACATCCAGGAAAACTATTTTTGGAAACAAGTTCCCATATTTGGAGCATGTTTCTCTTTTAGAAGTAAAGGCAAGATTTGCTTTGGGAGCAAGTGGCACATCTGGAGCCACAGGAAGAAGAAGGGAGCTCCAGTGGTTTAGATGAGTCATTGTTCCCTCTTAATGGAAAACCTATAAAATATCAAACTACCAGAAAGTAAAAGATCTTTCAGGGGTTTATTAGTTTTACAGGTCTTATAAAAATTACTGGAAAACCACAAAAGTTTAATAGCTGAAAACTGAACGGGTTTCATGAGCTTAAACAGCCTGTTTGGATCCCAGCATCACTGTGCCTCTACAACTGGGACATGGCACATCAGCTGCAGAAATTTCCCAGATGGTCTTGCTTTTCTTCAGCTGTGCCCCAAGGTCATATGAAACCTTGTGGCTAGAGTTTTCCCTTTGAACATAATTTCATGAAAACATTTAGATCTCAGGATACAGCTGAGGTTCTTCCTTAGTGGTAGCTTGCCTGATGATTTTTAAGTACTGTTGCCATAGACTGAAGTTTGCAGCTGATGAAACCACCCAGGAATATTACAAGTCTAGATACAGATGTATGTGTTTATTTACACTGTATACTCAAGAGGCTTACCAGGCATAATTGCCAGTCAGGAACACCAATTTAAGTGAGAATTTGTGTCATATATCCAGATTTGAAGAGGAATAACGGAAATCATGGACTAGAGTATGAGCGGAGACAACACCCATCATTAGGGGCCGCAGAATGGAACAACTACTGTGACTTCTGGTCTCAGACACAGAGGCCATAATTATTAGCTATATCCAGCCACTATCAGCTGTGGCAGTTAGCAGAGCTCATTGCCTTGGTCCAGCAAAAAGCTAAATAATTCCTTTACATAATTCACAGCCACCCTAGGATGATGACAATTAGACTGTTGTTGATGCCATGGTAGTCAAAAGTAGCTGGGTCACCATCACTACACTGGTAGTAGCAGACGCCTTTATTCTATAATTTGTACAGTGATTGGTAAACATGATGTGCAAATGTGTAATGTTTTCCTTAGCACTGGTGAAACCACAGCCAGGTAGATCCTGCTGCTTTTTGAGCCTTTGCCATTAGAGGTATAAATATCCCAGGGGAAAAAAAAAAAATAAAAAAGAGAGAGAGAGAACAAAAAAGCAAAAAGGAAGGGAAATGAAAAAAAAATCCCTCATGAAAGTTAAGCACAGTTCAGTCTTGTGTACCCAGACAGAATACATGCCAAGTGCTTCAGGCAGACAAACAGAAGTCCCGCTCATTGGTGAGACACAAAACTCCTCTGGAGTTATGTGGATAATTAATAAAATAAACTACATGGAAAGTAAATCTGTACATGTGTAAGAAAACTGAGCAGCATCACAACCGATATCTTGTTCTCTGGTATGTTTTAGAAGCTTGAAAGATTTTTATTTTAAGTGGAGCATGACTACCCTGGGGCCTCTTCTACTAATTAGCCAGCTGCAAATGAAGTATAGCATAGATCTCACCCAGTGGATGCAGGGATTTATCCTTTGGCCAGATGCAGAGGTCACCCAAGCAGAGGCACACTTCACAGTGACATCAAGAGTCTTGATTTGCCGTTCTTATTCCGGAAAGCAATCCCACTGCAGTTACTCGAGGCAACTTACGCAAATACAGTGATGTTAACACAACTGGAGACTCCTACTGTGGAAATGTGAAGCCTTATTACTTTGCACTGAAGTGGCCCAGTTCCTGTTAGAAATACAGCACAATAATTAAAAATTTATTAGTGAGATAGACTGACCCACAGCTATATTTTTTTGATGGAGGTTATAAAAGCACCTAATTTTGTCATTCTCCTTCTGAAATGTGTGACAAAGTGGAAGAAACTTGGCTTAGTTAGTTTTGAGCTAAAGCTCAAAATTATTTCTAACTCAATTTATAACAATTTGTTCCAAGGTTTTCCTCCTCATAAAAATAACCTTTTTTTCTAGGTTTGGACATTTAACGCCTCATTTACCAGGTTATGGGTAATAAAATGCACTTTCACATTTGTTCTGCACACCCAAATGGCAGAGGGACTTTTTCGATGTCATTGTTTCCTCCACCAAAGGTCAAAATAAATCTATTAGTAATTAAGTCTAATCAACTGGCTAAAGAATTTATTACTTCTTTAATAAGCTTGTTGCTAGACTAGGTGGAAGCAATGGCCCAGGTGAGACAGCTCCTGTGTTATTTGTTGCATGGTAGCATAAAAAGCAGACATTAATACTCATTCCTTGCTAACGCTTTCAGATTCGTTATAAATGAGGAAAACAAAACTAATGGGTTTGACTTTATGGTGAATTTCCATTAGGGGATTGTGTTCTAGCTGCCAACTTATCTGGATTTCCTAGGAATTAATGGGTTTAACCGCAGTGTCATTGTTGTTTGTAGAAAATAATTGATTAAGCTGGTTTTGTATAAGCATTCAAAAAATGGGAAAATTCCCAGTTGCCTCCTCTTGCTTTTAGCACGACAATCTAAAACTACTTCTGCTTGATCATAAACTGATGTGTAATTTTCAAAGACTGTGATATAGGATATATTTATGGTTTCACAGTACCAGGAGTTAGAGAAATGAGACTTTGGAAAGGAAAAGCCTTTGTCAAAACAGATTCATATGTGCTGCATGCTGTGACGAAATATAGTTGTAGTACAAGGAAGCAGTTACATGCCTTCTCAGACAGCCTTGAGAATGAAAAGACAAATCAATTGGTTGTCCATATTTCTGAATTATTTTGCTGTCATGCATTCATTTCTCAGAAGTCCTTTGTGTAGGATGGAATACGGGTTACAAAGAAAGGAAAACGTGCTACAAAGAAGGAAGAACAACTTTTAACAGCAGAATTTGTTAACCCTGTCAGAACAATACAGGCCTGGAAGAGACTTCAAGAGGTCACTTGCTGGCTGACAGTCTGATTCTCAAAATATTTGTGTAATCCCTGCTAAAACTCCTTCTATTATGGCAATGTCACACCATTCCCATGCCCCTTAGACCTTTAGTATCCTAAGATAATATTTCTTTCTTAATAGCTCACCAGAATGTTGCTGCATTTTGAACCCATTATTTCTTGCCCTAGATTAGGCCATGGAGAAGAAACTGTTTCTTTCAGATGTGGATCTACAATCTATCAAAGGACGGGTGGAGGCCTGCGCAAGACAGCTCTACATAGTCTGATAGCGCGTGAAGGCTGAGAAAAGTTCCAATACAGTCAGTTCCTGCAGTATTAAAAGATGCCCTGCGTGCTCTGTATTAACTGTAACAGTCAGAGCTGGGCCATATGCTAAGCATACAGGCAAAGCAATTTAAAAAGTATTTAAGGACAGACATGCATAATAATCAGTAGGAAGAACAGCATACAAACAGGGCAGGGACTGGTCAAATGTATGCAACAAGTAAAGATGACTCAGTGTCGTTGGATTTAGTGCTGACAATACAATCACCAGTATATTATAGTGCTCTTGACTTTTTTGTATAATTAATTAAATAACCTGAGTGATTAATTCAGTCTTGAGTAGTGTCTGAGTGAATGATAGGTGATAGATAGGTGACAGAGACAGACAAACAGTCAAAATTAATATGGTTTCGTGTGTGATTGACTGTGGAAAGTGCTAAACTGAATGGAAACCCTTTGTCAACGGCAGCCAGCGGGGGAGGGTGTGCTGGTTTGGGGTGGGGAGAGTTCATTTTTTTCACAGCAGCTGGTGTGGGCTATGTTTTGAATTTGAGCTGGAAACAGCGCCGATGAAACAGGAATGTTTTATTCCTGCTGAGCAGTGCTTACACAGTGTCAAGGTCTTTTCTCCCTCTCACACCACCCCACCAGCGAGGGGGCTGGGCAAGCACAAGAAGATGGGAGCAGACACAACTGGGGCAGCTGATCCCAACTCACCCAAGGGATATTACATACCATGTGCTCAGCATATAAAGCTGGGTGAGGGAGAAGAAGGAAGGGAGGGATATTCAGAGTGACGGTGTTTGTCTTCCCAAATAACCATTACATGTGATGGAGCCCTGCTTTCCTAGAGGTGGCTGAACACCTGCCAACCCACAGCAAGTGGTGAAGGAATTCCTTGTTTGGCTTTGCTTGTGTGTGCAGTTTTTGCTTTAATTATTAAACAGACTTTATCTCAACCCACGAGTTTTCTCACTTTTACAATTCCAATTCTCGTCCCCATTGTACCTTGATGGAGTGGGGGAGAGCGAGTGAGAGGCTGTGTGGTGCTCAGTTGCTGGTTGGGGTTGAACCATGGCAGAGGCTCTCCAACACTTGTCTTCCTCTTTAGAGAATATGTAGCATATATTCTGCACAGAGACTGGAAAGTCTTGCCTTATCTCACCTCGCCGTTCCTTGTGAAGGCCTGTCTCTATAGATAGCATGTATCCACACTGGAGACAGACAGAATACAGTGTGCACTCCTAACACCGAACGAAAAGCCTTGCCTCAGCTCACCCCATCTCACTGAGGCTTTTCTGTCTGTACAAGAATAATTACAGAGGGAGAGCTTTCACCTCACCTCACCTCGTGAGGTCTTTTCCCCTGCACAGAACATGTACATTACCTCTGTGTGTCCCAGATTTATACCTAAAGTATCATATATTACATATACAGACAAAAATGTCTCACTCAGGCAAAATGGTGAGAGGAATATGTATTACACACGTGTATGTCTGTGCCCTGAGGCAGGGACATGGAGCAGCCTCACAGAATCGGTCGGATTGAAACAGACCACAGTGGCTCATCTGGTCCGAACTCCCTGCTCAAGCAGGATCATCCTACAGCACATGGCACAGGATTGTATGCAGATGGTTCTTGAGTATCTCCTGATAGTCAAGTGAGGGAGACCCCAAAACCTGTCTGGGCAATCTGTTCCAGTGCACAGTCACCCATGCCATAAAGAAGGTCTTCCTCATGTTTAGGTGCAACTTCCTGGGCATCAGTTTCTGCCAGTTGCCTTGTGTCCTATTGTCTGGCACCAGTGGGAAGAGCCTGGCTCCATCCTCTTGGCAGCCCCACTTTAGATATTTATACACAATATGTATATAGATACGTATTTACATATATATAGATTAAATCCCCTCTCAGTTGTCTCTTCTCCAGGCCTAACAAGCCCAGCTCCCTCAGCCATTCCTGATAAGTAATGCTCCAGTCCCTCAGTCATCCTTGTTGCCGTCCACTGGACCTGCCCCAGGAGCTCCATGTCTCTCTTGTGCTGAGGAGCCCAGAACTGGACACAGCATTCCACATGTGCCTCACTAGGGCCG
The DNA here is from genome assembly GCA_013398055.1 of Ifrita kowaldi. NCBI lineage: Eukaryota > Metazoa > Chordata > Aves > Passeriformes > Cinclosomatidae > Ifrita > Ifrita kowaldi. The sequence goes on from VZRS01009214.1 coordinate 584,203, forward strand.
AGCAGAGGGGCAGGATC